>CM040244.1:247876792-248248881 GCA_022545495.1 Chrysanthemum lavandulifolium
CCATTCCCTTGAACACTACAACAACAACAAAAAAATAATAAAATAAAATAAAAATCACTTGATATATAATAAAACGAGTAATAATCACTACAACTACCAAATTACAAAATAATATAATAAATAAATAAAAACACAATTTAACAAAACAAAAAATAATAATAATAAAAAAAAAAAAAATATATATATATATATATATATATATTTTTACAATATTATTAAGTATATTAACATAAAATATATCACTCTATACTTTATACAATCAAGATAATTTACATCATTTGCAAATTAAATTATACTAACACCACTAATAAAACTGAAACAAATCTATACATTATTTATAATATCACATAAAACCAAAAAACAACACATGATTAATTATATTAATATACAAAAAATGTTCAACCTATATCATCAAACAAAACATAAGCACATTATACCTTATCTTTATTAGACATAACATTAAAAAAAAATTAAAAAAAATACAAAAAAAACAAATAAAAATACAAAATAAAACACCACAAAACAACACAAACCAAAATACTAACATTATTTAAATCGTATAAAAATTAAAAAAACATAAAATAAACATGTTTAACTTATCATTTAACTTTTAATTACTATATAGTATATATTTGTTCTACTAAAACCTAAAAATAAAAATCACAGTCATACCCGCCCATCGGTTGATTTTGTATATATATATATATATATATATATATATATATATATATATATATATATATATATATATATATATATATATATATATATATATATATATATATATATATATATAAATATATATATACATATATATGAGACTACATATGCCACATCACTAATGCTTACTAGGCATTTTAATGTTGACATGGAGCATATATGATGACATGGAAATGCCACCATGGCACTTCATTCGCTTCATATTTAAAAAATAAATGTAGCATGCAAGGTTCGAACACTAGTCTGCTATACCACAAACATGTCACTCAACCACTGGAGCATCACAGAAGTTGTGTTACATATTGCATTCCCACATTGATATTCATAAAAAACAGTTACCACCTTCCCTTATATAAAACAAAATCCGTACTTCATCGCTTCTAAATCAAAATTATCTTCAATGCTGGTCAAACAATATCCCACCCTCCCCCATTTCACTCGTCATTTCCATAATTCAAATTCCCCCACATAACAATTATACATATTCAAATTAGTCTTCCTTCCTTCAATCACATTAATTCCTTAGGTGTGATTCTATGGTTTCCAAGAACGCATCCCCTAATTCAAAACGCGTGCCATATTCCATATTAACACAAAACCCTAAAATAATCAATTTCAATCCCGGTCAGGTAAGATATCATTTGTCAATTCTTGGGTAATTCCATTTTCTGTAGTTGTTTTGCTTTTTGAATTTATCGAGTGTTTTGATTATTAGGTTAGTTTAATTGGCGCATTGATCTAAAGCAATGCTACAATTGAATCAGGTATAATTTTTTTCCTATTTTGTCCCTTTTGTGGTTTTTAGATTTTGAATTTAATATCTATATTATTTTATGTATTATATATGAGGAGTGTAGTTTATGTGTTATATCCGAATTAGTTGGTTATGTTACTAAATTGGCTACTTTTTAGAATTTGGACTTTTATACATATTAGTTTATTAGGAAGATATTAGTAGGATTTTAGGATGTTTAAGGTCAAGAGGTGTTTGTTTTATCTTATCTCGATGGGCTTATCATGAGCTTATTGAAAGTTTGTTAAACTAATAAGTTCAATTTTACACGACTAGAGGTTATGAACTTATAGAAGCTAAAAGTTCAATTTGATTATCTCATAAACCAATAAAAACGAGTGATTTGATTTTCATGGAATAACATCTTTTAGTAGAACTTTTGCTAAGTTTATTTTATTGACCTTATGTTATCTTCTATGCAGAATGCTAGGATGGGTGCAGAACAGTCACACGCTTGTCATCAATAATTACCAATGCTCCTATTCAAGGTGGTTTCATTATCTTCTTTGTAAACCAAACCTATGATTTTAAATCTATTTGGCATGAGAAATATTAGAAGTTTTGCTTATATCCGACCTTAAGGTATCAATTCCATTATCGGTGAACGACATTTTTGATATTCTTTACTAATGGTCAAAGTTAGATGGCTCAGAGAGTCGGGGTTTAGCTAAATTTGTGTCATAGATACATCTTCTTCCAGATATTACTTAGATAACATTGCAAAAAATTATATTTTAAAATTGGTTCGTCTTACGATGGGATATCTGGGTACATTATAGAATCATAGCATGCTTTAAATGTTTGTATATGATTACTCGCCTTTGGCCCAACTTTTTTTTATCTGAGTTCCTGAACCTTGTGGTTGTCATTTCTATAATTGATGCTAACATGATCTGCAACTGTGACTGAGTATTTTCTTTGCTTATCATAACCTGTAATAACATGGTATTTAAACCTAAACTATAATCTCGGAGGGTTCAAGCACTTTTGGACCAAGAAAAATGTTCCGAGGGTTCTAAAACCTTTTTGACCAGGCAACTTAAAAACGTCTTCTATCAGGTACCTAAGCTTAAATGATGCCATTGTAAACCCAACCAATAACATCAAGGTTAAGACTTTTAACATGCCTCTACTCTTCATTATTACTTGACTTTAAGTTAATTAAAGTTACAATGTAGTTTAAAAATAATAATGTTGTTTTATTTTTCTTTTGATTACGCAAGCTATCCAAATACCAAAAACATGTGTACATATCAATTCTTTTCGCTTTGTTGTCTTTTTATTTGTAACAATGATTTACGGTTAGTATCGAAATTATAATAGCTCAAATATCGGTAGGTGTCATAAATGAAAAGTAGGACCAAAATATCTTTGACACATAGCATTGATTTATGATAAATTGAATAAAGTTATTGTGTAAGCTTGATTCTACCTGATAAGTTATACGGAGGCTTTTCTTGTCCAAATGACCATATAAGCCTCAAATTAATCAGATTAGCATCAAGGTACATTTATTAATCTTAGAAAAGATAGATGATGCAAATTTGGTTATAATGAAGAAGTCATGGAAACTTCCCATGGGCATCAAATTGTTTAAGCATTTGCTTCACATGTTAATTGTAAACTTTAAATAGGAAAGATGACAAAAGATTCATGACGACTTGTATACTTTTGTGAGTTTTTAAATTATACTGATTGATCTTGCAGGTAAAATATCTTGGTGAAGATGGAGTTAAAGTACCCCTTGCTTGGGTTGTAGCTATCAGTAATCCCCTTTGGACCTTCTGGTTAGTGTTCTGATAAATACCTTCGTTTTAGTCAACTTTTTTAGTAGAAAAAATAACATCTCTATAATTGCTGCGCATGATCATTTACAATTTTCCATTTATATTTGTTCTTACTTCCCGGACTACGCTGTAGAGGTAGCAAAATGTATAGGTCAGGTGGGTAGGGTAATGGGTTCGGTCAAAACATGTAATTTTTTTTGCACGAGTTTGTATTTAGATGGGTCGAACTTGCCAGCTTTTCAAATCATTAGTCTTCTATATTCTTGCCACATAGAGCTTGATTGTATTCGTTCTTACCATACCTTTTTCTATGACAGATTGGTGACAGATTCTTCACTCGTGGGATTATGCAGAGGTTTTATGATCGAGTTTAGGGAATTCCTTGAAAGGAGCTGCCAAATTGTATGTATTTTCTCTATCTCACCTTTCCTTAGGGACTCTCAGTTTTGAAATTGATGTAAAAATGTTTATTGATATATCCTTTGAATAACTATAGTAAGTTACTTAGGTTATCCATTTAAATTTTTGAAGGCACCAAAAATCCTATGCTCACCTTTGAGATTGGGAAGGAATTGAAAAGGTAATCCATGTCTCATTTTTTGCGTACCTACCTTCTATATTCTGGACAAAAAACAGTTTATGTTGCAAAGGTAAGTTAAGGACAATAGCTTGTCTAAAGTTATTTTTTAGATGGTGGTGGTATTTTTTAGACAGTAGCTTATCTGAAGTTAAGGACAGTAGATGGTGAAGTCATTTTTTAGATGCAGTTAAAGCTTAATGTATTCTAACTGCATTTCAATAGTAGCTTGTATGAAGTTAATGGTGGTAGTATACAACTATTCAACATCATAGAAAGGTAATACTCCATTGTATCATGCATAACATTCATGTTTCGATCAATGATGACGAGCGCGGGCGATGAATGGAAGTGAGGCCGTGAACGGACATCCCGGGTAGGAAGTATACCTCAAGGCCTTCCGTCATTTTCCATTCCTAAAGAGTTTGGGCATGTGAAGACTTAATCTCTACCACATATCTAATTGTTGGAGTGACTAAACTGGTAATAACTGAATTCTTATCATATGTAGCTAGAATCTTTATTGGCTTTCCTAATATTAACAATTCTCTCACTTTCATATCTGCAATTCAGGCATCTGTGGGGATCGCAAAACCGCAAAGAATGATCATGAATTAGATGCAAATCAGAAGGTATGTTCCTTTAGCACAAAAATACTTATGAGACGAAGCTTAGAGTGTTCAAAGTAGCTCCAAACATAGTTATTTTCATAGATTCGAATCTAAAAATCACGTACCTTTTTATGTTTTACATTGGTGAATATTGAAGTTAGACAGTTAGACTTTAGTTTAATTAAGTGGAGTTGCTATTAAGTGCTTACTTTTGAGAATTACATAGTGCGGATTTCGTTATAAGGTAATTTATGTTGTAACAAAGCTACCTTATTATACCTCCTACTAACGAAAATTTTTGTTTCTTACCAGCTGTTTGGCCTTGGAGTAGCCATTATTTTTGGGTCCTTTTTAGGTCTCAATGTATTCATATACTCAATGTTGATATCACTTATTAATACATGGTATGCTATATAATTTACTATATTTTGAATATGTTGGATATGTTCCTTCTCAAGGTCAGCAATTAATCATGAAAGTGGTGCAAAAACTGGTGTTGCCATTATAAGTTGTGGTCATTAGTAGAAAGGATTGAAGGTTCTCTCTTGCGACAAAGACGACAACTACTCAAACTCGACAAAAACGTCATTTATAAAGAAGTTTTGTTTCGTATGTGAATAGGCAACATACTTTTTTATTACGATGTACAACTTCATTATCTTTTTGTATTCAAACGACATCATTGCTTTTATATAGATTTTGGTACATGATATGTATACCAGCAACATTGCCCCATTTTTAACTTTTCAACGCTATTTCACGATTGCTTTACATACATTTAGTCAACTTTTTTAGTGTATGGTAATATTTTTATGCAACAGGTTTGAATTTGCTCTTTGAGCAATCCTAGGTACAGGGATTAAGTATGAGTTTATCAAAGCTGGAGTGTAACGTAATTGGTATTATATATCTTTGAGCAATCCTAAATTGTAGTGTTCTGGAGTCTCTTATTAGTTTTATGCACTAGGTTTGAATTTGTTCTTTGAGCAATCCTATGTACCGGAGAATTGAATATGAGTTGCAGTGTTGGAGTGTAAGGTAATTCGTGTTATACATCTTTCATCAATCCTATGTACCAGGTTTGAATATAAATTGCAGTGTTCCAAACGTCCGTTATTATTTTTATGCACCAGGTTTTTGTTTGTTCCGGATGCTGGACAGTGTTGGAGTGTAACGTAATTGGTATTATATAGGCAAAATTGAGCAATCATATGTAATTGCATAAGTGTTGGAGTGTAACAAGTGACTTGACCTCTCTTTGCTTCTGCAATCGTCTCCGGTAAATGAATATACTACATCCAATAGATAACAGGAAGATGGGAGTGTAACGGGCATGTATTAATTTGTTTGTGTTTATTATGTGAACTTTTATTGACCAAGTAGATGCCACTTGAAATAAAAAAAAAATGGCACATCAAATTATGGTTCTATGTCTAGAGTGGAGTGACATGTAATAATCAGGACTAAAAAATATCTGGTTAAAAGAAATGGGTGCATTTTTTTTTACATTATTTGAAATACAAAATTGTATGTTATTATATTAAATGTGATTTATAAAAAAATTGTATTTAGATTTATGACTACATTATACATGTTGCTACACATACTATAATTACACAAACTCGACAACAAACGACGCTTCTGAAAGAAGTTTTATTCACAGTATTTGAATATGCACTATAGAATTATATAATTTAACAGTGAAAATCACTAAAAAAGTAGTTAATTATATTGTAGCGTTTTCAAGGTTCTTTGTTTCTTGCTAAAGACGAGCGAATACACAAGGTTCATAACAAAAGTTGTGTATGAACAAGTTTTATTTAGTCTATTACAATAAGTACCATCTAATTCAGCTTGTAATCATACCTTTCATTATTATTTTTACATGTAATACATTAACAATTTGATTTTTGTCATCCAATTTATGTGCCTAAGATATTTGTCGTCATTCAATATTTGTTTACGTCGGTTAAACCACGCCAAGTAATCTTATGGTTTAGCTACCCATCCGGGCGGGCTATGATAGCAAATATATATATATATATATATATATATATATATATATATATATATATATATATATATATATATATATATATATATATATATATATATATATTTATTTAAATTCGGTTTCGGTTCGGTTTCGTTTTGGATTGCTAAAACCATAATCGAATCGAAAACCAAATATTTAATTCGGTTAGGTTCGGTTTAGCAAATTCGGTTCGATTACTGAGTTGATTCGATTATTTTCGGTTGATTCGGTTTGATTTTCGGTTTATTCAGTATTACAACTCATGAACACCCTCTAAGCAATTACTTAGCCGGTCCGATATCCAAAACTATTAAATTGTCAATGTTAGCGGTATTTGATTTGACTTAATTGTCAATAGATTAAAGAAAACCTTTGGAAATAAAAACGGTAGTATATAACTATATATTGCAAAAATATAAGAAAGTTGTACTCGATCGTATGAAGGTGGACTTGGAAAAACAATTATTACATATTCAAAATCCAAAAATAAAGGTGACTTAATACAAGTCTATCCATTTCAAAAATAAACACTTGGATCACGATCATCACCATGAAGAGATCTTTAACATATCACTTTGACAAGTTCTCGACCAATACACGATAGATTCTTACGCTTTATTAATCTTATTTATAGAGATACAATAAATCATAAACACTAGTGGACCTAAACACGCAGACAGGCTTGAGCCATATAATCTAACATACAACAACCGTAGTTGTTGGCCGTTTTTATTAATCAATATTGACTTCTTGGTATTCTTTATTATCTTATATTTTTGTAATATCTTAGTTATAAACTACCTTTTCTCCGTAACATAGTACTCCGTAATACATAGCTAGTCATGCGATAATCGTATCTAAATCACATAGAAATATACGATTACTCCCAACTAAAACCAAGAATCTACCATTGTTAACATGATTAGTCGTATGGTTTCTTAACATGAATTAAACACCATCAATCAAAGGTTTACAATAGTCAATTATTACAATTAGTTCAATATGTACACGTCTCTAGCTGCAGTTAACATCCACCAACAGGATATAAATATATAATTAACTGATATGAAATCTATACTAATCTAATAATGCATGAATAAACAATACACTACGTCATACATGTATAGTAGGTTTAGTTACTTAATCATCAACTAGCTAGATCTTGTTGATATATTATATAACTTATATTACAAAACCAGACAAACTATATTCGATTTTAGCAGAACCAAGTTTCAACTCGATTAAAAGTGTATACAAATGATGGTTTGTGGTAACTTACAAATAAAACATCTACATATAAATACAATATATGTAAAATATTTAACTATTTTTCGATTGCACATATGCATGCATGTATTTAGAACATATTAATTCATTTTAATCAAGCTTAATGGAGTTAGAGGTCCATAAGAACCATAACCTTTGCCCATAAATTTTGCACCGTGGCTACCCAACCGACGGCTAGGACTAAACGGTTGCACGACCCATAAGCAAATCCACATCCAAGCGGTTGCACCTCGTCGGCCTCCATCTCGGCCAAACACCTTATAGAACAAATCTACATCACATGGAAGGATATCGGGCCATTGCTGTGGTGGCCATATTCCTTTCCGCATCTTCAAGTAGCATTGTAAACAAAGGATGGTTAGCAAACTTGGTCTTGATATTGAACTCTTGTTTCTCTAGTCCCACATAAACTGAAAGCACCTTCCGGTGTTAACTTATTCTTGGACGCGTACATGAAACACCACCTTGCCAAACGGTTGGCACCGTTCCATGTCTTCACAAGAAAGTTTTTCTTTCCTTATCACCTTCTGTTGTATCCATCAATATAAGTACTTAAGTAGTAAACTTAACACTAAAGAAATCAAGATTTAAGAAAAGTAAATCTAGGGTTTGGTTTTTTCTCTATAACAAATAAGTTACCTCGATCATAGGCCAAATCGAACATGGAACTTGTTTGTAGAAATGTTTTGATGGCCATGATTGATGTTAAGGGTATGCACATATATGAAGGAAATATCTTTGGTAAAGGTGTGTTCATGGAAATGGGGTTGGAGAATGAATGACTTTATACATGTATTTTTAACCTAGAAATTGAGGGTTTAACTGGAGTTAAGATCTGAACCGGGTAAATCTGGTAGAATACAAAGGTAGGGTTATATGCAACATCACATTGCTCATATACTTCTATATCTATATGCAATTTGCCTACAGACGGAATCAAGGGTTCACGCGGGGTCTTGGGATGCCCATGATTTTTTTTCGATATAGTATTAATTTTGAAAAAAACATAAAATTTTAAATTAATTTTAAATGCACTCGGTTTATTAAAATATGTTTTAGTGTTATTTAGTTAGTGTACTTAAATATATATATATATATATATATATATATATATATATATATATATATATATATATATATATATATATATATATATATATATATATATATATATATATATATATATATATATATATATATATATATATATATGAGGCTTTATTTTGCATACACCAAAATCTTTAGATACAAGGGATAAATCCCCACCTTCCATCTAGTTTGATCTAATGGTGCCGATTAACCTAAGATTTAATATGTCTAAACCTAAGTACATGTTTTTCTTTTCTTTTTTATCTTTCTTATTTGTTTTCTCATTATTTAAATTTGTTTTTATCATTTTTAATTTCACGTTTTTTTTCGAGTTTCATACGTTTTTGTCCGTTTTCCGCTTTTATACGCTCTTACGTTTTCGTCCGTTTTCTTACTTTTCTTACGTTTCATCCGCTTACACGCACGTCAGTTTTCTTACGTTTTACCGTCTGCTTTCTTACGTTTTCATCCGTTTTGTTACGCGTCACTCTTATTACGTTGGCCCGCTTTCTTACGTTTTCGTCCGTTTCTTCGCTTTTGTCCGTTTCATACGTTTCGTCCGCTTACATCGTTTCATCGTTTTCATCCGCTTTCATATTTTCGCTCTGCTTTCTTACATTTCGTCCGCTTTCATACGCTTTGTCTGCATTTCTTCGTTTTCTTACGTTTTAGTACATTTTCTTACATTTCTTCGTTTTCTTACGTTTTCGTCCTGGCTTTCTTACGTTTTTGTCTGTTTTCATACGCTTTCGCCCGTTTTCATTTGTTTTCGTCAGTTTTCTTACGTTTTCGTCCGTTTTCTTACATTTTCGTCCGTTTTCCTATGTTTTCGTCCGTTTTCTTGCGTTTTAATCCATTCTCTTATGTTTTTGACCGTTTTCATACCCTTTCTTATGTTTTCTTACGTTTTCGTCGGTTTTAATACGTTTAAATCGCTTTCTTACGTTTTTGTCAATTTTCTTATGTTTTTCACCGCTTTCATAGGTTTATGTCGCTTTAAATGCGTTTTTAAGTTTTCGTCCTTTTTAAGCGCTTTTTACATTTCGAGACGTTTTTCGTCCATTTTCATCCGTTTTTATCGTTTCGTCCATTTTCAAACGCTTTTCGGTTTTCATATCGTTTTATACACTTTTCATTGCGTTTTACTCGTTTTGTCGTTTTCATACGTTTTAGATCCGTTTTGCGGTTTTATCGTTTCGTCTATTTTCATTTGTTTTCTTGCTTATTGTTAAACTTTATTATATTACATGTCTAATATCAATTGTGATATTTTATTATAAAAGTTAATATTTCATAAACAAACAAGTATGTTTTAACCTTTAGTATCACCGAGATATTTCATTTACTCATATATTTTTATATATTATCACCTATGTGTTTTCTAATATTTTATAATTTTCGATTCATAAGATAGTTTTTGTGCCATTCATTGCAATTGACAAGCGCATATTTTTTAATGCAACCAATGTTATGTATCACTTGTGATATTATACTCTTAATAGAAATAAAAGGGTTAAAGTCTCTTTAGGTGAATTCTTATTTTATTCCAAAAAAATGCTAATTTAATGCAACACTTTTTGATTTTGAGAATATATCAAGTCTCTATTTTCATAGTTGCTTCATTTTATTCATTTGATATTTTTAAGTGACACTTATTTATCTCTTGTGATATAACCTTTGTAAGAAGATGAAGAGTATTACACTCGTCATCATATATGTGTTGCTCGGTTGTGATACTAAACTAAGAATGTGAAATATTAAATTCATACCAAATGTGATAAAATTAAGTATTTTACCAAGTATATATGAAAGAAATGATAATAAACATCATTTATTATATTATGTGATGTTTTGTTCATTTTTTCTTATTTGTGTTTTAAAAGATTTAGGAAGATTTTTGTGTTTTATGATATAATATGAAATATTGAAAAGGTGTTTAATCGAAAACAAAGATGTTATGAAACTTTTGTTAGACTTGTGGTGGATTTTCTATTTAATGGATACATTGTGCATGTTTCGATAGGTTTATAGCGGAATTTAAAAATTTCTGGTTGAATCGACCAAACTAAAGTTATAGTTGAAGAAAGCATCTTTATAAACAAACGAGTAGCTCAAACACTTGTGATGTCACATGATATCACATGATATCACTCACTTGTGATATCGGTTATATCACGGTGATATCACATGATATCACAAGTGATATAAACTATGATATCACACATGTTATCACCGGTGCAATATCACGTGATACGCGGTGATATCAGCGGTCGTTATCACACACGATATCACGTGTGATATCACGTGTGATATCATCAGTGAGGTGATATCACCGTGATATCACAAGTGTTTGAGCTTCCTCGGTTTGTTTATAAAGATGTGCGCTATCAACCGTAGATACCACCAAATCACTCGCTATAAAACCTGTCGGGCTGTGCGCAATGTATCCATTAAATGAAAAATACCCACAAGTCTAACAAAAGTATCATAACATCTCTTATTTTAGTTGAACAACTTTCTAATATTTCATAATATCATAAAACACAAAAATCTTCCTAAATATTTTCAAAACAAAACCATTACTTTCTTAGTTGAGTATCACACGATAACACATACATGATGAAGAATGTAATACTTTTCATCTTCCTTACGGTGTTATATCACAAGAGATAAATAAGTGTCACTTATAAATATCAAAATAAAACGTTTGAAAACGGACAGCGTATAAATTCGAATGAAAACATATAAATATGCATGAAAGCGGACAAAAACATATAAAATAGAAAAAAGCGTATAAAAGCAGATGAAAGCGGACTAAAACGTAAAAACGCGTGCGTAAGAAAGCGTCTAAAATGGATGAAAGCGTAAAAAGCGGATGACAACGTGAAAGCGTGCAAAGCAGACGGCGATGTAAAACGGATGAACATACATGAAAGCGTAAAAATACGGGGAGAAAACATGCAGCGGACAAAATAAACCTAAAAAGCGGACAAAACCTATGATAATGGCGAAAGCGTGAAAAAGCAGCAAACGTATGAAAGCGTAAAACAATGCGAGCGTATGCGAAAATGGGCGAAAGAAAAAGGACGGCAACGTATGAAACAAAGCAACGTGAAGAAAATGGACAAAAGCGTGAAAACAAGCGAAACGTAAGAACGGATTTAAACGTATGAAAACGAATGGCGAAGCGAAAACATAAGAAAATAGATGAAAGCGTGGGAAAGGCAGGCGAACGTGTAAAAGCGGACGAAACGTGTGAAAGCGAAAAAAGCGTCTAAAGCAGGGCGAAGCGTATTTAAGCGTCGAAAGCGGACGAAAGTTGAAAAGCGGATGTAAACGTGCAAATGCAGAAAAACATATGAACAACGGACGAAAAGCGATATGAATACAAATGAAAACGTGTAAGCGAAAAACGTGAATTAAAAAAAAAAAAAAAAAACATGAATTTAAAATAAAACCTGAATTTTAAAAAGAAAAAAAATGTTACTAATAATAAGAATGGCAAAAGACAAAGAAAATGAGGAAAAAAAAACATGGAGCTTGGGTTTGCGTATTAAATCTTGGGTTTATACCCATCATTAGATCAATAGATGGATGGTGGGATTGTCGCTAGTAGCCCAAAATAAGAGTAAGTATTTGAAAATTATATATATATATCTGGTCGTATTTGTTCGTGGTTAATCTCTTTCTTACTAAATATTATTTTCATGAAGAGTTGTCAACTCTTCAGGTCATCCGATCACACCGCCAGTTTATTTTTTAATGTCGTTATATCGTATAGGTTTTAGAGACAAAACTCACACATCAAGACTTTATTAACCTTATTAGACACTACATATACATTGGTTGTTTTATTTTAAAAAAAGCTGCTACTACATATGTACACTCTCACTTACCAAAAGTCGGTTAGCTAAGTTAATTTATCCGATCACACTTAAATAATTCCGCCAATAAAATGCGACTTTGCTTAACTCTTGCAAAATAACGTGTCTTAATCGCTTCACACTGATAAAATGCTAGTGTGTTTGCTGAAATTGATGTTTTATTGAGTATTGGAATTAGGTGGGTATGTACTACGTAGACTTGTTTAAGAAAAGAAAAAAACTATTATGTGAATTATAAAGATAAGTTTGTGAAGAACGAGGTGTAAAAGTAAGAAAAAACTAGCTTGACACTATTTTTGGGATTGGGACGTTGGTACAATTAATCTTGATGCAATTTTAGACGTACTTTGAACCTTCATGATAAGTGTCTTACTCTTACTGCATATGACATCGTTAGGTTAAAAGCCATTTGACCATGCATTCATTTTGTATTTGCACTTGGCTAAGAATAATGAATAATTTCTGTAAGAAATTACAAGTAGACCTATTAGATAAATTATTTAATATGCTCGAAATTATTATTACTTTAATTTATGAGTTAGTAGTTTCTAGCTTCTAGCGAAGACAAAAGCTTTCGTTACTAACTCTTCTTCTACCCATATTGAAGTTATCGACATCTATTTATAATTAAATTGCTAATTGAGTTTAATTAAATTGGGAACAAATTCGATTTCGCTTCTACCATCAACTATATAAGTCTATGGTTTAATTTATGGCACCTTGGTTTAATTTATTGATAGAAATAAAAATCTGAATTAGTATTTTGAAGAAGTAGACGGGTTCATGCATGCTACTAGCAGTTGTAATTGACTATAACACATAATTTGTAAAAAATGTTATTATAAGTTATTTTACATTATCGACCTTGTTTCCAAAAACACGTGCTTGCAATTACACAACCCGTGTGTTTATTTTTTTTTGAACAATGATTCATTAAAAAACAACCACCTAGCAAGCAGCTAGAATGGGGATTACAAAGGCTTGCTTAAGAAGAGTTCCAACAATTAACTTTCTGACCTCTACTTTTAAGCCATGAAAAAGAAAACAAACAAATAGAATCAAAATATCACTTTTCCTATAGGTTAGAAGAAAAGTAGCAGCTATTATGATAACGCCATAAACACCCGAACAAGGCCACAATAATGGCGTAAACCCGATCTTTATCTCTCTTTGAGGCTCTCAATTGTCGTACTGAATGGGATAATCGGACCAGGAAGACAAAGAAGGCATGTTAATATCGGTCCACACAGACCAAATGCCAAATGTTAGAAGCCACCTACCAATTAAAGAAAAGCGTGATCGGCGGACTCCATACCACTGTACATATTGGACACTTTCGATGGCGAGGAATCTCGGGCCCTTTCAACGATAAGTTTAAACGGGTAGAGTCTATCCAAGATAAAGCGCCAAATAAACACATTTACCTTCGAGGTAACACATTCAACCAAGGCGTGCGAGGAAATTGAGGCAACATACAAGCATCGATGTGAGTTCTAGTCACATGAGCTGTAAAAATACCATCATCCTCTAGAATTCCATCTCCGAGAATCGAGGCCTATCTGAATATGAACTTGCCTAACTCAAAACTAACAAGGCTAAAGCGGCTTCATTCGAACCTATAATATGTCTATTCGGTTCAAACCCAAGCATCCACGAACTCTGCGATCCGAGAGTAAGCAATCCTTATTAACATCCGGGTGGTACGACCGGTTGAACCTTAGCATTAAAGGACCATTGCCATTCCAATTGTCTTTCCGAGAAGCGTATAGAGGAACCATCACCCACCTTATGACACAGCGTATTTACGAGAATAATATTTCGATCGTGAAGCATAGAATACGACGAGATAATAGAGGACCAAACACCGTTACAAGTACAAAGTCGTGTGTTTATTTGTCTTCAACAAAGGATAATGTTTTTGAATGAAGTTTGTTTAAGTAGCCAAGTCAATATATTAAAGATAGGAAAATGGCGCTGAAAGTAAATGACTTGGCTTTTATTGTCATTGTGTGTAGCGGCCTATTTTTTGTCGTTGTGACACAAACCTTTTGGGATCGTCTTATTGTGTGTATCGGTGACTTGTTTAACTTGTTGTAGCGGTCATGTTAGCGACCGTTAACTTTTTATTGCACCGTTAGTCCTTTTAAATCTGTTTTTAACGACCCAGTTATTATATTATTGCACCGTTAGTCATTTATTACCCGTTTTTACGTGTTTTCGTCGGTTTTGCACTTTTCCGTCCGTTTTACGCAGTTTAATCAGTTTTTACGTTTTCGTCAGATTTTTCACGCGTTTTCGATTCGTTTTACATGTTTTACCGCGTTTTACTGCGTTTCGTCCCGTTTTACACGTTTGAAATAGTTTTACGTGTTCATCCGTTTTACGTTTCGTCCGTTTTACGTTTCCGTTTTAGTCAAGCTTTACCGCGTATTCTTTCGATTTTACAACGTTTGATCCGTTTTACGTGTTCATCGTTTTACGCGTTTTACATCCGTTTTTCATTTTGTCGCTTTTCGTGTTCTTGGTTTTACGTTTTAAATGGATTTTACCGTTTTTCTTTCGTTTTACGTCGTTTTGCGCTTTTACGTGTTCTTAGTTTTACCGTTTTTCGTCCGTTTTACGTTTCATCCGTTTCTGCAATTTATCCGTTTTACACTTTTCGGTTGGTTTTACGTTTTCTTCGTTTAAATCCAGTTTTACGCTTTACAAATCTTCTTGGTTTTTACATGTTTTAAATCTGTTTTACACGTTTTCGTCCGTTTTACGATTTCGTCGTTTTACGTTTTCGTCCGTTTTACGCTTTTGCGTGTTCTTAGTTTTACGTTTTAGTCCATTTTACGGTTCGTCCATTTTACGTTTTCGTCAGTTTTACGTTTTTTCCGTTTTACGCTTTTACGGTGTTCTTTCGTTTTACGCGTTTCGTCCGTTTTACCCGTTTTACATGTTTTTACGTTTTTTGTTTTCGTGCGTGTAAAAACGTTTTTACATGTTTTACGTTTTACACGTTTTTCGTTTCGCGTCGGTTTTTCTTTCTTGCGTGTAAGCGGAATAACGCGTGTGGCGTGTAAACAGACGGCGATGTAAAGCGGCGATAACGGGGCAGCGTGTGCGCGGCAATCGTGTAAGCGGGCAACACGAAAAGCAGACTGGTATGAGCGGAAGAACTGTATGGCGTGTAAATGTAAGCGGGCGGCGGCGATGTGGCACAGCGGCGTGTAACAAGCGGACATCGTTTAAAGCGGGCGGCGACAAAGCGAGACTGCGTGTGCGCGAGCGTGTGGCGTGTAAAAATATGTAACGCCGGGCGGCAGCGATGTAAGCGGGCGAAAATGTAAAGCGGGCAACAGCGATGTAAGCGAGCGTGTGGCAAAGCGGGCGAAATCGTTTAAAAGCGGACGGCGTGTAAAACGGGCCAGCGTGTAGCGGAAGAGCGTGAAAGCGTGTAAGCGTGTAAGCGGGCGAAAATGAAAGAAAACGTAAAACGGACGGCGTGTAAAGCGGACGGCGTGTATAAATGGACGAAATCGATTAAAACGCGCAGCGTGTAAAAGGGACAGCGTGTAAAACGAAGAACACGTGTAAAAGCGTAAAAAGCGAAACGAAAGCGTGTAAACGGAAGAACACGTGTAAAGCGTAAAACGGAAAACGTAAAGCGTATAAAAGCGGACGAAAACGTAAAGCGGACGGCGTGTAAAACGGATGAACACGTGTAAAAGCGGACGGCGTGTAAAGCGAACGGCGTGTAAAACGTAAAACATGTAAAAGCGAGCGAAAAAATGTGTGAAAGCGGACGAAAACGTAAAAACGGGCGAAACCGTGCAAAACGAGCGGAAAAGTGCAAAAGCGGACTAAAAACACGAAAAGCGGCGAAAATGACTAACGGTGCAATAATATAATAACGGTCGTTAAAACATACGAAAATGACTAACGGTGCAATAAAAAGTTAACGGTCGTTAACATGACTACACAACAAGTTAAACAAGTCACCGACACACACACAGCACGATCCCAAAAGGTTTGTGTCGCGATAATGAAAAAAATAAGTCATTACACAGAATGATAATGAAAGTGTCGAGTTTGATGTTTTTCGTGCGAATTTTCCTTAAAGATAAGGTAAACTATGACTATCTTTTAGTTACTTTTTTTGTTTTGAATATTCTCTTATAGTTACTTGATATACATATCAAATGTATGATTCATGGACGATTCAGAAAGGTGTTGGAAAAAAAAAAAAAAAAAAACTATGTGTACATTTTAGGATCATGCAGTATTAACTTCTATTTCGTTTATACTAATATAGGCCATTACATGTTACTCACAAATTAACGACACAAAAATGACATATAGTAACAAATACAAGTTGTGACGATCAGTTGCCTGCCGTTTCAGGAATCAGCTAGCTAGCTTTTTATTTTTTATTATTATTTTTAATACAAAATAGTTTAACTATAAGCATTAGTTCTGAGATGTGAGCAACATTTTTATTTAACAAAATAGCTTAGGTATAAGAATTAGCTTTTAGATAGTTACTGACATCTTATATTATGTTCTAACACCTTAAATGAGATCTTTTGATTATAAAGCGAGACTAAAAATAAAAATTACGTCTAAAATTTAAACAATTAACAAATAAAATATTTTGGTTAAAAGGTAAGACTAAAAAAATTTACGTCTACCACTTGAACAATTCCAAATAGCAATACAGTGTGTGCTTTCTTGCTGTTTTTTCGATAAAATAGTTTAACTATAGACAAAAGTTCAATGCAGAACAAAAAATATCTAAAGATTAAACCATTTCATATCATTCATTGAACTTTCTTTCATCCTACGACCTATATTAAACATCAGCATTTAATACAAGGACAATTTTGTAAGGGGTTGTGGGTTTAAACACGATAATTTAGGATCAACACACGGATATATTTTTATTTTTTAATTTATTGGGAAGAGTTCCTAAAAGTAACTTATGTATTTTTCCCCTAGCCGTCTCTCACTATTCACTCTTATCAACTTCCTTGGTAACTTTCTCTCTCAACCTTTTTCTCTTTCTTCTTTATGAACTCTTAAACTTATTATGTGTTTGTTCATTTTGATTGATGGTTGTGTTTGTGATGAGTTAAATACTATATGGATTCTATTGTTTACAAATTAAAAACCAAAAGATCATACACAAACATAAATAATGAAGAATCATGGTGGTGGTAATGAGGTGTATTGTACTTGGGTTGGTCGGAGATGGTGATGGCTTAGATTTTCCGGCAGCATACAGCGGCGGAAGGTAGCGCTTGGCAACGGCGGGTGGAAGCGTGAGACGACGCTTCTGGTGGTTTAAACCCGCTAGCAGTCAACCACGTGTAATGACGTCGGTGGTGGTTCGTTATGTTGGTTTTGGTCGGGTTTGGGTAGGGAAGTTGATGATGGTGAGATGTTATATCAACAGCTAGAAAATATGGGAATCTAGAGAGTGGGACTTTTATAGGAGAAAGAGACTTGTTAAAAAAAAAGTGAAAATCAATTACTACGTATTTACATTGATAAAAAGAGAGTGAGTTTAGATATTGGTAAATGTGAAAGTGGATTGGTGGTGTCCGAACCATAACACCCTTTTGTAATATTATTATTCTCTTATGTACTCACTTTTTTCACTCCTCTCTCCTCTCATTCACATAACTCTCCAATTCTCTCTCATAAAATGTTGGAATTTTATACTCATAACAATTATACATAAAACAAATACATCATCAAAGCAAGCAGCGGAAGACTATAGGAATAATATATGTAATTAATTAACCAAACAAGAAAGTGCGTACCTTTTAGCAATTCAAGCAATCAAACGATTATGTGATCAAGTAACAAAACCCAAAACCCTAAACTAGGGTTTATACAAATCGTCCAACCCAAAAAATCGACCACCAAGGATTACAAGCTCAAGTGTGCTTGTTCTTCGTTCTGTACACACGCATCTAATAGCGATTTGATGTGGAGAAGCTAGTTCCTTGAATCACTAATAAACCAAACACTTTATCTTTGAGCTAAGACAAAATCGAAAACCCTTGGGATGAGGGTATTCGACCGCCACACAAAGAGAGAGGAGAAGGAGAGAATTAGGTTATCAAAGTGATCCAAGGTTAGTCAATAATGAATACATTGATTTGTATTTATAGTTAACATATCTTGGAGTCCAAGTTTGGGTGGGATTGGGTTTGAAACCCCACCGATCGGCCATTCAATCCCAAAGGGATTCTAGAACTTTCCGACTTGTAATTTCATCTCTAGTCCTTCTAGTTAATATTTAACGATCGTTAACCAAACCTCGTTAATTATTTAACTATCGTTATGTTTTATTTAGTGATTAATAATTAATAATAATAACGCTTTATTTATATTAATTATGTACATCAATTCTCATACGTAATGTGTGCAATCCAAGTCTCGAGTTCGAATCCGGACATACTATTATTTAAATATCCATTAAAACCTTTCACTCCCACTGGATATTACTAAATATAGTAATGACATTGGTTAGTCTAGCTTTCACACATAGCGCCCCGGATCGAATCGAGTATGGTCTCCTGGAAAAACCATTTAATGATTCATCATTTTACTTATCCTTTGTTACTAATACTACATTAACTATGAATATGGATCAAGTCATTTCATAAGTTAATATTCATTTCTCGTTGTATATGATTGAACAAGATTACCAAATCATCCGAACGTATTCCGGATAGATCTTGGGTATGGCCATACAAACATCTTGTCAACCCTACGAGGGGCCCAAATATAGTATTATGCTTTGAAACAAATTCAAAGGAACAAATTCTCTTGACTACAAACATAACTCATGAATTTTGCAACACTTGAAAATAGCCCTTATAACTACCGATTCGGATAGCGTTAGACTATCTTACACAAATGCACTACATCCATATCGCTTATCCGTATCTCAAGTCCGAGGATAAACACTTCATGATATACTTAATGATAAAATCCAAAAGTATCATCATGTAAAGTCGATGAGTCCTATATTCAATTCATTGAATATCATGTGAACTGGTATGTCCCACGCATCAATATACTTTTAAAAGTATATTCTACCAAAACTCGATTTGTCTTAATTCAATGACATTCCCACATCATTGATCGACAACGGACTATTTAGAATAACATAAGTTACTCATGGATTAAACATGCAAATATAGGATATAATATTAATAAAATGAAAAATAAACATAAACAACTATTTTATTTCATTAAAGTAATATTTGTTCATAACATCCTTTATCCAAATACTAATCACAGATCGCATGAAACTACTAGCTAAACGAAGTCCTATCCCATCAAGATGGTCGAAGAAGTTTATCTTTTGGCAAAGGCTTCGTAAAGGGATCGACTAGATTTTCATCTGTATGAACTTTGAGTAGATTGATTTCACCTATGTCGACTTGTTCTCTAACATAGTGATATCGACGAGGAAAATGTCCGCGCCTTCATGACTCCGGGCTCATTGGAAAATGTTATTGCGGAGAGTTGTCACAATACACATTTAAAGGTAATTCGATTGAGGGCATTACTCCAGTCCCGAAATGAATTTCCTAATCAACGACTTCCATCGCGACCGGAAGCAAATATGTACTCAACTTCGTATAGACATCGCAAGCGTTGTTTGCTTCTTGCTCTTCCAATCAACTGCTCCTCCATTAATGACAAAGACATAACCCATTCGAGACTTCAGATCATCTTTATCGCTTTGGAATGACGATCGCAAAACTCAGAACATCAAGTTACGCATCCGATTTCCTCCATACACTAGAAACATTTCTTTAGTAGCCCTTAGATACTTAAGAATGTTTTAACGACTGCCGCTGCTTCACACCGGGTTCTGTTGATACCGATCGGTAATGTTCGCAAACGCCACATCGTGCCTTGTACATCTCACAAAGATACATGATAGATCCTACACCAAGCATAAGGAACTTTCCTCATGTATTCCACCTCGGCAGTGTTGACGCTAAGTTTATTACTTAAGCCATGTTCAACTTGCATTGGCAAATATCCTTTCTTGGAATTTTGCATACTAAATCTCTTCAAGATTTTATCAATGTAAGCACTTTGGCTTAGTCCAATTAACCGCCTTGATCTATCTCTCAGAGATCTTGATTCCCGAATAAATGTTGCTTCCCTAAGTCCTTCATAGAAAAGCACTCTCAAGATAAGACTTTACATCTTGCATACTTGGAATGTCTTTTCCCATGATCAATATGTCATCGACATATAAGACAAGGAAAATAACATTACTCCCACTAGCTTTGTGATACACATGGCTCATCAAGATTTTGAGTGAAACCAAATTTCTTGATTTCTTCATCAAACTTCTTGTTCCATTGCCTTGATGCTTGCTTCAACCCATAAATTGATCTTTGAAGTTTGCATACACGCTCGAAACTTTGGATTCACAAACCCTTCAGTCGCGCCATATAGATGTCCTCATCTAGGCGACCATTTAAGAAGGTCGCTTTGACATCCATTTGCCATATCTCATAGTCATAGTACGCAGCTATGGCTATAAGAATCTAATAGCTCTAATGTCCGCACAGAGAAAATGTCTCCTCGTAGTCTACCCCATAGGTTTGAGTAAAACCTTGAGCTACAAGACGAGCTTTATAGGTGTGTGCATTGCCATCCATGTCGGTCTTTATCTTAAAGAGCCACTTACTTCCAACTACCTTAGCATTTGGAGGTAAGTCAACCTCTATCCGACTTCGTTGTCTTTCATGGATTGCATTTCCTATTCATTGCAACTCGCCATTTTTCCTTTTCGGGACTCATCATGGCGCTTTATAGTTAGCAGTTCACCAAGATCCCCAACATATTTTCCTCGCCTTCTACGTTGAGACATAGACGCTCAGTGCACGCGTAGTCCTCGGATCTACGAATGGGAACCACTTCAATCTCGGTGGAACGCCGGACTTTCGTGTTCTACTTGAGGTTGGCTAGTGTTTTCGTAAGGTGTTGTATCTTCTTGATCATCTTCCGGATCATATACTCTCCCACCGAATTCATGAGATATGAGATCCTTTTCAAGAAAGTCTCCATACCTAGCAACAATTACTTTGTTTCGGTGGAAAGTAGAAGTAGTAACCCATAGTTTCCTTTGGGTATCCTACGAAGACATACTTAACAGATCTTTGTTGCGACTTATCACAGAGTCACGCTTAACAAACGCCTCACAACCCCGGACCTTTAAGTAAGACAAGTTGGGAGGTTTCCATACCACACTTCATAAGGAGTCTTATCAACCTTCTTAGTTGGAACCATATTCAATATGCGAATGCTAGCTTCAAAGCATAATCCCAAAAGGATAAGGGAAGAGTAGTAAGATTAAACATCGATCGCACCATGTCTAGCAATGTATGATTCCTTCTCTCGGATACACCATTTTGTTGTGGAGTATAAGGAGATGTGAGTTCTTGGACAATACCACACTCGCCTAGATAATCTTTAAACTCTTGGCTTAAATATTCACCACCTCTATCGATCGAAGAGCTTTAATCTTCTTTCCTAGTTGCGGTTCTACTTCACTCTTAAAACCTTAAATGTTTCAAAGACTTCATGTTTATGTTTAAGTAAATAAACATAACCATAACGACCGAAATCATCGATAAAGGTTAAGAAGTAGCTAGCACCCTTTCTTGACACATGTCTTAGTGGTCCACATACGTCAAGATGTATCACACCAAGAAGATCAAGCCCTTTCTAAACTATTTGTAAAGGTTTCTTGGTCATCTTCCCGGATATGCAAGATTCGCATTTATCAAATGATTCATCATTGATGTCTTGCAAAAGCCCATCGTGTTGCAAATTGTTGCATGCGTTTCTTGCCTATATGAGCAAGTCTACAATGCCAAAGAAATGAAGAATCCAAATCACTTTTGATTCTTTTATTATTGATGCTAAAGATGTAATTATTTTATCAACAACATTATCATGCAAATCAATTTCAAACACACCATTTATCGGAATAACATTAAAGTAAAAACATCATTTAAAGAAATGAAATTCCATAATCGGTAAATGTATGAACGAAACCAATATCTTTTAACAAGGAAATGAAACGACACCCCTAACAATGGAAGGTGCGAATGACAATCGTTTAATGACAAGACTAAACCCGAAGCTAAAACTAAATCAAACGTGCCTATAGCTTCAACGATTGCATGTGCTCCATTACCCACGTGCGGTATTGTCGCCCATAGGCAAGCTTCCTTGCTCCTCTAAGTCCCTGCGGTGTATTACATATGTGAATACCACATCCAGATCATATACCCGTGAATTTATTTTATGAGGAAAAGCAAATAATTCTATCATCAAAAGAGTACACGGCATCTTGCCACGTCACAAGATATTTTATACCTCTTATTGCGCAACTCATCAAGGTACAATGGACAATTCCTCTTCCAAAGGTCCAACCTCGGTGCGATGATGACAAGCACGATCCTTCTTCGGATTCTCACGCTTTTGGGAGGGTACTTCTTGGGTTCTTGCGATAAGTCATAACTTGTTTTCCTTATCGCCTTTACCCTTACCTTTCCTTTCTTGTTCGCTAGCGCTTATTAGGCTTAGAAATTCTACCCTTCGGATGGTCAAAACCGCAGTGTAGAGGCCTTCTTGGGCAAACCTTTTCATAATCAATGAGCATTGCATGTACCTCATCGACTGCCTTCCCGTGCAATGCATATTATAATTGCACGAAACCATCAAATTCCTTGTTAAGGGATCATTGATCGAGCCAATTTGTATGTCATTAGGGTAGACATAGTTCAAACGCCTAACCGGTCCATGTAACTCATCATTTCCGACGGTGGGCGCCATGTGTTTCCCATCTCCTTGCTTGCAACTATGAAGAGCATCAATCAAGTCATACACCGACAAATACAGTGCTTTTCAAACAACCTTTGCAATTCTTCCAAGATGAGATTAGGAAGTAATTCTCAAATTGCTTTTGCAAGCTCGAGTTCATACTCCGAGCATAATGCAGCGACCTCATTATACTTGTCATACTCAGTTGCCATGCACCGTGCTTCAAAGTAGCATCACCGCAGTTCGGGAGGACAAGGCGTGGTCAATAATTGAGTCTTTTGGCAACCTCAAGACAATTACGAGTTGCGATACCAATCATTGAAATTCGCTACCGGTCAATTCTCTCGATCAAACATAGATTTGAGCAGCGAGGCTAGTGCGATGATTCAGCTTGAGCCATTTCTCTGAAATAAAAGTTCAAAAGTTAGTACTTTCGATAAGTAAACATTCAAGAAAATAAAATACCCTTTGGTCAATATTCATATTAACCATAGAATTTTCCTTGAATTTTGGATCCTCATTATCATAGTTCCACCACATCAGTTGATCTGCTAGTGGTGAAAGTATAGAATAGGTAATCGTTGAAAAACGATAATTGACAAACAAGTTTTCAATTCCAAAATTTATGGGATTTACAATTTTGCCAAAACAATTAATGCAAAACGTAAGCATGTTTCATCCCATCTTATGCCTTAAGTTATAGGTCTCACTAACTAACTTAATTAAGTTGTCTAATTTAGAAACTGCAAATCATAAAGCTGAGGTCTCACACAACAAAATAATTCACCTCGTTATTGTAATCTAGATCAAGGTCTCACATAACTAAATTACAACTTCAAGTGTTTCATATCATTAGATGGCATAAACTTAAATTTTAAAGGGTACAATTTTTGATGTGTAATCAAAACTTATGTATAAAGAAGCATGCATACAACTTTATAACATAAAATTTTCGAAAAAACTTACTAAAGGATTTTAATTGCTAAGATTTAATTTCTACAAAGTTTTAATCGATCGTTGAGAAACTTACAACTTTGCACTAAGATGCTTCGTACATAGAATGGTTATACTAGGTAGCTCCAATCGAACGCACATGGGGCGAGGACCGGTGGCGTCAAGCATAACCTTAGACATCCATTCGGTGAGACTATGCTCACTTCTTAAATACCCCTTATAGTTTGTTCTAGTGGGTGAGCCGTTCTAACCATTTAGTACAATCGCATCACCGATTAAAAGTTCAAGAATAATTCTTAGATAAAACCAATTTCGCCATTATTTAGTCCATTTAATTTTCTATTCATAAAAACCATTTTGCTTACTAACATGTCAAACAATATATAAACAAAAAACATTTTAATAAAATTAAACACACTCAAATAATATAAACATATAACTAAACAATTTAACATATGTAAAACAATTAGCCACATGCATAATTATTTCAATAAACTCTAATAACAATTCTAGGCGTAAATAAATGCATACATTAACTAGGACTTTCATCTCAAGGTAGATGAGCCACATACATCGACAAGTCGATTGCGTAAGCGAAATTAATAGTATACCAAATAGCACATAACTAATTTTATTAGTTATAATTGAGGTCTTCCCAATTTTATAATTATTAAATAAATAAAACATGTGTGTATCACTTAACAATTAATCAATATACAATAAACAATACTCCATGGCAAAACATGCATGTTCCACCATGGATTCATGTAACAATTATCACCCAAGATACGCATATTACATGGCACATAACAATTATTCATTAATTAACCACATAAAATTAGCATGCAATCCTAGGGTTTCTACAAGTTTTACAAAATTAAAACCTAATAAATAAATATTAGGGTAATCGACCCATATATATAAAAATTAGGGTTTGAATTCAAAACCCTAGAAACCATAAAAGCATGTAAATAATCATAAAGATTCAATTTTATGTGTTTCGATAATTAATTACATCATATTAACTACGTGATGCCACTTTGTTGGAATTTTATACTCATAACAATTATACATAAAACAAATACATCATCAAAGCAAGCAATGGAAGACTATAAGAATAATATATGTAATTAATTAACCAAACAAGAAAGTGCGTGCCTTTTAGCAATTCAAGCAATCAAACGATTATGTGATCAAGTAACAAAACCCAAAACCCTAAACTAGGGTTTATACAAATCGTCCAACCCAAAAATCGACCACCAAGGATTACAAGCTCAAGTGTGCTTGTTCTTCGTTCTTACACACGCATACTAATAGCGATTTGATGTGGAGAAGCTAGTTCCTTGAATCACTAATAAACCAAACACTTTATCTTTGAGCTAAGACAAAATCGAAAACCCTTGGGGATGAGGGTATTCGACCGCCACACAAAGAGGAGAGGAGAAGGAGAAATTAGGTTATCAAAGTGATCCAAGGTTAGTCAATAATGAATACATTGATTTGTATTTATAGTTAACATATCTTGGAGTCCAAGTTTGGGTGGGATTGGGTTTTGAAACCCCCACCGATCGCCATTCAATCCCAAAGGGATTCTAGAACTTTCCGACTTGTAATTTCATCTCTAGTCCTTCTAGTTAATATTTAACGACCGTAACCAAACCTCGTTAATTATTTAACTATCGTTATGTTTTATTTAGTGATTAATAATTAATAATAATAACGTTTTATTTATATTAATTATGTACATCAATTCTCATACGTAATGTGTGCAATCCCGAAGTCTCGAGTTCGAATCCAGACATACTATTATTTAAATATCCATTAAAACCTTTCATAAAACACATACAAAACTCACCTCTAAACTGTGTGAAAATCATGGTCGCGATAACGGTCACGTGCCGGACTTTGATGAGTTTCAACGGCAGGCGTCGCTGATGACGAGTTGCACGCTGCTGTGATGAGTTCTATTTTGAATTGAAATGCTATGATTAAGGTGATGCAATGATGAGTTGTACGGTACACTTTTTTTTGTTACTACTATAAAGCAAACTAGTGTTGAGATGCTATGATGACGTCAGATCTACTATGATATAAAGCAAACTAGTGCTGAGATGCTCAAACAAAATCAACACTATAAATGTTCTATTTTGAGATGCTATGATGTACGTCAGATATGCTCACGAGCTTCTCCCCCAACCATTCAAAAAGGGTGATGCAGTGATGAGTTCTATTTTGAGATGCTATGATTTACACATGAATCACATGTGATTTACCACAAATCACATGTGATTATACTGTAAATTATTTTTTGAAAGTGAATCACATGTGATTTACTCATTTTCTGATTAAAAATGAATCACATGTTTCAGTTTATAACACATCAAAGACTAAATCACACGTAATTTACATTTTCCATAACAGAGAAAAAAATAATAACAGAATCACACATGATTCACTCATTTTTAGATTAAAACATAATCACATGTGATTTACGCACGAATCACAACAAAAACCAGAATCACATGTGATTTTTTTTACGAATCACGTGTGATTGGTCTGGACGGAAATTTTGAAAAAAGGTTCGTCGAAATTATATAAAAGTGCATATCTATAGAAAGATGATTTTTTTCTCGTCGCGATGGTATATTTTTTGTAGCTTGAAGATTTACCGTTTGCAAGATATGTTGTTTTTAAAAAAAGAGTGAAAAGTGGGTTTTTTTATTAAATGAGTTAGATTGACTATTTTGCCCTCCTTTGTTATTTTTGGTTTTATCTCTACCGTTGAATGAAATTAAAATTGAAGGCTATGATTTGATTATTTGTTCATTTTATTTTAATAGACGAAAATATATATTATAGTTTACTATTTTAATTATAAGCATCAGCTTTGAGATAGTAACAAACATCTTAAATATTATTTTTATCACTTTAAGTGAGACAATTTGTTTATAAGGCTAACTACAACAAATAAATTTGTAAGATTTACATATGTTAAAACAAAACTGATTTTAAATAGTTATAGGGTGAACTACAACATGTAAATTTGTAACATTTATAAACGCAAAAACAAACCTATTTAAATATTAAATTTTACATGCACGTAGAAGTAGATGTATGTTTAAAACCCCACCGCAATATAATGGCTAAAGTGATTTTCATTTTTCTTTTTATTTTCTGTCTTTTAGCATGATTGTAATGACATAATGTTTTGAGATAGAACAAGTATTCACATTAAAGAGCAAATAAATCGAAGAAGATGATAGTTTGATTGTTTAATTAAACAAGATTGAACATGTAAAGTTCAAATTTATTTTGTAGATTAAAACATATCCCGTATATATATGGGCTAATAACCTATTAAAGCATCATAATTGTCACAAAAAGCAGTTCGACGTAGCGAACAAAAAAAATAGCCCTTTTGGCTACTAAACCGACTATTTTGTCTTCAATTGAGTATTATGACCAATTTACCCTTCCAAATTACATAAATGGTCCCTGTGGGTTTGTGAAAATTGCATCCATCGTCCCTAGCCTAAATTACATTAATGGTCCCTGCCGTTTGGAAATAATTGCGTCCATAGTACCACCGTCATCTTTAAAATCTATTGTGGGTGCTGCAAATGTTCAGCTGATTCCAGAAGCTGGGTCTCCATCATCATCTGCTGAACGCCCTTCCATTTCAGCATCAATCGTATCACTACAACCACAACTATTGGATTCAGAAGCAAGTCAACCACCGCTACCATAACCACCACTACCAGTTTCACTTCCCAATGATTCAGAACATATGCCTTCATCGGCCAGAAGTGATTCAGAACTTATGCCTTCATCAAATATGTTACATTTTCCATCATCAAGAAACCCAACTAATTCATTACCCGAATCACTTGACTCACTTAACCCGAACCAACCACCCAACCCACGGTGCCCACTAGCTCTTAATCCTTGACCCATGGACCTATAGTCCAAGAAAAACAAACACAAAATCAATAAAAAACTGATGCAAACACAAAATCAGTTTCTTGAATTTCTTCAACAGGTGGTGGTGGCACAACAGGTGGTGCCGGCGCGTGTGGTGGTGGATCGGGTAGAGGGAGTGGAGAGGATTGTTTTGGTGTAGGTGGTGAGGGTGGTGGCGGTGGTGAGCGCGGCGGGTGATTTTCCGTCCGTGGCTAAGGTGAGGGAGAAAGATTAATGGGAAGAGGCTGATAGGGATAGATGATGAGATTGTTAGAGATGTAGTGGTTCCTGGTGGGATTTTGATTCAGAATGTGTCCAAGTCGATTAATTGTGGGAAAGGTGAACGAGTGCGGATGAACATGGTTTTGGTTCTAGTTTGGTTTTGTAGATTGATTTGAAGAATGATTGATTTGAAGAATGAGTTAAAAACATTAATGGGGTTATTTATATACTTGGGACAAAGAATACGTTTTTATAAATTCAAGGGTAAAATAGTCATTACAATTTTGTATTTTGGAATTATTACTCAATTGAAGACAAAATAGTCGGTTTAGTAGCCAAAAGGGCTATTTTTTTTGTTCGCTACGTCGAACTGCTTTTTGTGACAAGTATGATGCTTTAATAGGTTATTAGCCCTATATATATATTACATTATATGAACGTCAAATAGATATACGTTCTAAACCTCACCGCACAAAGGGGATAACCTCCTTGTTCATAAACCAAATGCTGCTGTACATGTTTTTGAGCTAGTCATCAACCAAATACGTACTATACGCTCATGATCATAGTAAAATGCAAGGTCAATGATTTATGTCATAAAATGAACTTAAGAAATGTATCACGTCTATCATAGATATTTTTAGCTATCGACCTTATCTGTGTACAAGAAACATTGTATCTGAAACTTACACAAAGTGCTCTGCTTCTTGAAACAAACATCATATTACTAATGTAGAAATTTATGTATTTGCGTTAGTTTAATTCATCTCATATAGACAAGCCCATCTGCTTGGACCACAAAAAAAAGCACACCAGACATAAAATAAAAATTTTGGTAAGCTTTGTACAAAATTACGGTTAGCGTGCCAGTCGTTTTAATATATTTGATACTAGATCATTCATATCTATGATAAAATTTTTTTTGACTTAAAACGGTGATAGACTTAGTTAGATTCACTTAAGAATGTTAATTGGTTTTATACAAGTCTTGGACAATCAAAACAAGAAAAGATTATCGAAAGATCAATGTATTATCAATAGAAGTTGTTACAGATTGATTACAATGATAAAAGGAAGTGTAGAGAGGAAATTGTATTCACAAAAGCTAGCTAATGAATTGTTGTTACAAGTATTTAAAGGAAACATTAGGCGGGAGAGTTGGTTATGCCAAAGGAGTGTGTGTCACGTGCACCTCACGTGTGTGTTAACACACCTGCGCCTCACGTGCCATTTGGCTTAATCAACTTACCAGATTATTAACTATCAGCTCCTAACAATCCTCACTTCTTCAAACCATTCTTGTCCTCAAGAATGTGAATCAAAAGCTGGAAATTTGGCATATAATTCTTCCAAATTTTCCCAGGTGGCATCTTCTGGTGTCCCATTAGTCCACTGAATCAAGCCATACACCACAACAACATTCCTTTTCTTAAGCATTTTCCTATCTAAAATTGACATAGGTTGCACTGCTATTAATCCTTCTTGATTACAGCTAGGAAGGTCAATAACTTGTGATGATTGAGGATCTCCTTTACAAAGCTTTAACTGAGATACATGGAAGACATTGTATATTTGGTTATGAGCAGGTAACTCCAACCTATATGCCACTTGTCCAATCTTACCAATGACTTTAAAAGGTCCAAAGTACTTTGGGGAGAATTTGTTTTGCCCGCCTTGCCTAATGGACACTTGTCTGTGGGGCTGCAGTTTCATAAAGACCATGTCACCCACTTCAAGCATTCTATCATACGCTTTATCGATTGTTTGCTTCATCTGTTTTGTGCTCTTTCCAAATGAAACTTAAGCAATTGAATAACATGTTCTCTAGCTGCTAGGGTCCGCCCATCGCATCAACCTTCTGAGACCCCCATGTATGGAACATGTACTGGTGGAGCTTGACCATATACTGCCTCAAAAGGAGTAGTCATGATAGAAGTGTGAAAATTTGAGTTGTACCACAATTAAGCCAATGATAGCCACTTTGCCCATTCTTTAGGTCTTTCTCCTGTCATACATCTTAGGTAACATTTCAAACATCTATTGACTACCTCTGTCTGGCCATTAGTTTGTGGGTGGTATGAGGTGGACATCAGCAACTAGACTTGCAAAAGTTTGAACAATTATTTCCGAAAGCTGCTCAAGAAAACCTTATCTCTGTCTGACACAATGGTAGTAGGCAACCCATGTAACTTGTAAATTGTGTCCAAAAACAATTGAGCAACTTGAGCTACTGTGAAAGGATGAGCTAAAGCCATGAAATGAGCATACTTAATGAGCCTTTCAACTACTACCAAGATCACATTATTGCCATTAGATCTTGCTAATCCTTCAATGAACTCCATAGAAATACTTTCCCAAATCCTTTGAGGAATAGGCAGAGGTTGTAATAGACCAGGGTAGGCTGCTAAATCTGGTTTACACCTTTGACAAGTGATGCATTCTTTGACATATTGCTTCACTTCCTTTCTTAAGCCTTTCCAATACAACACTGAACATATCTTGTGGGTGGTAACTTTGACCCCAAAATGGCCTCCAATAGCTCCACCATGAAAGTGAGCAATCAATTCTACTCTTAACTCCTTATCTTGGCCAACCACTAACTTGTTTTTTCTTAGTAATTGTCCATTAGCCCAAACATAATGCTTCTTACTTGTATTGCCAGTCTGCAATTTCTCAATGATAGCTTTTAGTGTCACATCTGCATCCCAACTTGCAACTATTCTAGTGGCTAATGGAGTAGTCATAGTAACTATTGTGGTCTGCATCAATGCCCCAACTTCTTGTACTCTTGACAATGCATCAGCAGCTGCATTGTCAACCCCCTTCTTGTATTTGACTTCATAGTCAAAGCCCATTAATTTGAGTAGCCATTTCATCTGTGCATGAGTAGAAATCCTCTGGTCCAACAGATACTTCAAACTGTAGTGATCTGTTTTTATGACAAAATGCCTATCCAACAAATATCCTCTCCACTTTTCCAATGCCAACATCACAGCCAAGAATTCTTTTTCATAAGTGGAGAGTTGTTAGTGTTTTGGAGCTAAACTTTTACTCAGATATGCAATGGGATGGCCATTTTGTTGAAGCACTTCTCCAATTCCACTTTATGATGCATCTGTTTCCACTTCAAAAGGTTTTTCAAAGTCTGGAAGAGCTAACACTGGAGCTTGGATCATGGCTTTCTTCAAGGCTTAAAAGGCTGTCAAAGCTTCATTAGATCATTTGAAAGCATTTTTCTTCAAGAGTTGTGACAATGGTCTACTAATGGTAGCAAAATCTTTAATGAACTTTCTATAATAACCAGTAAGACCAAGAAATCCCCTTAGCTGCTTGAGATTAGTAGGTACTGGGCAATTTTGGATTGCAATTATCTTGGTTGGGTCAGTGGCCACTCCCTTAGCAGACAACACATGTCCCAAATACTCAACATGGTTTGTGCCAAACACACATTTAGATTTTTTTGCATACATCCTATTTTGCCTCATAGTCTCAAGTATTACAGTCAAGTGTTGCACATGATCAACAATATTCTTAGAGTAGACACGAATATCATCAAAGAATACCAATGTGAACTTCCTCAAATAAGCCTTGAACACATCATTCATTAATTCCTGGAAAGTGGAGGGTGCATTAGTTAGCCCAAAGGGCATCACAAGGAATTCATAATGCCCTTCATGGGTCTTAAAAGCAGTCTTTGCTATATCATCCTCATACATCCTAATCTGATGATAGCCTGATCTAAGATCCAGTTTAGAGAACACTGTAGCTCTATGCAATTCATCAATAAGCTTATCAATCACTGGAATGGGGTACTTATCCTTAACTGCGTGCTTATTCAGTTGCCTATAATCTACACACATTCTCCAACTACTGTCCTTCTTTTTAACCATCACAATTGGTGAAGCAAATGGACTTTGAGTTTGCTTAATCACACCTGCTTCAAGCAATTCCTTCACCATGGCCTCTATGGCATCTTTTTGCACAGGGGATGCCTATAAGGTCTAGTATTGACTGGTTGGGTGTTTCGGAGAAGAGGTATTCGTGATCAAATGTTCTCTTTGAGGTAATTCCTTTGGTACATCAAAGACATCGACATACTTATCAAGCACTTGTACCAATTTAAGGTTCATTTCCTCATTGTCTTATTCTACCCCCATAGACTTGAGTTCTGTTCCAGTGTTTGGATACACACATAACATGGAGATCTCTGCTTGTGGTGTACCTTCCAACCTTTGTAATTGTTTCTTTCCTTCCATCCACTGGACTGTGGGCTTAGGATTTCCCCTTAATGTCACTTTATTGCCCTTATATATAAACTGCATTCTCAATTCTTTGAAGTCACACATAATTTGACCAAGAGTAGAAAGCCACTGAATACCAAAAACCATATCACAACCTCCCATGGGAAGTAGCATTACATCAGACACAAAAGTTTGCCCTTTCAATTTCCAAGTAAACCCCTTACACTCACTTACACTGAGCAACTTCCTTCCACCAGCCACAGTGACAGCCAAGGGACAAGTTTTTATGATGTTGCATCCCAGCCTCTTAGCCACATTAATGTCTAAAAAATTATGGGTAGACCCTGAATCAACCAAGATATGTAATTCATGCTTATTTCTAAACAACCCACATACCCTTAAGGTCTGATATGAACTTACTCCATTCAAGGCATTCAAGGAGATGTGTGGTTGTACTTCATCAGAATGTAACTCATCTAAATTCTCTTTTTCATCTTCAAATTCTTCTTCCAATTCCTCATTCTCAGCCAACACAACCAAACTAAACAATTGACCGTCACATTTATGTCCTGGAACAAACTTTTTGTCACAGTAGAAGCACAAATTCTTTGCTCTTTTGTCCTCATACTCCTTTTGTGTTAACTGCCTCCTAGGTTGAACATTGTTTGGTCTACTGTTCCAACTTTTGTTACCATTTGGCAGTGGTAACAAGGGTTTAGCATTATTATTAGCAGCACCATGATTAATACCAAATTTCCCATTCCTCATACTAGACCGCATCCTGTTCTTTTTCTTAATGGCATTCAAGGAAGCTTCTTGGAAGTTAGTTAAAGAGTATACATCAGCTAAAGATTTGGGTTTAAACATTCTGACCCCCATTTCCAATTCAGTTGGTAAACCACCAAGATAGAAGCTAATTGCATGATTTTCACTTATATCCGCCATACTTAATAAAGTATCAAACACATCTTGATAATCTTTAGCATTGGTTTCATATTTGACATTCTTTATTTCAGACATTCGATCATCAAATACTATACCAAATCTCTGAATAATAACATCTCTATACACAATCCATAACACCAACTCACCATGCAATCTAATGACTGTCTATGCCATAACAGTGCTTTATCAAAGAGATGCACAAAGATGAGTCTTACCTTTTGATCATCTAGTAAGTTGTCAATTGCAAAGAACTGTTCACACCTAAACATCCAACCCCTGACATCATCTCCAGAGAATTTTGGAAACTCCACCTTAGTCATCCACTACTAGAAAAAATGCCATTAGCAATAATTATTTTAACAACAATAGAGAAATCGTTGTTAAATTGTGCATTTAACATCTAATTTTAGCAACAAAATTGTTAACAAGGTTGCAATTTGTTTAGCAGCAAAAAAGATTAGTTGGTACTTCTACAAAAGATCATAAATATTTGTTGCTAATTTAGCAACCACTAAGCAATTTTGTTGCATTCTCAAATTAGCACTGGCCGAATTAGCATCAATTGATGCTAGTTGCTAATTCAACCGGTGCTAATTTTAGAATGCAACGAAATTGATTAGTCGTTGATAAATTAGCAACAAATATTTATGGTCATTTGTTAAAAATACCAACTAATTTTTTTGTTGCTAAAAAAATAGCAACTTGTTAACAATTTTGTTGCTAAAATTAGATGCTAAATGCATAATTTAGCAACGATTTCTCTATTTTTGTTAAAATAATTGTTGCTAATGGCATTTTTTCTAGTAGTGATCCTACTAAATTGAGTTTGTCCATTTTGCCCTTGGTTTGATTTTCTAGTCACCACCCCAATATTCAACTGACTTTGCAAGAATTGACTCATCATCTGTTCCATTGCTTGTCTGAATCCAGCCAATGATTCATCAATATATCTTCTTGTGTTATCATCAATGTTGTCCCGACCACTACTGGTACCAGTTGCTCTTGTGGATGGTGCCATTGTCCTATGCTATTTCTTGAGTTATGGATGAATCTGGTTGTCAATTATTACTCCTTCTTCTTCAACTGAGTAATTACTAACAACCTTTAACCATTCTTGGCCAACCTCAAGTCAAACAAAACTAACCATTGATCCGAAAGCAGAGGATTTAAGCACTAATGCGCTGTTCTCGTGGTTGCGATGTATATTTGACAACTTGGTCGTATTTTTGACGGATAGCATAGACTGAAAAACAGAGTATCAGTGTAATACTCTGAATCTTGAATGAGATGATTGCCGGAATTTCTTGCCGGAATCTTGAATCTTGAATAACAGAATTTGGCGGGAAAAAACTGAACAGAATTTGTTGTAATGAGACCTCACCAAGAAAGGTCTCTGATACCAATTGATAGACTCAGTTAGATTCACTTAAGAATGTTAACTGGTTTTATACAAGTCTTGGACAATCGAAACAAGAAGAGATTATCGAAAGACAAATGTAATCTTCGAAACAGGTTCGTAATCTTCCGATGAGTATGATGACTATGATTTCGATGACTATGCGAAACAGGTTCGTAATCTTCCGGGGAATTTGGATGCCTTTAATGCCATGTATGGCACAACGTTTCAAGGTCCTAGGAAGTAATTTTATTTCTTTGTGTCATATGTTATCATTTGAGTAGTGGTTTGTTTTCTTGGTTAGAAAACAGGAAGTATCTTGTTATGTAAGCTCTATGCCTATGTAACGGGCTGAGATATGAGATTTCACTCATATCCATTGTACTTAAACATTTATTTGGTTAATATATTTACCAGGGTGCAGGATTACTCCCCTTTACCAAAAAAAAAAAAAAGACAAATGTATTATCAATGGAAGTTGTTACATATTGATTACAATGATAAAAGGAAGTGTAGAGAGGAAATTGTATTCACAAAAGCTAGCTAATGAATTGTTGTTACAAGTATTTAAAGGAAACATTAGGCGGGAGAGTTGGTTATGCCAAAGGAGTGTGTGTCACGTGCACCTCACGTGTGTGTTAACACACCTGCGCCTCACGTGCCATTTGGCTTAACCAACTTACCAGCTTATTAACTATCAGCTCCTAACAAACGGTTTTATTAAAGTATGGTATTGTGTTTGGTCCGTTAATCAAATTGAATCATGCCAATGTTTCTCTCACCATCAAATAGTTTAGTGTTAAGTTTCTTGGTAATTAATTTTCTAACAACAGTCGAGTGTTTCAAACCTTATGGATTTTTTGAGGTAGCTTCGGAAAGGTTGGAAAGTGTTTCGAAATTAACCCGTTGAAGCCGCGTGTACACTTGAGTCAAAAGTCTCGCTCTCTCCTGGTAGACTCACTCTCTCCCGGTAACCTGAACATAAAGAAACCTCATCCGTTAACCCGTTTTCGTGCTTAAAGACACAATTTTGATTCTATTTATTCATCGATGGTGTTAACAGAAGGGTTATGTTATATATGATTACTTAATCTGGTGTGTATTATTTTGTTAATAAGACGTCTCTTTCTTTGATTTAAAATTTCATATTTACCCAAACATGCTTTAAAATATTGTACATTATATATGCATTGAATGATTATACTTTGAGTATATATAAACGTAAACATAAAAGTAGAGGCAGATATGAAATTAATCCTAGTTAAAGATAAGGAGTTATATACTTTCATTAATTAGACCAATTTCTTTAAAAGACAAGTTGAATTTATAAAACTTAAAATATGATGAGTTTTGTTACTTCTAAAAGTCAGAAAAGGTGATACATGCATCAATATACTGTGATAGCTAGTTTAATGAAATGAAGTAGTAGGAAAGCAAGTGGACATTATGTTATTTCACGAGCCCGTATTAAGTTCATGAACTTTTGTTTAAAATTGCATATGATTTTTGTAACGTGTGTATTAGGGCAACATATTAGAAAAAGAACCCCCCAATCCCAATAATAGAAGCCAATCATGGACTTTGTATTGATAAATGTTATCGTGGTATATATTTACACGCAAAGAAGTATGCTCGATCAATACTTAAACTTAGGGCCGTAAACGAACTGAACGTTCAGTGAACATTTTATGAACGGTTCGGTAAAAAGTTCGTTTATGTTCGTTTATTTATTAAATGAACGAACATGAACAATATTTTACGATCGTTTAGTTAAATGAACGAACAAGAACAGAAGTCACGTCCGTTTATTTATGTTCGTGAACGTCCGATTGTGCGTTCGATAACGTTCATTTATGTTTATTTATTTATTTATGTTCGTATATCAAATCTTTTAATTTTATAAATTTTAAATTAGTTTGTTTAAACAAAACGATACTTATAAAACAATATTAGATGCATAATTTAATAAAGTTTATGATTGTTTGTCTATGTTCATTTATGTTTGATCGTTTATGTTCGTTTAGTGTCTTAATGAACGAACATAAACGAACATGAACAACTCATTTTCTTAATAAACGAACATGAACAAGAAATTTCGTCCATTTAAGCGTTCGTGTTCGTTTATTTGTCCAGTTAAAATTAAATGAACGGACATGAACAAGATTCCGTTCGTGTTCGTCGGTTCGTTTACAGCCTTACTTAAACTAGTAATTCAAAGAAATACCTATTTATATGGTCTGACTTCATATTTATGTAAACTTTCGTGTTTTTCGTGTAACCTTGAAATAAGTACATCAGTACATGCATACTAAAGTTTAACTCTATTTGCTCTCACACTCATTCACACCAGTGAAGGAACGCCCGGAAGAGAGTGGTTCTCAAGCGAGGTTCGGGGCTGCATAGTGAAGGCTTGGCGCGTTTCTTGGACACCTCAGATCCATGTCGGTTTTTCACCCATGAATATGTTTCCATTTTCCTTGCTCTTATTTTTTAACTCGTAATCCTACTTTAACTGTAAAAGTTAATCATAAAATCATCAATCTTATAGTTATGATTCCCTTAAAAAGAAAGAAAAGACGTAACGATAACCATCTAGCTTTGACCTTGGATGTTACTTTAGGTATGTAGACATGTAGATTTAGTATAAGATAATTGACAACCAATTAGTACCGAGTAACATTTTTTTAGAATCTTATATAGTTATACAAATAAAAAAATGCATAAGACTCAGTTAGTTGGATTTGAATTAGCCCTTTTAATAACCATATGAATTCATCTTGGATCATATCCAATAGTTTATCAAATTAAAATCTGTAACACTTGGAGTACTTATTTTTTATATGATCCAGTTGATATGCATGATTCCACCTGGGCATATGCCTCCATGGTTGTTTTATGATCCAGTTGATTCCACCATGCATTTTTTGAATTATTATCGTAATCTCACATTCATTTGGCTTAAATTGTTTTTAGTTAAGGACTGGTGTTTCCGAACCACTTTAAACCGGGACTGGAAGTGTATATTTTGTTTGTTTCAGTTTCGAAACATTCTATAGAGAAGATAACTAATTAAGGAGTTTAAAATCGTGTATTTGTTGAAATTGAAATACTTCTTTTCTGGTTCATTGTTTTATATAAGATTTGTCGGAAGGAACGTGTTTAGATATGTATATATGTAGTCGACATATAGTTTTTGGTTAAATTACAATATTTTTCATTTATCCGCTTTTAATTGTCGCCGTACCTCAATTAACATCCTGATCGATCATATGGGAAATAAAGTAACAAAGAAAAAAACAGAAATATGCATTCTCATTCCATCTATGCAAACTTTGCACACAATTAAAGACAATAAATTAAACCATACATAAACAAGACTTACTAACTAACAGTACAAGTTTTGATCACCCACTTTAATTCATTTTAATCAAGCTCGAAGGTGTTAAAACTTCAAAGGAGCCATACCCTTTCCCGATTTGATCCACACCCTTCGTTCCCAATCGACGTCTAGGACTAAACGGACTGCATGAACCATAGGCAAAGGTACATCCGAGTTGTTGCACATCTTTAGCCTCCATCTCTGCTAACACTTTATAAAACAAATCCACATCACATGGAAGCAAGATCGGACCATCACCGTGAGTCCCATATTCACTTATTGCGTCTTCGAGTAGCATTGAGAACAAAGGATGATTCACGTACTTTGTCTTGACGGCAAACCTTTGTTTTTCTGGTCCAACATAGACCGGGAAAAACCCTTCTGGTGCCAGTTTCTTTTTCTTCATTTCCAATCCGCCGTTCCATGATTTGCTTTTGGGTAAACCCGAAACACCACCTTTTGTACTGTGGCTATGAGAAAATGATCTACATCTTTTCCATGTCTTTGAGAGAAAGTTCTTGTTGTCCTTGACGGATTCCATCGAATTTTAAATAAGCTTACGATATATAATATGCGATCTATGATCTTGAAACTCCTTTTACTACAAATAACTTGCACAAACCTACACACGCTTTTACTACAACTTTTAACAGGTATCGCTTCGTCTATTCCTATCCACGATCATAGGCTAAGTCGAACATGGATCTTGTTCCCGGATGTGTTTTGTTGGCCATGATGAACATTATTGAGATAGAAGTTAGGGTCATGGAGATTGGATGAGGGTAGTTTTGTTGTGTGAATAAATGAAGGATTATATAGAACAAAGAGTTGAAAAAAGTTAGTCGATGGCTGAACCGGTTGATATCGAGGGGCATGATGTCATATACTCATGTTATATTTTTTCTATAGCTTTATAAATGCTCAAAGTCATACCTTCATGCATCTAGAGTTTTTTTTTTTTTTTTTTTTTTTTTTTAATAAAATAACTTAGATCAACACTTTTATAAAGCCATGCTGATTTTTTAAGCATCGATTGGTTGTTTCTCCTAAAGAGGGAAAAGGATTAATTTGAAGATTTTATAACATTCTATTTTTATACTTAAGATGGCCGGTTAACATAGCTTAATAATTGAGCATAACCAAAACTCAAGTTTATTAATTCAATATTTCACCAAAACTCATGTTTATTAATTCATTCACCAATCAGATTATTAGACTTAAATAAGTTACAACGGACTATTTCAATTTTCTAAAAGATAATTCAAAATAATTCGTTTATCTAACCATATGTCAATTTATTATAGTTTTGTCAACGTAACTTGTTTATTCATTTCAAACACTTGTATAAATGATTGAAAAAGAAAGTTGAAGCTCATTAAATTGAAAATCACATTTAACTAAAAGGATTAATTTCATATACGTATTACCTTATTTTTAGGATTAATTTCATATATGTCTAAAGCGTAAGTATTTAATGCATAATATACAATGTTTTTAATGCATGTTTGGGTATATAAGGGAGATATGAAATTGCCCCTAACTAAAATAAATACTCGTGATAATTTATAAAATGAAAGCTTGAATTCAGGCCGGTTAAAAAAACTTTTTAATTTTTTTACGTACTATGTTTTGATCGAGTTATGTCATCCACTATTTTGATTTTATTTTTCAATGCCACGTTATAATGCAAAATACCAAGTCAACCATATTACAGCTTAACAAAAAAAAGTGTCGAATTATTGCTTCCTCATAAATAAATAAATAAAAACTAAAAATAAATAAATAAATGTCAACATGCCGTCATAAACCTTGGGTTCTTAGCACAGTTGGTGGCTGGCTACGTGCTACCACCAATTGAAAATGACGATAAAATAGTACTCGTATGATTAATTTACTTGCTATCTACAAAATTTAAGAGTTATTTAATCACCATCAACGACGTTTTATTGTTTTAGCACATAATTTTATTGATGGACCTCCCCACCTGTCAAATTTGTATACCTTTACATTTGTCTGCTCACGTAGTGATTAATTAAACCGCTAACATTTTATTAGTAGAAAAATAAGTGGATAATGTTAAAAGGTTGTGACTGCCAATAAAGGAGTATAAAACTATATATCATTTTACACAAGGAAAATGATGGATTTGTCGATCCCTTTGTGTTTATGAGTTAGTGTTAAACTTTAAAAGTTGAAATTTGAAAAAGACAAATTCGTTTATACTAGTTGTAGTGCTAAAACTATTTAGGTGTGCTTAATTATCTGGTTGTTTAAAATGAGAATCAAATAAAATAGAAGTGTCATAATTACTATTAATTACAGTATATTGATATTAATTACAACTTTAAATTTATATCCTCTTTATAATCATATTACTAAACTACAGAAACATCAAAACGTAATTCAACATGACAAAGTGCTCGTTATTCACCGCTATTGTTCTATTTCTTATGCTCACAGGTTAGTTTCAATGTTAATTATTCTAGATTTTAGTTTTTCGCAAATTTATAGAGTTTGGACCCACTTCCTTGATTTTATAAGCCGGCATATTTTACAAGGTCAAGTCTCAATAAGCCTTGTGACAAACATAGCCGTTCTCTATGTTTATACAAATTTTGCTTATGTTGTTTTTCTATATGCATTTTTTTTAAACGGCATTTTTCTATATGCATTAAACATGGCTGACCTTAATGGTTGCCTTTCTGCTACAAAATAAAGTATATTTGCTCTTTTAAGTTATAAAAAATTTGTATCATCAATTGCAGGTACGGAGTTGCTCATGGCGAGACGTGATCTGCCATTTTGTAAAGAGTTTATCACAATGTGGGGATGCAATTTAAATAGATGCGATTATAGATGTATTGCGAGACATAATTGGAACGCTCAAGGGATATGCTTGGGTTATATGAAGTGTCTTTGTAGATATCCATGCTCAGCAAGTAAAATTGATGTTCGGAATCATGATATCTCCCCACTCCCTTCCAACCCTAATTCCCCTCAAGTTTCTCCACCAGATCAAAGTAACTAATTTTATCGGATTGAGATCATCTCAAGTTAGAATAAATATGACGGGTCATGTTTCCTCATATACAAAACTGTGGGGTTTAATGTGGGACCGGTCTTTCTTTTGTTTGTGAGCGGAACATTTTATCTATAGTTGAGAGAATCTGAATCCAATTTTATCTAGTTTGCTTTGATCAGTTAGCAACAAAATTTTTATTGTTAAATCATGAAATGCTTGGACGATTAGCTGATAGATTGATCTTTAATTACATGTAGTAAATGGTAATATGCGATTCGAAAATTAAATAAGCATTCTCATTGCATATGCATACTTTGTACACGATTGAAAACATCAGATTATATGATCATATCATACATATATACACACAACATACTAATTAACTTCACACATTAAAATAAATAAACCGGTGGACTTAATTCATCTTAATAAAGCTCGAAGGCATTAAAGATTCATAAGATTTATACCTTCTCCCCATCCGATCCACACTATTGATCATTCTCAATCGTCGGCTAGGACTAAACGGACTACAAGATCCATGTGGTTGTTCATCTTTAGCTTTCATCTCGGCTAACACTTTATAAAACATAGCCACATCACATGGAAGCAATATCGGACCATCACTATGGGTACCATATTCACTTTCCGCGTCTTCGAGAAGCACTGAGAACAAAGGATGGCTAGCATACTTTGTCTTGATCGTGAACCTTTGTTTTTCTGGTCCAACGTAGACTGGAAAAAACCCTTCTGGGGCCATTTTCTTTTTCTTCATTTCATCTCCGCTCCATGATTTGCTTTTGGGCAAACCCAAAACACCACCTTTTGTATTGTGGCTATGAGAAAAGGATCTACATCTTTTCCATGTCTTCGAGAGAAAGTTCTTCTTGTCCTTGACGGATTCCATCGAATGTTATTGAGGGGATTAAGAAATCTGACAGGTATTTAAAACTTGAAACTCTTTTATCGCAAATAACTCACACTGCACATACGCTTTTAATGAAACTTTTTTGGCTAAAAGGACACTGCTACTATCCACGATCATAGGCTAAATCGAACATGGTTCTTGTTCCTGGTTGTGTTTTGATGGCCGTGATAAACATACGTGAGACAATATTTAAGATTGGATTCGTGGTCATGGAAATTAGATGGTTGTGTTTGTGTGTGTAAAAATGATGGATTATATAGACGAATAAAGAGTTGAAAATTGTGGGTTAAGGTTTGAACCGGTTGATATCGAAGGACATGATGTCATATACTCCTGTTCTTTATTTTTTTGAACAAATACTCCTGGTATTATCTACTTATGAAATTTCATTGTAGCTTTGTCAACGCTTAAAGTCATGCCTTCATAGTTCATATATACATCTACAGTAATTCTAGTTCATTTTTAAGTACTTCTCATTCCACAAATTTCCGAAGGTGCTGATTATTTTTTGGAAGTCATTTTTCTGGGTCACAACATATTTGTTCTTTTGTAGTGTATGCAGATTTTACAATGGTTATAAGATCGTAACTCTTGATGTGTATCAAGTGTCGTTGATCACATTCTCATTAATATTAACTGTATTTCTTATCTTATCAAGTGCCATTTACCTTTTCAAATCTATAGGCTAACATTGAAATTTTTGCGCATATATTGATTTCCTTTTCTCGGAGGGAATTGTACCGTGGCATGCTGTTTGACATGCCGTTTTGTCAAATCAACGTCATCTCAGTATTTTACATGTTACATTAGCACATTTAAATACCCCCTTTGCAGTTGCTCAAACTGTTTGCAAGCCGTTTCGCAGTTTTTAGGCCACACCATTTATTTTTTTCATTTTTCAAACAAACTGAATTTTCATTCACTTAAATAAAAATACAAATTATAATACGAGAAATAAACAAAATACGAAAACGAAAAAACATTACGAAAATATTAAATACATCAAATTATTAATAAACTAGTTTTCTTGTTGGTGTCGTTGCCAATGATTATCCATAAGATCTCGTTTAAGATTTGTGTGTATCTTTTAATCATGCAATTCTTTGTCTTTCTCATGTTGCACTTCGCATGGTTGTAGGCTAATATACAACTCGTTGAATTCACTTATCGCATACTTTTGATTTTTCAAAATCATGTTATGCAATATGATGCACGTGTATATGAGTCTTCGTAGCTTGTTCATAGTCCAAGCACACGCAAGTTGTTGTATAATTCCCCAACATCCTTTGAGGACACTAAAAACTCATTCAACATCCTTTCATGCACCCTTTTGTCTCCTTTTAAGTTGTCCATATTTCTCATCTCGTGCAACCGTAAATGATTTGACAATAGTGGCCCATGTTGGGTAAATCTCGTCCGCTAGATAATACCCTTTTTCATACGTAACTCCATTTACTTCAAACGAAGCATTAGGGGCTCTGTCTTCAAGAATGTCTTCGAATAACAGAGAATTATTTAAAATGTTAATATCATTATTCGCACCCGCTATCCAAAAAAATGCATGCCAAATTCACAAATCGTAAGAGGCAATAGCTTCAAGCATTATAGTTGAATTTTTTTATCACCACTGTGAGATTGACCATGCCTTGATTTCGGGCAATATTTCCACTCCCAATGTATACAATCAATGCTTCTAAGCATACCCGGAAACCCATGAATCCTTTCATATGTTTGCACATATATTTTGAATGTTATTATAGTCAGGTTTTCTTAAAAACCTAGGCATGTACAAATCAATAATGCACTTAGTAAAATGATCTATACAATCGCGTGCACAATATTGACGTATTTGTAAATATTCATCAAATGCATCAGGTGTTGTGCCGTATGTCCATTGACGTATGACGGAAGTGCATTTCATAATTGCAGTAAAACCCATTAGACCCGTACAATCAGGTGTGGCTACAAAGAAATCAAAATGACCAGGAAAATGATAGTTAGTTTCAATATAAGTTTCAATATTTTTTACTATTTCTAAAAATAGTTTACTGCTGATACAATAGCGGCGCCTAAAATAATACTCTGGATATTTTGGATTATCACCAAAATAATCGTCCCACAAACGTTGTTCAACAACATCACATTTACGAAAATGGACTTGTTGCCCAGCGATTTTCTTGTAGCCAACCATGTGGTGCCACGTGTCCGACAAAGGTATGATGTATACATATTTTGAACGATTTGTCATGTATTGTAAGGTATTGTTTTTGGGCAACCAAATGTATTTTCGGCAACTATATATTATTGGACAACTTGTATTTATACACGAGGATAATATGGTCATTTTACAATGGCTGTATTATAAAAGTAATATTAATAAATCAGACATGTACTCACACACCATCACGCGCACACACACACAATCAAATATCTTCTACTACAATTTAACAGCTTCTACAATTAAATATCTTCTTCTAGATCACGCGCACTCACCCTCTAACCCCCTAATTAATTTTATTGTATAATTACGTATAACAAAATTAAAGTTGTACAATTGTAAAATCGCAGATTCGTTCTACATTGAAGTTGTTGCCAGATATTAAACTCTGTTTGTCAAAGAATGAAAACCGGAAAGGTTGTTCGTGCAAACAAGATTTGGTCCATGGTTGGAGATAAAGTCGTGCGAGAATGACTCGCTTCGATGCATTATGTTTTGCAACACGGTATATGTTTCTAACATATCTTCGATTCCCTCCACTAACATTCCAAATTGGGAGCATTCGTTAAGGTTTGGCGAAAAGAATTTTGTCGATAACGGGGTTTCGATTTGGCAAAGTTTCAAAAGCGAAAAAACGATCTAGCGCTTTACGTGATCGTGTATTTCACGAAAAAGAGTAATGGTATAACAAATGTACATGCCATTGATCTTTTGGAACTTGTTAATGATGGAAAAAGGATGGAAAAAGGTGGTTATCGCATTCGATGAGGATCTTTGTTAGGATGTGTCTCATTGGTAGGCTGCGGTGGTGTTTATGGGAAAAGAAGACAGAATTGCATCCATAATCACTTATTGTCCTTAGTTGATGATTTTGAAGCACGGAATGTATTTCCTTGGGGTGAATATATGTGGCATAAATTTTATCAAAGGATCATCAATATTGTTCATATTCACGAAAAAGATCATCTGTTAAAATTGAAAAAAACCCAAAGTTCAAGCCAAATACAATCTATCTTGGTTCGCTTGGGCTTTCAAGGTTTGAATTCTGTAGTTTGTACTAATGTATGTATGTCTTTGTTTGATAATATATTTGTTTTAGAAAACAGGTTATTAAAAGCTTTTGATTCTAGTTTGTTGTGCTATTACTTGTTCAATCGAAAATTACCTATAAATAATGACGTTGTTTATTGTTATGCAATGCTGGTCTTTGCTGTGTATACACGTAATATAAATGTTACCCGTAATTTAGATTACAACAATGTTATAACACTTTTTAGTTTGCGATTTTTTTGTAATTGTAATCATAAAAGTATTGTTTCATCGTAAACAGATGACCTTTAGTTTGTTAAAACTTTAAAAACAAATTCAAAAATGATAACTGCATAGCTAGACATTTTTAACGATGACGGGTGTGCCTATTACAGATTTGGATTTTGGAGAGTTTTCCTAGAAGCTCACTTTGGTGGGTGAAAGACAATAAGGTGATTCCACGTGGTTTTGCTTGGTCAGAACTTTCAAAGTTTGAACCCATCGTTGTAATCTCTTTGGACGGTAGGATCACACGATCTTATGATGCAGACTATACTAACTTGTACCTAAATTTGTTCACAATATCAGTAATTTAACTCTTTTTGTTCTTAGGACTCAACTCCCATTGTTGAAATTTACGCAACACAAGTGAAATGAAGCAACCGTGGTGTATCTCCAATGCCCGGTATATAGATGGTTTGTCATGCGCTGACATATACGGTTGTGAAGACGCACAACATTCGAATCAATTCGTGGACGCTTTCAATTTACACATTGTCATGGAAAGTCAACTACGGGTACCGAAAACGCATTGCAACTCAACATTGAGCAACAACCTTCTTTAAATGGTGCACAAACGGGACCACTCTTTCAACAGTCTTTGTAATTCGTGAGTTAGTGGATTTGGATAAAAAAAACTTTTGATGATAGAAAATGGCATTCATTCGGTCAGAAACACACCGGTCGTACTTGATGTGTTTACGACTGTCAAAAGCAAAGTTTCAAAAGTGTAGCAACTTTTGGGTCTTAAAAATGATGCGGCCTTCGTTCCTGAACAATCTAAAAGTTGTGCCAATACAAATGACTCTGAAGTTAATCCTGATGATCCGAAGGTTTGTATTTACTTTTAAGGTTGCCTCCAATGTTATACCAAACCCAAATAATCCTTCGTGTGTACACTTATATCAAACCTTGGTCGCTACATGCCACGTCGTGTCATACTCTAGGCCTTAACGTGGATAAGGTCGTCAATGCGGAAGATGCAACGGACATTAACAATGATGACGGGCTTAAAGAAACGCAACCATGTAACCTTGGGATTCTTGTACAAGCTTGTGCCATGACCCAAAAATGTCCTGCTATGGAATATGGAGGTGATCGTACTACTCAACTACAACCAACACCACCAAACGATGAAAAAAAAAAAACCCATGACCCCATTATTGTATGTTATCTTTCATTTAGACTTTACATATCAAGTATAACATATGTCCATACTTTTGTATATATAATTAAAATTCATCGGAACCGGATTGTGGTATCGATTGGTTGTCGTACATAAACGACGATAAAGTTTCGTGTGATAATTACGTAGATGCAATGGATTGTGATAATGAGCGACAAGATGTGGTTCGAAACAATTGCACTGGGAACTGAACCCGTTAACAACATTGTTGGTGTGCGATGAAGAAGGAACACCAACCAATATAGCTCTTGAGGTATCCACATTATCAGTAAAACAACGCCGATAAATAAAAGATTTTAATGTGTTGTTTTTAACATACTATATTTTCAAATCGCAGTTCAAAGACAACAACCTGTCAAATGTAAATGTGGTTGGCGAAAATGACACACCTATGTTGGGACGTGTTTCCTCAGGAGATAATTTCAACAAAGGCGTCGATAAAACATTGTTTGTTCTGTCTTTAGATTTAATGGATTTTGATGAGCAAGAATTGAATGTGGTTGAGGAAAACTCGTTTGTTGGCCTCCGATCCGGTAACAATGATGTCGCTGTTGTTACCCAAGAAGAAACACCAACAAAGAAAGACCCTGAAGCCCCTAAATCTCATGTTAAATCCAACAAATTGTCATTTACAAATGTGGTAGGTCCTAATGACAAACCTCCATTGGAAGAACTTTTATCCCATAATAATACAAACAAAAGAAAGAGAGTAAAATTGAATGACAACCTCAGTAAAGAAAAAAGCATTGTAAACATTATAAGAAGATGGTGATTACATCAACTCGCCAACCGCCTATCAAAACATCGCCTACTCCTTGCCGCCTCTTACAAGATCGCAGGTGTCATTAACGAGCTTTATCCCGCTGCCGGTTCCGATGTAAAGCTCAGTATTAAATTCTAACGAAATGAATATTTTATGTTTATCTCGCTTATTTTTCAAGTATGTTTTCGGGAAAATTCAGAAACCCCAAACGCGTCGCGTTAGTCACTTGTATTCGCCTAGAATTGAACCGTTTGTAGAGGTATCTTACGTTTGTTAATCCATTAACATCATTATCATATGGTTATTGTTATTCAATATATAATTTTTTTCTTTTTTTTAGGAACTTTTACGACACCCGAAATGCAACAAGGAGAAGGTTACTGTGCTTGATTACCTTCGCACCTATTTCAAGCTTAAAAAACCATTACTTTATACATTCCCTTGGGGCTCTGGTGCCGTTGTTGTTTATAGGGGTTTTTGGGTAGCCTTGGCATGTGTTGAGGATTGCACCGACGAGTGGCTTCTTGACTTAGTGAGTAAACCTGATTTTATCTTGTCTTCTACACATGTTTATTATTTCGTTTTGTTACATTGGAACCGAATGTTACAGCTTTGATTTGCTTTATATGTCCGCAACACTTGGATGTATGGCTTAATTTGATGTGGTTGTTTAGACCGGCCGATGCAGATTGGGCTTTGGCGGTGTAATTTCGTAGTCAAATCCTAGATGGCAAACTACCTACCACTTATTCGGATGGCACAACATACTACGTGGCTTGGCGAGATGTTGAAAAGGTAAGTTTGGCGACCTCTTACAAGACATATAGCACTCTTGTTATAAACGACTTATAATATTCTTCAATTGTTTATATATCAGATGTATTTTCCGTGAATGAAACTGAAAACCACTGGGTACTCGGTGTGCTCCATATCCTCACCGGAGTTGTTTACATTTATGACTCTCTTGGGTCAGTCGGAAGAGGTTCACAGTGGTGGCGAGGTTTGAAGAGATTTACAAACACAACTTCAACTTTACCTAACAAATCTTTGGGTATTGCATTGTAAGGGCATATCACCCGGGATTATAAAATCACATACAAGTTTCCAAAGTCCCACAACAATCGGACTTGTATGGTGATTGCGGAGTATGGGTGTGCATTATATTGTACATATTGCTCCGTAACCAGCCTCTGAAGTAGACGACCCTCTTCAAACAACGTTAGCTTACCGTGAGCGGATGCTTGTATATACGGAAGCACAAGGTTGAATACAAAATTGTCGTGATGCATTAAGGTACCATCCTTAATATCCTTTTGACCCATAATTATTGTCACATGTTGACTTGTGCATGATTTTTCTTTCAACTTTTACTATACTTATTTTTACTTGTGTTATATATTACTGGATTATTATTTTTTTGTATTTTTTTAAGCTCAACTGCATTTCCTTTTTTTTATACCAGTGCACATACACAAAAAGGCGTATGGTTTGCAAACCAATTCTATATTGGTTATGTATACGTTATTAATATTTGGTATACATCTGAATTAAATATTTGGTTGCCCTAAAGTACATCATGGTACATGTCCTTTAATGCCTCTGTTCCCAATCTCTTTCTTCAATACAAATCTTTCTATTTTTCTTTAACAAAATATTTCTTTATTCTTTTGGTCACTTCACATCTTTATCTCAATCTTTCTGCTTTTCTTTAACAAAATGTCTGACAATATCCCACTGGATGTTCAATTAGATATCATTCGTAGGCTACCTCCTAAGTCTATACTCCATTCGTACTGTTTGCAAGTTATGGAAGGCTAGTATAGATTGTGGAAGCTTCATCTTTAATTACGGTGTTCATCGTAATGATGCGTGTTTTAACGCTAACATTCGATCTGGGTCACCAAGGTTTTATGTTAGGTTTAGATGAAAAGCTAATCGCTACGCCACTTCTTACAGATTTAAGGCTTTTATCTTTGATTGCAGTTGGCAATTCTAATGGTCTTTCGTGTTTTGTTTATGGTTCTAATCTAATGTCTATTATTTGGAACCCGACAATCAAAAAATCACTTGCAGTATTTGTCCCGTTTTACACGCATCAAATTGAATCTCCAAAGATTTGTTTTGGTTTTGGCGTCCGTCCTGACACTCTTGACCCGACGATCGTGAAGGTCTCCTATCCTGTTTTCCAAAGTGGTTTATGGTATGTGTCTGTCTTTTCTTTGAACTCTTTACGGTGGACACGCCTTGAAAATTTACACCCCCTCGTGAAACAATCAAATTGAAACATAAAACTCGTGCGGTTGTGGGTCGTTTTATCTATTGGATTTGGGAGTGAAAAGTTAACTAATGAGGACAATGTTACGCATAAGATTTATATGTTGATTTCTTTTGATTTGGTAACCGGTAATTCAAAGTTATCGACATACCGCATATTTTCAAAATGAACTCCCGTTCCATTCTATGTTACGGATATTGGAACTTCTCCGGTCATTTCGGTATGATCATTGGTGAAGGTATGCCATTGTTTTGTGGATGGTTGTTGGGCGTGAATGGTTGTTCCATAAGATCATTCGAAGCCTATTCGCCATCCCTAGCCTAGTTTCGGTTCATTTGCTTGGCTTTACAAAGCATCATGCTCCAATAGTGGAAGCCTCAATGGCAATCATTTGCATCACTCTGTTTGTGTACAACCAAGAACTTGAATTATTCGTCACCATGGGAATGTTAGGAGATGCTTTGGAACTTTCTACATCGCCCATACAAAGAATCTCTTCTTTTGTTAAATCACACAGAGCGTCTTTGTGTTCGATTTTTTTTTTTTTTTTTTTTTTTTTTTTTTTTGTTTTTTTGTAACTTAACATTATATTCATATTCCTTTAAAAGATTATCACTTTACTTGGTTAATGATATATGAAGGTCATTTTCAGCAGTGCGTCGGCTGAAGTTATCGATCATGATTAATGGAATGAGGCTTTGTGGTTTTAGTACTGCCTATGGGAGGAAGCATGGAGTGGTTATCTTTTTCGTACTCATTGAAAGTTATAAATCACATGGTTCTATAACTATGTAACAATTAAACTTATAATTATGTAGTACGCTTAATATGTTGTAGGTTGTGTGTATGAAACGTTGTATATCAACGTATTTACTATTTCATGTGTTTATGTAATCTTGGCAACCAACAGTTGTTTCCAAAAATCAATTAGGCAACTAACTGTTGTACGTAGGGCAACTTCATTTCCCTAGCAACGACTTTTATAAACGAAGTAGTCCTTTTAGTCATACAATTCGTATTCTACAATCTACTAATACCTACAAGCTAGTGACTATGCACACTTGACAAAAACATATTTAATACTCCACACTAGTACAATTTAACTAGCAGTTATCAGTTTAATACGACTGTGGCATCATTTCGTTGATTTCTTCTATCACTAGCAGTAGTTAACATAGCTAGCATTTCTTAGTTTACTACTAGTAGTTGTAACAATACAACCAACTCAGTTTGACTACCTACCAGTTGTAAAACTAACTACCAGTTGTAAGTATACAACCAATTCGTTTTATGTTTTGAGATTCTTAATCTAAGTAATCGAGCATAAAAGCGGTCTGACTTTTTACGTTTACAAATATCGCATATAGCTCAAAATAATCATCTCAAATGAATTTAACTGTACACATCATTTCGTTGAGGTCTTCTATCAGTGGCAGTAGTAAAATTAACAAGTACATGATACTATACTACTAGCAGTTGTACTAGCAGATTTTCTATCCTTTTTGGTATTTGGATAACGCTTATCCACAATTGTAAACACTTTGAATTTAACTACTCGACCTTTTAATTGGCAAATACCATTTTTTTTTTACCTTAGGGAGTCTTTGAATATCAAGTATTTATTAAACCACACACACAAACCTGATTATTGCGTCCAAAATATGCAACTTTCCATTAAAAAAAGGATACATTATTAAAGTTTACATACGCGCTATTCCTTCTATCTTTTCAACAAGCACGTATGCCACTTCACTTATTCTATTTGTCGTCAGCTTCTGAAACAACATGTTACAAGCTAGAGTTGGTGTTAGAGGGTAATCTGCATCATCCAGCATGTACAGATAACTTGTCGGCGTAGTAACCACATGAACTCCACACTATTCGTACAATCTCCAACTCGTGACCAGTGTTTCTTTCCATTCAACGTCCTCTATATCGGGCTCAAACATGCACTTCATCCCATACCACTTATCAACTCCTAGGCAACATGCGCCCGCCTGCTCAAAGCCAATTTTAACGCCCGCCAAACGGTTTCCAAATATTTTCCATCTATAATATGTAGCAACTGACCCAAGCTGTTAAATGTAGTTTCGAGCCCGTCTGACTTCTTGATGGTAATTATTGTGCCACCATTTTTCAAGTAAACGTTACGTGCTTGATATGTTATTGTCGGCTAAAGTGCACCCAGTCTTTGTCCCGGCATATCAAGCACAATCAAACGGTTTAACCTTTCGATCATTTGTTTTCGATCAATCCTCTGCCTCTTTGACTGATCCTGCTCTAAATCATCAACAGCTCTTTTGGAACTTCCTTCATCTCTCTCACCTGTACCTTTTTTCATAGGAGTTAACTTATCATGCCTCATTCTACAATTTTCAAACATTTCTTTCACTTTATCATAAGTTAGCCTCCGCAAGACATTTAGTTTATGCCCTCCCATCCTCTCCAAGTACTCACACATGAAAATTTTATGTTCTTTCTTCGTTGGTGGCTTTCGGATCCTTTCTTGTGCTCTTTTATTAATGTAGAAATTTTGCCTTTCTATCACTATTTGATCAAGAGCTTCTTTTGCCTGTTCACATGTAAGGATTTCAAGTTCTTTGTTCTGCATCCTAAATGCTAGTATCTCATCGGCTTCAGCATTTGACCTAACGTAATGCTAATGTTCCAACGCAGCTTCGTCTAGCTACAACATCCGAATTTCTTTTCCTTTAACCCTTGCTCTGTCTTTTGCATCGAGAACCTAGCGGGTTTTTTCACCGTTGCTTTTTCGCCATTGTCGTGACAATCTTATCGCCTAATTCTCGCATCGGTTTGAAAGACTTTGTCATCTTTATTTTTTCTCATAAAAGTAATCCCGCAACTTATCAAGAAAATAATAGCTTGCATATCACTAGCTCTTCAAACATGCTAGCCCAAGTTCTGCAGTCCCAAGCTTTTTGGTTTCATCACCTCTTCTATCATTATCGCTACTTCAACACTTGTATGCACGTCAGGAGCATTAGTAACATCTCCAGCTTGCATAGTTTCCATACTAAGTAATTCACTTTCAACCGTAGCACCAGCAGAAACATATGTGCAAGCAGCAGTACTTTGTTCAAAATTGTTGTTGGTGCATCATGACCTTGTTCATTGACGCCGTTTGTTTGCGTGACATTTGTTTGAGTTGTAATCGAACCGGTTGCGAGATTTGTTGCAACGACACTAGCGGCGGTTTCGACTGACCATTTCCACCGCATCCGTAGCCTCTTTCACCGTTGTGTTTTCTGTTGTCACATCACCATACGCCCAACAAGATCTTTTGCAACATCATTATCGAATGGCAATTCACCGCTTCTAGTCACATGAGTACCATTAGTAATGTATTGAGGTTCACTATTTTCACCAGAGGAGACTCCTCATTTCCACTGAGGTGAAATATTTATTAATCACAGTAACATCTCGCATTAATATCGCCATGTTCAACTGTTGCTTTTTGTGTTCCTCGCCGCAACGCCGAAACAAATATAGAAGCATCGTTACTTGACAAAATCTTTGGTTTTGTTGAACAAGCAGCAATTATCTGATTGGCGCAGATATAGGATCCCGCTTGTACGTTCGCTAGACTGTTTAGCATTGACAGCAAAAACATCCTCCCAACTGCGAAGGCAATGGTGTAATTACGGACTAGTCAAGCCAAGTGATAACCATGCATGTTGATGAATCTTAACACACACATTGTGTTAGTGATACTTTGAATTATATTAATAAGCACGCGAAATATACTTAGTAATATTTAGAACATAAAGCTTCAATATTATCAAGAAATAATACGAGTGATCTTGCTTATCACTAGGGTTACACCTTGAAGCTTATATGAATAATACGTACTCTAGACAATGACTTAGGATCGCCTTTTATAGCACAAGGAGTCCTTTACAAGATAAGTATAATCTTAACAATATAGAATATACACAAGGTCTTTTCTATACTTATCAATATACGTCTACATAACAATTATCCCAACAGCAGTGGTAATAATGTACTGGCAGTGGTAATGAGTTTCCACTACTAGTTTAATCTTTAGCGATGTTAACCACAAGCGTGTCGTTGGTAATCATAGCTTTATTCCCAACAATCCTCCCTAAACTTATGATTTCTCTACAAATGAGTAAGTTTCTTCAATCAATCTTCTGTAGGATTTGGGAATTCTTTCAAACACTTCTGCTTTTCTTTAAATCTGAATAGCTCTTGAACATTGATCTTGAAGCCTAAGTAATAATGCTCGACCTTCTCATTATCTTCATGAACTGTTATTGTTGTACACAAGATCACAAAGGAGAGTTCCACTTTGAGTGGGTATTCTTTCTCAAAGAAACATGAATGCATCCACTCCATCCGATGTAGAAACATGATAAACTTCACATGAATCATAATAAAACCATTTAGTACGGGACATGAACATGAGAATTTCCAAAAATCATCATTAGTATCCGGTTCATAGAGTCTTCTTAGATTAACCCATAACCGCATTTCCTTTATATCTTTGAGTTTTTCAAGATCAAACCTTTCTTGAACCAATCTCCACAAAGTATCCGGATCATGTCATCACATGCTTTGATAAGTTCTTCAAATTGAATGAATGATGAAGTTTCACCACCTAGCCTTGTAATCATCCATGTTGGAGCAAAATTGCTAGCAAGAAACACTTCCCAATCAATAATTGGATGTCCGACTTGCGGTGGTTCGGGGTAAAATATTCTTCTTCTATCAATATCATTTCACCACCGTTCTTGGTGAATTTCTCGCTTTGAACTTCTTGTTCTTCATCAAATTTTGTCCGTTTAAATGACTGAGATTCACTTTCTTTGGCCTTTCTCTTCAGATTAGGATACCTTCTTTCTTCTTCTTTAGAGTTCATTGGAATAAAATCTTGATCTTGCCTTTTAACTCAGTAGTAGATACCTTCAACTTTATCATCGTGCATTCCTTTGAATCGATGTCTTTTCCACCACCAACACCGCAACAATAATCTTTCATCGTTGAAATCACCCGTGCCTTGGTTGGTTGTCTTGGTTTCTTTTGACCCTTTTGACGAAACAATAGCATCTTGAAGTGCTTGATTATTCTTCATCCGAATGAAATCCTTCAACTGTAGTTCTTAGTTCTTCGATTAAGGACTTATCTGCAACTAGGTCAATTGCCTTTTTCTTGACTCATCGGATCATTAGCAATCAAGAAATCAATTTCTTTTTACTCAGATACATAGTGAACTCCGGAGTCTTTTCTCTCGAATATTGTAGGTGGAACAGGAAATTGGATTAACATCCATTGGATCGGTGGTGTCCATTCTCGTCCACCTTTTAGCCTCCATGAAGTCTCGCAATCTCTATCTCCTCCGCCTTTTCTTATTAGCAACTTGATCTTCATTAATCTTTCTAGCAACCTCGCATCATGAGCAATTTGAGATTGTTCTTTCTTTGAAATCTTCCTCCTTTGTTGCTCTACACTCTGCACAACTGCTTTACCTTTCTTCTTCTTGATTTCTTCCTCTGCAGTGGTAATAGCTTGATCAGCAGTGGTAACTTCTTCTTTACTTGAAACACCTTCATCTCTAAAGTCAATTCTCCTCCCCTTGGTTTCAGCATCTATTTTCCTCCCCTGTTTGGGAAAATTTCCCAAATCTTTATTGAGATCTTCCAATCATCATCATCGGTGAGGATGGAGATGATATCACAATCTTGCGCTTTTTCTTTTCTGTTTCACCCTGCAACTCTTCCTTCAAGGTCGGAATCTCCTCTTGCAAATGTGTAATATCCTTGGCATGCTGCTTCTTTACATGTGCCAAGTCTTGTTCCAGATTCAACTCGCTTTGCTAATTTGGTACAAAGTTCCATCAAATCCATTTGTTGCCCACTGCCCTCAATACTACCAATTGTGTGACTGTTGGGAGAGGTGAATCATAGGGCATTGGCTCGATTCCTCCCTAGTTAGACTAGAGTGAAGCTCGAACCACCACCGCTTGTGCCTAAACCAAAAGGATCGTGTACATGTCAGGTTGTAATAGGATGAGTTGGTGCTTTTGCCTCCTCTCATAGGTGTAGAAACGGTGGAGTGATATGTGTCTAAATACACATATATTTGTATTATATAAACCCACAAAACAACCAAAACACACAAATGACTCTCAAATGATACAAATTCATAAAATGTGTTTTATGTGATTCGTGTACAAAAGATTGAAAACAAGTGAAAATTGATCAATTTCACAACAATTGTCATTTTCATCCACGAAGTTACTCAAATTGTCAAAACTAGTCCCTAAAAGTTTTAAATGAATGAAAAGTCAACTTAAGTCCTTGGGAAATCAAAATGTTCACAAAACATCCACGGATGAAAGTTTACACAAAATGGCAATTTTACCCTCAAGTTACAAAATTGGCAAAATGGTCCCTGGTATTCTAAACTTGGAATTTTACAAATAATACCCTTGTACTATGCATAATTGAAAAGTAGGAACAATTTTGATAAACTTTTGAAATTTACAACTTTAGTCCCTAAAGATCCAAAATTACATTTAAGGTCCTTAAAGTTTAAAAATACAATAAATATACAACTTTGGTCCTTGTGTTATTATGAATGGCGCTTTGGTCCCTTGAAGGAAGTTTGGAAAGTTGGCAATTAAGGTCCCTCAAGTTTCAGCTTTGACACATTTGGTCCTTGGGCTTTTGTTACTATCAAAACCAAACCGGATCCTAATACTACCCTAGGCCCAAATCCTTGGCCCAAAACCAACCCACCCTTTGTATTATTAGCTCGGTCAACAAAAGTCAAAACAACCCTTAGCGCGCCCAAATACCAGAACCACTGTAGCACTCCCTCTTCCCCACCAGATATTCAAAACCAGAGATGGTTTTCTCCCCATTTTCAACCCCCTTCCATGCCTTGTCCCCTCCACATCCTCTAAACTCCAAATACTCTTAATTGAATCAACCAAACCATTAAATGATTAAACACGCTTGAAGACTATTTTGGCGCCAAAAGCAAAATGGATGGTTCGATTATTTAGAGCAATCCAAGGGCTCAAATATGGTGGGATCAAATCGAGGACTAGTGGGAAGATGTTTGGGTATATAAGAGTGAAGAAAGAGAGAATAACCACTTTGGCCTTAAGCCTTAGTCAAGTAGTTGTAGTTTTATTGTTTTCTTAGTTTAAATGTCTTTAATCTTGAAAATGTTGTATTTTATCTTAAAATAGTGTAATGAAACCTTCTTTTCGTTTAATTCCGCTTTAACTTCGCTTTTAAGTTTTTGCTCAATTCCTTTAATTTTCCATGTTATTTAATTTCAAGTTTAATGGTTGTTTATCTGGATCTTTAAGTTCAAACAAGCTCTTGATAGAGTTTTAAGGCTTTTTAGATTCATTAAACATATTCTAGTCTTTAAATTCAGAAAAGCTAAAAAAAATCAATAAAAGTCAATGAAAGTCAACTTGTGATCTAAATAGCAGTCTTGGGGTATTGAAAGCTAATCTGGATGGTTTTCTGGTTTCTAGCTTGTTGACACCAAGCAAGGAGTGGTTTTTGATCCTTGGTACTCAGTTTCAGTCTTGATCACATGTAAGCTTCATTTTTTCATATTTTTGCATTTAACTGTTTTAGTCCTTGAGATGTTTTGATTTTCATGTTTCTGAGATTATTTGTTGTTATTTAGTGATATTAAAGCTTTATATTAGGTTGTTATGTTTTGGATATGTTTGTGGTTTGATATGGCATTTGGACTGCTTATATGCTTGTTTTTTATATTCATAGGCTTAGACATTTGTGACTATTTGTTTGAGTGAAAAGGTCCAAATTGACATTCGGTACCTCTGGAATTGATGGAATAGGTTCATACTCTCTTTGTTTTGAAAACTGCAAAGCAGTCCTTGTTAGAGATTGTTTGGATTTGATAGTGAATCATGTTAATGGTCGTGTATGTGGTTGTTCTTGCTTGATACACTCTTTATATGGCCTTAGTGACTCAAAGGCAACCTTAACCAAATGGTGTAGCATGGTAGAAGTCAAAATGACAATTGATGATCTCATTATGAGCACTGTGAGGTTGTTGGATCCTTAAATCTTGTTTATCTGTTTTAATGTTGTGTATCTTTGTTTATTTCATGTTTATATTGCTTAATATATCATATATAATCAGTAGATTAAGTTTTAAATTCATATTAGTCAACTTTTCAGTTTTAAGTAAAAGTCAAAATTTCAGATTTTGTGTTTTTGAATTAAATAGATATTTTTGTGTAGGCTTTAATACTTAGTTTTAGAACTTGTCTTTATGGTATGATTTAATATAACTGCTCTTCTTAAAGACAAAAATATTAGTTTACCATTTTTAAGCTTTTCAAGTGCTTAATGTTTAGCTTATTTGTGCCTAGTCATGCCCTGCACCACAGTTTAGGAGTCAAATTCACAAGCTTGCAAAAGCTTGTGGATTTGACCTTAGCTTGTCTACTTGGTTCTTTATGCTGCCAGTGTGGCCTTTTTGTTATATGTCTGTTCATTTTTCCCTTATTAGATGATCTAGTTAGCTTAATCTCACCATTCTTTTTGTCCCATATTACTCCTTCCACTGAAGCAAACAGTGGAAGTGAGTGGTTTCCATAGCTCATGAAAAGCTCCTTATTGAGCTTGAGCTTGTGACTCTTGGCTTTTCAAAAGCCAAGCACCCATATCAATGCCTCAATTTAAGTTGAGCTATAATGAGCTTATTTGATAAGTCATATATGAGCTTGATGTTTGCCATTCACAACAATGGACTGCTTATGCAGTCCATTTACACCATTTCCTTCAAGCTCTCATAAGCTCAATAGTGATCACTTTCCTGTGTGGCTTGGTTTTTTAGGAAGCCTAGCAAGCCAACTTTTTGATCATGTGCTTATATCCTAGCTTGTGGCTCATTTATAAGGGCTGCAACATGTATTAGTTTTGTCCCAAAACTCAAGATTCACCGACTCGACTGAAATGAGTCGGGTCCGTAGCATCTTCATAAGCTTCTATTAAGCTCATCAGTGGGTCCCACTTGATGAGCTTTGGCTTTTTGGAAAGCCAACCAGCTCAGCTTGCTACCCCAATTCCTATTTTGCCATGATAAGCTTAACCTCTTAGCTTATTTTGTCATTAAAAAGGTATGCAGGTCTGTTTGGTAATACAGTGCACTGTATGAGCTTATGAGCTTATAACTAGCTTATAGGTGAATACCAGTGCATTTGCTTGTCTATACTTGTTCATATAGCTTGTACACTTATATTTTTCTCTTTTATTTCCTGTGGGGAGCTTATTACAGGCTCTTTGAAGCCTCAATTCCATCCAAGTCAAGCTTGTAGCTTGATTGTCTAAACCATAAGCTCACACTTATGCAGTCCATTTTTCTTGTTTATATTGTTGCATTGGACTGATGTACATCTCATTTTAGCTTTTGTTTCATTTGTATAGCTTATTTAGAGCTTATTATTAGTTGAGCTCCAACGGTCGAGCAAAAGCTTAACTGTTGGGCTCATAAGCTCATGCTATGCTTATTTCTTGGTTTGTAAAGTTCCATTTTCATTATATATGTATAATATCTATGTATAATTAATCCAGAAAACAGAAAAGCCAAAAAGAAGTCTTTTTTTAAGCTTAAGTGATAGCTTATAGTTATGAGCTTTTGCCCATTAGCTTATTTTTTGTACATAAGCTGCCATTTTTATACTTTTCCTAGCTTCTTTTATTTATTTTAGAATTTTGTAAAAAGTTTGAGATTTTTCTTTTACTGTTAGTATTTTTAATAATTAAATATTAGTTTTTAATACTTTTTAATAGTTAATAATTATTAATAATTAGTATAATTGTATAATAAATATATTTTCTGTTTTAAAATTAGTTTTATAATATTTTAGATTTTTCTAAGTTTAAATTTTATTTTTCCAAGTTATTTTTATATTTTCTAGTATTTAAGTGTATTTATAATAGTAAATAATTAATAATAAATAGAATAATTATGTAAAAAATACATTTTCAGTTTCTAAATTCATTTTATGATATTTTAGATTTTTCAAATTCTTTATTTTATTTATTTAAGTTAATTTTAGATTTTCTTATTATTTAATTCATTTTTAATACATTTAATTCATTTTTAATTAATAATAATTAATTTAATTGTGTAAAAATTTATTTTTATTTTCTAATAATTTTCTTATCTTTTTATGATTCTAAAAATATAATTTTCACATTTGTGGGAGTTGTATTGGACTGAATTCACCTTTTTATTTTGTACGTTTACATAAAATTTAGTAAACGTAAGTTTTTTAGATTTTAATCGGTAAACAATTGTAAAAATAGAATTAAAATGACTTCAAAATTTTGATATTTTTATATTTCCTTAGTATAATTATAATCCTTTTCTTATTTTATTTCTGTTACATTTATGTAATTATTATGTATACATATGTTTTAGTTTTAGTTTTCTTAACTTTTGTATATATTTGTAAATTATAGTTAGATATTTTAATCTTATTTGATTTGCATTTAAGTCGCTTAGACTTGTAAATCTCTATTATAGTTATAATCGTTTTGTTTTTACACGCTTACGTTTTAGTAACGTCACGCTTGTATATCTTTTATGCTTTTAGGTTTCGATTGTACGCTTTTAACGACATAGTCGTGAGAGCTATTACTATTCACATTCAGTGTTAGTCAATCGATTCTGCTTTTGTACATTCTTGATCATATCATTTTAGCACACACAATGTTTCTACGTTGTTCACACCTCGTTGGGACTTAACGACCGGGATATAATTCTATACTCCCATGGATTTTAATTGTCTTTGGTCCTAGATTAGTTTGACTTTTATGGTTGACCAATCAAATGGTGGACTAATATAAAGATGACTAGTTTAGACGAATCAAATTTTAGCGCACGCCGGAGGTGTGTCAGAACGCACTTGTGTTTTATATCTATCCCTTGTATATATTATATATAATATATTTGATTTCATAAACAATATAAAATACAAAACATTTTTCCTTTTCACACAACTTGCCCGTTTGATAAGTCCCCGCCATAACATTTGGTTGTTGGTCGCTTTCGATTCTTCGAGCTCTGTCGCACCAGATTCCCTTTCGAGGCGGTTGTTAGGAATTTCTTTGTACATATATATATAAACTTCAAAATACAAAAATATTTTCCATTTCTTTTTATAAAATCAAAAATCAAAATATTCTTCTCGCTCTTTCTAAGTTTCTTTCTAAGATTCTTAGACTCATCTTAAGTGATGAATATTCATAATTCTGTGAGTGGCAATCCCACTCCAATTTCTCACCCAATCTTTGAGTGGCAATCCCACTCAGTTTCCCCATGAACCATTTAATTCGGGGTCAAGTCAAGCTAGTGACTTGGTTATCAAAAACAAGCCACACTATATGGGTTTTCACCCATATTTCTGTCTTCTTTCTCTGTTCTACCATCTAGTGTGGGGGTAATAACCCACATGTTGTATATATAAAACTTTGAAAATTGTAAATACGAAAAAATAAAATAATTGTTGTGTTTCCATACTTTGAATATTGAGGACAATATTCATTTCTAAGTGTGGGGAAATTCGCTAATTTGATCATAAATGTACCCTTTTAGTCCCTTTTTCCCAAAATGGCCAAAATTTAAAATTTTTTAGTGGAAGTACTATGTACTAAACACAACAAATGGTAATCACCCACCATGTCTAGAAGACAAAAGGATTAGCTAATCCAGAGCAAACGGCTCTTGGTAAAGATATATCAAATCCGTTTATATGGCTTGCAATTTGCCCAAAATTGTATGGTATTCAACTCACCATATCCTAACAAGTGAAGAGTTGGCTAGCCCGCAAGATTATGGCTTGTGGTAAAGGCAAGTGGAAAATCCATAATTGGTAATCACTCACCAAAGATAATGTTGATAATTTATCTAAGAGTTGACTAGTCCGTATGGTACGGCTCGGTAAAGACTAATCAAATCCGTTTACGACTTATGATTTGCTCAAAATCATTTGGTTATCGATGTACCAAGGTTCTTACTTGAACTGAAACATTTGGCTACTCGTAAGTGATGGCTTTTGGTAAAGAGTTTTCAAATCCATTAAAATCTCAAATCATTGCTAGGGACTAGCAATATCTCGATGGGGGATTTGATATGTGTCAAATACACATATATTTGTATTATATAAACCCACAAAACAACCAAAACACACAAATGACTCTCAAATGATACAAATTCATAAAATGTGTTTTATGTGATTCAGTACAAAAGATTGAAAACAAGTGAAAATTGATCAATTTCACAACAATTGTCATTTTCGGTCCCGAAGTTACTCAAATTGTCAAAACTAGTCCCTAAAAGTTTTAAATGAATGAAAAGTCAACTTAAGTCCTTGGGAAATCAAAATGTTCACAAAACATCCATGGATGAAAGTTTACACAAAATGACAATTTTACCCTCAAGTTACAAAATTGGCAAAATGGTCCTGGGTATTCTAAACTTGGAATTTTACAAATAATACCCTTGTACTATGCATAATTGAAAAGTAGGAACAATTTTGATAAACTTTTGAAATTTACAACTTTAGTCCCTAAAGATCCAAAAATTACATTTAAGGTCCTTAAAGTTTAAAATACAATAAATATACAACTTTGGTCCTTGTGTTATTATGAATGGCGCTTTGGTCCCTTGAAGGAAGTTTGGAAAGTTGGCAATTAAGGTCCCTCAAGTTTCAACTTTGACATTTGGTTCTTGGGCTTTTGTTACTATCAAAACCAAACCGGATCCTAATACTACCCTAGGCCCAAATCCTTGCCCAAAACCAACCCACCCTTTGTATTATTAGCTCGGTCAACAAAAGTCAAAACAACCCTTAGCGCCCAAATACGTAACCATCAGAGCACTCCTCTTCCCACCTGGATATTCAAAACCAGAGATGGTTTTCTCCCCATTTTCAACCCCCTTCCATGCCTTGTCCCCTCCACATCCTCTAAACTCCAAATACTCTTAATTGAATCAACCAAACCATTAAATGATTAAACCTGCTTTGAAGACTATTTTGGCGCCAAAAAGCAAAATGGATGGTTCTGATTATTTAGAGCAATCCAAGGGCTCAGCTATGGTGGGATCAAATCAGAGGACTAGTGGGAAGATGTTTGGGTATATAAGAGTGAAGAAAGACAGAGAATAACCACTTTGGCCTTAAGCCTTAGTCAAGTAGTTGTAGTTTTTATTGTTTTCTTAGTTTAAATGTCTTTTAATCTTGAAAATGTTGTATTTTATCTTAAAATAGTGTAATGAAACCTTCTTTTCAGTTTAATTCCAGTTTAACTTCAGTTTTAAGTTTTTGCTCAATTCCTTTAATTTTCCATGTTATTTAATTTCAAGTTTAATGGTTGTTTATCCGATCTTTAAGTTCAAACAAGCTCTTGACAGTAGTTTTAAGGCTTTTAGATTCATTAAACATATTCTAGTCTTTAAATTCGTAAAAGCTAAAAAATCAATAAAAGTCAATGAAAGTCAACTTGTGATCTAAATAGCGATCTTGAGGGTATTGAAAGCTAACTGGATGGTTTTCGGTTTCTAGCTTGTTGACACCAAGCAAGGAGTGGTTTTGATCCTTGGTACTCGCCTTGATCTTGATCACATGTAAGCTTCATTTTTTCATATTTTTGCATTTAACTGTTTTAGTCCTTGAGATGTTTTGATTTTCATGTTTCTGAGATTATTTGTTGTTATTTAGTGATATTAAAGCTTTATATTAGGTTGTTATGTTTTGGATATGTTTGTGGTTTGATATGGCATTTGGACTGCTTATATGCTTGTTTTTGATATTCATAGGCTTAGACATTTGTGACTATTTGTTTGAGCTGAAAAAGGTCCAAATTGACATTCCGTACCTCCGAATTGATGGAATAGGTTCATACTCTCTTTGTTTTGAAAACCGCAAAAAGTCCTTGTTAGAGATTGTTTGGATTTGATAGTGAATCTGTGTTAATGGTCATGTATGTGGTTGTTCTTGCTTGATACACTCTTTATATGGCCTTAGTGACTCAGTGCAACCTTAACCAAATGGTGTAGCATGGTAGAAGTCAAAATGACAATTGATGATCTCATTATGAGCACTGTGAGGTTGTTGGATCCTTAAATCTTGTTTATCTGTTTTAATGTTGTGTATCTTTGTTTATTTCATGTTTATATTGCTTAATATATCATATATAATCAGTAGATTAAGTTTTAAATTCATATTAGTCAACTTTTTAGTTTTAAGTAAAAGTCAAAATTTCAGATTTTGTGTTTTTGAATTAAATAGATATTTTTGTGTAGGCTTTAATACTTAGTTTTAGAACTTGTCTTTATGGTATGATTTAATATAACTGCTCTTCTTAAATACAAAAATATTAGTTTACCATTTTTAAGCTTTTCAAGTGCTTAATGTTTAGCTTATTTGTGCCTAGTCATGCCCTCGCACCATTGTTTAGAGTCAAATTCACAAGCTTGCAAAAGCTTGTGGATTTGACCTTAGCTTGTCTACTTGGTTCTTTATGCCGCCAGGTGGCCTTTTTGTTATATGTCCTGCTCATTTTTCCCTTATTAGATGATCTAGTTAGCTTAATCTCACCATTCTTTTGTCCCATATTACTCCTTCCATCAAGCAAACAAAGGAAGTGAAGAGTTTCCATAGCTCATGAAAAGCTCCTTATCGAGCTTGAGCTTGTGACTCTTGGCTTTTCAAAAGCCAAGCGGTCCATATCAATGCCTCAATTTAAGTTGAGCTATCATGAGCTTATTTGATAAGTCATATATGAGCTTGATGTTTGCCCATTCACAACAATGGACTGCTTATGCAGTCCATTTACACCATTTCCTTCAAGCTCTCATAAGCTCAATAGTGATCACTTTCCTGTGTGGCTTGGTTTTTTAGGAAGCCTAGCAAGCCAACTTTTTGATCATGTGCTTATATCCTAGCTTGTGGCTCATTTATAAGGGCTGCAACATGTATTAGTTTTGTCCCAAAACTCAGCATTCACTGACTCAGCTTGAGCTGAGTCAGTGGTCTGGTAGCATCTTCATAAGCTTCTATTAAGCTCATCAGTGGGTCCCACTTGATGAGCTTTGGCTTTTTGGAAAGCCAACCAGCTCAGCTTGCTACCCCAATTCCTATTTTGCCATGATAAGCTTAACCTCTTAGCTTATTTTGTCATTAAAAAGGTATGCAGGTCTGTTTGGTAATACAGTGCACTGTATGAGCTTATGAGCTTATAACTAGCTTATAGGTGAATACCAGTGCATTTGCTTGTCTATACTTGTTCATATAGCTTGTACACTTATATTTTCTCTTTATTTCGTGGGAGCTTATTACGTGCTCTTTGAAGCCTCAATTCCATCCAAGTCGCTTGTAGCTTGATTGTCTAAACCATAAGCTCACACTTATGCAGTCCATTTTTCTTGTTTATATTGTTGCATTGGACTGATGTACATCTCATTTTAGCTTTTGTTTCATTTGTATAGCTTATTTAGAGCTTATTACTAGTTGAGCTCAACAAATAAGCCAAAAGCTTAACTGTTGGGCTCATAAGCTCATGCTATGCTTATTTCTTGGTTTGTAAAGTTCCATTTTCATTATATATGTATAATATCTATGTATAATTAATCCGTAAAATGTAAAAGCCAAAAGAAGTCTTTTTTAAGCTTAAGTGATAGCTTATAGTTATGAGCTTTTGCCCATTAGCTTATTTTTTGTACATAAGCTGCCATTTTTATACTTTTCCTAGCTTCTTTTATTTATTTTAGAATTTTGTAAAAGTTTGAGATTTTTCTTTATCGTTAGTATTTTAATAATTAAATATTAGTTTTTAATACTTTTTAATAGTTAATAATTATTAATAATTAGTATAATTGTATAATAAATATATTTTCTGTTTTAAAATTAGTTTTATAATATTTTAGATTTTTCTAAGTTTAAATTTTATTTTTCCAAGTTATTTTTATATTTTCTAGTATTTAAGTGTATTTATAATAGTAAATAATTAATAATAAATAGAATAATTATGTAAAAAATACATTTTCAGTTTCTAAATTCATTTTATGATATTTTAGATTTTCAAATTCTTTATTTTATTTATTTAAGTTAATTTTAGATTTTCTTATTATTTAATTCATTTTAATACATTTAATTCATTTTAATTAATAATAATTAATTTAATTGTGTAAAATTTATTTTTATTTTCTAATAATTTTCTTATCTTTTATGATTCTAAAAATATAATTTTCACATTTGTGGGAGTTGTATTGACCTGAATTCACCTTTTTATTTTGTACGCTTACATAAAATTTAGTAAACGTAAGTTTTTAGATTTTAATCGGTAAACAATTGTAAAAATAGAATTAAAATGACTTCAAAATTTTGATATTTTTATATTTCCTTAGTATAATTATAATCCTTTTCTTATTTTATTTCTGTTACATTTATGTAATTATTATGTATACATATATGTTTTAGTTTTTAGTTTTCTTAACTTTTGTATATATTTGTAAATTATAGTTAGATATTTTAATCTTATTTGATTTGCATTTAAGTCGCTTAGACTTGTAAATCTCTATTATAGTTATAATCGTTTTGTTTTTACACGTTTACGTTTTAGTAACGTCGCTTGTATATCTTTATGCTTTTAGGTTTTCGATTGTACGCTTTTAACGACATAGCCGACAGTGAGCTATTACTATTCACATTCTGTTAGTCAATCGATTCTGCTTTTGTACATTCTTGATCATATAATTTTAGCACACACAATGTTCTACGTTGTTCACACCTCGTTGGGACTTAACGACCCTGGATATAATTCTATACTCCCATGGATTTTAATTGTCTTTGGTCCTAGATTAGTTTGACTTTTATGGTTGACCAATCAAATGGTGGACTAATATAAAGATGACTAGTTTAGACGAATCATGGAGTGTAATCAATGTTTGGAACAGTGATTATGGGTAGTTTTGTACTTGTGAAATCTTTGCAAGCATTTGAGGAAAAAGAGGTGTAATAATCCTATTGCCATCTTTGTTCATGTTTTGAAAACTTTAGGCTTAAGGCAACGGATTTTATAAACTCTTGTATGGGGTTGCGCTTGAAATTCATTTAACATCGCTTGCACAAACCTTGGATACACCAAAATTTTGTTGAACTCTTTACATTGCCTTCATACTTGTAAAATATATTTTGACCAATTAAAAATCTTATCGGAGCTAGACAAACTAAAGGGTAAGCCATTGTTGAACCGAATTGCTCATAAGATGTTTTCTTAGGACTAAGACAATGTAAAAGAGTATGTATCAAAAATCTCCAATGAGGACATAAACCACTCTTTTGAAAGTAGCCTTTTTGTCGCTGGTATCATACCCCATGGATGAAAGATGTGTATGAATTTCTAGCATAGGTAATGTGATGATACCATTGAGATCATCCAATTGGAGAATTCTCCTTAAGGATGCCTCAAGAACATCAATAGTTACCACTGCTCACATGGCTCCAAGAGCATCCACCGCTTCATGTGTATCTCTATTCTCAATGGTTATGGACCTAAGTAAAAAACTATTTGATTTGAGAGATATAGATTGTGGGATTAAGTAAAGCATACCTTATATGGGTAGTATTTAGAAAGTCCACAACCGATGGAAAACAGGTCACTCTTCTCGCTTGACTTTTCCAAGTAGGCCACCGGTTGTGTTCATCTCAAAAGTGATAGGTGCCATAGAATCGTTTGATGAAAAATATATTGTGTCGATGAATTGTATAAAGAACTCGCCAATTAAGAGAAAAGATATATAGTGGTAGGGTTTAAGATTTTGCAAAGAAAGATTATCTAAGGAAAAGATTTATCTTTAGAGGATAAATAGCAATTAGGAAAGTAGATAATCTTCTCAAAATTTTACCCTATATATATGGAAAGCAATTTCTCTTCAACGGCTAGTAAAAATTTGTTATCGACACAATAGTTGTAACGGCTAGATCAACAAAGGTAAAATAACACTTTCGGGAAATCTGTGAACTAGCAAAGGTAATTTTCACAAGGATTTTCAAAGAGCAGTGGTAAAGAAAACATATGAAAATTGGACCGCTCTTTATCATAATTTTTAGCAAACTACCAGCTATTAACGGATTTGATATGTCTTTACCATGAGCCGCTTGCTATGGACTAGCCAACTCTTAATCATAAAGAATATGGTGAGTTGATAACCATATAGTTTTTGGTAAACTATCAACCATAAACGGAATTGTCAAGTCTTTACCAAAGAGTTGTTTGCTCGGACTAGTTAATTCTTATGGGATTAGACATGGTGAATCAATAACCATTTGTTGTGTGTCTCAGTTACACACCTTTTATGAACAACTCTCAGCCAAGATTGGTTATGTACCTGCATGTGTTAGCATAACTCAAAGAATATGCATAACTAACTTGCTTTAACCAAAATTACTTTTAACCAAGCCACTACCTAAAAATATCTTCCCAAAGTCAACCCGATAATATCTATATTTACTCTTCAACCAACCAAAATAGGGAAAAATAAATATATTCATTAATGAAACCTTGTGATCGACTTTGCCTATATAAAGGGGCTCGGCACATCATAGTCTTTACCAAAACACATTCTAACTCACAAAATCCCTAAACATCACCATGAGCAATCCGTCCAATATCATTGACATCTCCTCTAATTCGAGATAGAGTTTGTGATCGCTCGAGTCATCTTCAGAGGCATCGGGGTGGGCGGTTACTTTCCACCTCAGGTCGCAAGCTCTTCTTCCAAGAAGCCACCAAATAAGACAACCCAATCCTCGCACTGCTGCCGACACTGCACCTTCTCTTGAGTTCTACTCCAGTTCATCGATGTCGATGCCGATGATGAGACCTATTTCTTGTCCAAGGAGTTGCCAAGGGCTCGACAAAGCATTGAGAGCAGCTCTCCAACATGAAGCGGATATCCATTCTAGAGAAGCTCGAAGACTACCAAGACCTCCTCCACAAGTTCTTGGTCTTGCTTGTCCAAAATGCAATCAACCTTTGAAACAAGAGGAAAAAGCACGTAAGAACAAGCATGACTACGAGGCAAGGGCAAGAAGCCAATGGAGTAGGCGGTGTAGGGTGTAGGGATGTAGGATGTGTTAGATTGTTAGCTTTTGTGTTTTGATTATGGTTGTGAGCACTCTCTTTTGAATGTAATGAATCTTCTTTATGAATGGAATAAAGTTTCTTTGTTTTACTTTTTCCATCGCGAGAGTAACGTTACCATCGCTTGCATTGTGGTTTCCACCGTTAGCCTTATTTTATGCATCAAAATCGGTGGACAAACAAAAATACAAGCACTAAACAAAGAACAACTCCAATGTATACAAAGAATCCTTCAAACCTACATATCACAAATATAAACCATACATCGAAAGCATTGTTAAGGTTAGTAGTGATTAGTAAATAACTCAAGTGAATAAAATTTCACCGGCAATGGTTAAAACAAGATTATACCACCCAACAACAAGTCAACTACAAGCCATTTATCATGTCACCAAAGTCAAAGACTTCATTTACTCCTCAACAACTTATACCTTCCCCACATTAACTTACTCAATCCAACTTAACTTGTATTAAGAACCAATAACTCACAAGCCACTCATATCACACATACTCCAAAAACATTTCTCTCTAAAAAACTTACTTCTCTCCAAAAATCACCATGAGTATACAAACCCTATCAATGTCTCATCTGACAGCTCATCTTCGGATAGTGTTTGGGATGATAGTGTTTGGCATTATGTTCTGAACAATCCAGGTAGATTGAAGAAAGAGTTGTTTGAAGAGGTTTCTTCAAGAAAGAGAACTCATTTGGCCATGAGCACTACCCCTTCAAATGTCGGTCAATCATCACTCCAACCAATGCCTCGGATGCCATCATTAAAGAGATGCCTCATTTTCTCGATGATGAAACAAATTGAAAGAGTCCTTGTGATTCCTCCCTTGCAACAAAGGCTTCCACCGAAGAGCCGCAAGCACCACCTTCTCAACCATTGTTGACAAGACCACCTTCATCATCCTCACCACCGTTGGAGGAATGGTGATGCGGCTAGCATGCCCCAAGGTGTGGAGGAGATAGATAGGCGAATGACGCCTAAAGTGTCGCATGAGTGGGCCTTTCCTAAAGCCTTAGGTGGTAGTTGGTGGTTAGGTTGGGGTAGGGTTGGGATAGGATGTGAAGCTTGTGTCATCGGTTGGTAGTTGAATGATGTTTTCTGCTTTCTTTTCATGTAATGATGTCGGTTGTATGTAATCGATGGATGTACCCTCTTCACTTCAGCAGTGATTTGTTAGATAATAATAAGAATCCATGTCTTTAACTTTAAATTCCATTTGCATCACAATCGCTTGTGATTTACTTCATTTATCTCCAAAACTAACAAGTTGTCCATCATAATGTTCAAAATCGAGAGATAGGACTTGTTGCCGTCATGTACCTTGAACATCCACTATCTGTAGCCTTGATCCGATCTTTTATCCTTGGATGTTCCCACATATAAGAAAGGAGTTAGTTTCTTTTGGGACCTAAGCCATGATTGACTTGGACCGCCTCGTATCAATATAGTTAAATCTATCAAAGGTCATTGATACACCATTAGGATTGGTTGTAAAGGTAATTCTGTTAGGTATCCATTCCTAATGTGCCGAGGCATTCACAAGATTTTCCATGTTACCCCGGTCTTGTTTACAACCCTTGCAGGTGGGAAATTTTGATTGAGCAATGGTAATCTTGGTTTAGATTTTGGTACCCACCGTTGGTTATAGTTAACCCTTTATCGAAAAAGACCTTTTCCTGCTTATGCAGATTTTGAAAAGTTGGTTTAGATTTTGCACTTGAAACAGTGATTTAGGGTGCAAGTGTTAACAATTTTAGCAAGGCAAAAGTTTTAAGACCACTTCTTAGTTGAACTCGCTCTTGGGATCATTTTGTCAGTGACTTAGGGTGTACATTGTTTTGAAACCCTGCTTTGACTCCACCTTTATTCTCATGGACTTCCTTCTCCCAACATGATAGTCACAATTAGCATGTAAATGATAAAAGCTACCACGATATAACATGCTTTATTGTACATCACAAAATCACTACCTAGTTGTTGAGATTTGACATGATTCCAACTCCTCCGTTACCCCTAGGAGTTGATGGCTTGTTTCTATACATCTCAAAGATACCTTACAGCTTGATCTAGGCTTATTAACTTGTTTCATAGGTTCCTATGTATTAGTATTAACAACTTTGGGATAGAAGCTCTACATTCTTTTAACATTCTCATCTACAACCGATGAGTCACTTGCACTTTCAAAACATCGTGTTCATGCTTAACCTCTTCCTCACTAGTCACAAATTTGAGAGGACCATATTCACGAATAGGTTCTGAAAATCTTCTAGACCAGTATGAGCTAAATCTATGCCAGGTGATGGAACACCCTTAGTGGTGGAGGAGCAATGTTGTATCCCATACCAGACTTAACTTTACTAGTGATTTGTGCATTCCAAATTTTATCAATTGACTTAGACTGATAATAGCATGTGTCAACAGTCAAATTGACATTCTCATTTATCTTTTTAGGTTTTTCAAACTCTTCTTTTAATGCCTTATTTATCATTGCCTTATGATCTATCTCTCCTAAGAATAATCATATCATCATTGTATTTTGACTCATTTTCTTTATAATGCACTAGTTGTGTCTCTAATACACTATGCCTCTTCTAAGGTTTGACACAAGATAATTAGCAAGATACAACTCTGTTCTTTGGTTGTCAAATAGTTCATTAAGCCTTTCACATTCTTTAGAAGCCCTACATGTTTTAGAACAACTTTCAAAGTTTTGTACCTCAAAGTCGAGAAAGCCATGAGAGCATGTTCAGAGACACAAGAGCGAGATCGAAGGTTGTTCCTCTTGTTCATCGACCATGAAACTCCAATCATAGCTTACACCATCAATTGCCAAGATTGCCTTTAGTTCTTCCACAATTGGTTCTTTCTTTTGCTTGTACCAAGTAGACCTTTTGTCCCGGTTCCTTGGTCTTCTGCGTTCTCTAGCAAAATGCCCCAACTTGTGACAGCTTGAAACAATCTACTTTCTTTTATCGAACCCGCAGCTTCACCACCATTGATGTGTATTGGTTTGCCGCCTTCTTGTAGAATTTCCTAGCCCTCATGCTAAGAAGATCTATCGCCATTTTATGTCCATCTCCTCCAAGTCATCTTCATCAATTTGCTCTATGTCTTCATGAGTTAATATAGAGTCATTAACTTGAGTGGAGATAAAAGCATAAAAGGAAGGATCTCCAATACCAAGAACCTTCTTCTTTGAACTGCAGTGGTAACACTAACATTGCCAAAGGAAACAATAGAACCAAAGAAGGCAAAATCATCATCATAGTCATCTTCGGAATCATCACACCAATGAGAGGTTGACAACAATTCCAAGTCGCTAGAGCTTGTACCAAGTTTCCCCGCTTCTTCAATCTTTGTTCAATGAGTTTGAAGTTGTTGTAGATATCATTGAGCTTCATAGTTTCAATCTCGTGTATTTTACCGATGTAACATTTGTATGAAACTCGAAGGCAAACTTCTTAAAACTTCAAATTGAGGTCTTCTTTTCTACTCAATGCCAAACACAATCGGTTGTGTGACAATCTTCTTGAGTTTGGTAAAGATGTTGTCAAGTGAGTCATTGTTGAGCAGAAATTTTCATAACTTTGCTTCAACAATGTCTTTTGTGTCTTCTTTGTAGCATCATTGCCACCAAACATCGAGTGCATCTCTTCAAAAGTTCTTTTCTTTGTCTTGTACTTGCTGAAAGCAATGATCTCGTCTTTAGGAAGAGTCATTAGTAACAAACTTCGGCCTTCGTGTCATTCTTCTTCTTTGCTCTTTCATCATTAGTCTCGTGTACATAAATTGTTACAACTTCCGTGTCACCAACTTTCTCGCCTCGTAATGCACTTGAAGGAATCACCGCTAAGATAATCTCCCATAGAGTATAATCTTGTATGAAAGTATAGCTCAATCATTATCCTCCACATCTCAAACTCATTGAGTTTGAGCTTAGAAGCCTTGGAGCAAAGTTAGACTGGTTGTTTTCCATCTCCATTGAATTGTGTGAGTAGGTTAAGCTTATTTCTTGGATCTTCTAAATCAAAATATCGTAACCTCGCCTCGATACCACTTGATGAATCTTAACACACACCTTGTGTTAGTGATACTTTGAATTATATTAATAAGCACGCATAATATACTTAGTAATACTTAGAAGACTTAATTGTATGATGTATTGTAAGTGAACAGTTTAACACAAAGCTTCAATATTATCAAGAAATAATACGGGTGATCTTGCTTATCACTAGGGTTACACCTTGAAGCTTATATGAATAATACGTACTCTAGACAATGACATAGGATCTCCTTTTATAGCACAAGGAGTCCTTTACAAGATAAGTATAATCTTAAAATATAGAATACAAAAGATATTTTCTATACTTATCAATATACGCCTACATAACAATTATCCCAATAGCGATGGTAATAATGTAATGGCGGTGGTAATGAGTTTCCACCGCTAGTGTAATCTTTAGCGATGAACCACAAGCGTATCGTTGGTAATCATTAGCTTTATTCCCAACACATGTACACATCAACATAATAAAGAAGAGTAATGACATTAATACCTTATTTTGGAACCAAAATAGGCAACGACATCTTCAAGATAGCCTTTTTAGTTCGAACTCGCTTTCTCAGCATTAGCATCCTCCGTCAAGCATCTACATCCATCCCGATCTTTCCATGCGATTACGGACTAGTCAACGCAAGTGAAAACCACACATTTACATATGAACATACTTAAGAAGTGTAAGAACACGCATACTTTCGTTTTGAATCAAAAGAGACGCTTACGCCTTCAACAGCTTTACTACTTTCTAATGTCTCCTCTAGTCCAACCGCAGCCTCCCTCAAGCATCCTCATCCATCACGCTCGTCTTGTATAAGTCTTGACTAGTCACAATGATGACAACAAAGCTTTTACATACGAACATACTTAGGAAATGTAATGACACGCATACCTTTGTTCTGACTCAAATGAGGCACCGACGTCGTGAACAATTGTATTAGTTTCGACGGTCTTCTCCACTACATCTGGCACCTCCCTTGAACCATCCACATCCTTCACGGGCGTTCTGTGTTACTGACTAGTCAAGGCAAGCGACAACCACGCATTTACATATGAACATACTTACGAAGTGTAAGGACACGCATACCTTCATTTTGAATCAAAAGAGACGCTTACATCTTCAGCGCTTTACTACTTTCAAATGTCTTCTCCACCCGATCATGACCTCCTCAAGCATCCTCATCCATCACGATCGTCTTGCATAAGCATCGACTAGTCACAATGACCGACAACAAAGCTTTTACATACGAACATAATTAGGAAATGTAATAACACGCATACCTTTGTTCGGACTCAAATGAGGCACCGACGGCGTGATCAGTTTTATTTGTTTCCACGGTCTTCTCCACTACATTCGGCGCCTCCCCTGAACCATCCACATCCTTCACGGGCGTTCTGTGCAATTACTGACTAGTCAAGGCAAGCGAAAACTATGCATTTACATATGAACATGCTTAAGAAATGTAATGACACGCATACCTTTGTTGTGGCTCAAATGAGGCACCAACATCGTGATCACTTGTATTAATTTTGACGGACTTCTCAACTACAATAGCACCTCCCACAACCATCTTCATTCTTTTCAAGATGCCTCCCCGCTGGTAGTATCCTCCGATGATCACAACTTGCTTCTTCCCGAGATGACTCAACTACTTGATGTTTTCGAACCTTCACCAAACGCTTTATTTTTGTGGTACCGCCTTTTTCTTCTCCAACCGCTTAAACTTCCTATTCAAATATTTTAAATCGCATGTTGTGTCAAGTTTTCGTTGTTAATTCACATACATGTTTACATAGTTGATCACACTTTTCCACCGGTTTATTTAATATCATACCGTCTCCTGTCTTCCAATTGTGTTAACTCCTGACCGACGTGAATCTTCGAGGTGTGCGCACCTCATCTCTTGCCTACCATGAATGAAAGATCCCCATATAACGTAGATAATGTGTTTGGCAAGGATTGCATACCTAAGCGGGTGTGCATTCAGAAATCAATAATTTGTTCAAACCCCAGAGCCTCCTTTGGTTTTTCAAAACGCAATCATGTTGTGACTTCTAGCAAAAAACTCAAGGCCATTCTTGTTTATCTCGAACTTGATTGCAACCGAATATTAGGGGTTTCGAATTCGCCTTTGTGGGTCTAAACTATGTCATGACCAAGCGGTTGTAACACTTGTAGCAGTTGTTACAATTTACGTACGTATTATCCCCAATTGTGTTGTTCTAATTATCGCCTATCTTTTTTATTTTTTTTAATGATATAACAAGGATTATTATTTTAATACATAAATAAGCATGCACTCAACACGTCATCGTCTTTCTATTATCGAGACACAAAATTTCAGACTAACACATTATTAGAAGAGTTGTCTCTCTTTCCATGCATCGACAACTTGGTAAGAAGCCCAAACAAGTACACACCCATATTATGACTTTTTTAACTAAATACGTGTTTTTTGGGTACATATCGCACACGATTGAACGCGACTTACTATATCGCACACAATTGAACAACTACGCAAAAGAATACATACTAGTAACAAATCCACGATATATACAACTAACATAAAGGGATCAAATCCATAGGTTAACATAACATAGACAGTATAGAAGATGAGATAAGTGACTCAAAATATAACAACGGTCCCCAACAAACAAAAGCCACCACTCCAATCTAAGCAATACATAGCACATCAAATCTCCATTGACTCCAACTTTTGGATGAAACCATTCATGTCTTTAATACGGTCATGTTTCTTAAAAATATAAAGAAGTAGTTTGGAACTCTCAGCCAGATCCTCATTTTGCATCCTTAGGAGGTGATTAATAGTTGCCAACGAACAATCCAAATCGCATAGAAGCTCGACTTCCGCTATCATTAGCTGTCTACGGTTGACACGGGCCTAATTTCAACAACTTTCCTCCTTTGATCTGCTTCTTAAAGCAACATCCAATTCATCCCTATAGTATGCGATCGTAATCTCTTTTATTAATTCATCACATATAACCATGGTAGTAGACATTGTTAGACTAAACAATTTTAGGACACTTGTTATGTTTGTTTTTAAAAGAGTTCACTAATAGAGATAATAAAAAATAAGTCTTTTAGTTACATATATAATCAGCAAAAGCAACCGTTAGCGTCATACATTATCGAGACAGAAAAAATTCTGACAAACAAGTTATGACATTTGTCTGTTTCCCATGGACAAGTGGATCACAACCCCAAATAGGTACCCACCCACAATCTATTTTTCACAGTACCTTCGTTTAATTTTTAAACTATTTTAATGACGAGTTTGCTATCTCATAGCTAGAAATTGGTACTTTGGGCAACTAAATAGTGTACACATGGCAACTGCTACAGTACCTCTAGTCCAGCGGTGATGTATGCAAAATGGCTGGTGGTTGAATGTTTTTGATTTGCATTCAGTCAAATTTTATTAGTAATAGGTGTACTCAAGTGGTGACTAGTTGAATTTATTAAATATTGAGTTACTGAGGTTTGTCTCATACGCAAACAGTTTTTTTTGGGCAACTAGTTACACCGCAAACAGTTTTTTTGGGCAACTAGCTACATTTTTATTGGGCAACTAGTTACAAACGTTGGGAAAATTTTTTAGTTAGCTGGCCAACTATTTGTGGCACACAGGCCAACTAATATTTTACATTCGACATGTACAATTCTTTCTACAATGGCCACCTGTAATATTGTAGTGCACTTAATGTCTGTACCTTGTGCATATGTAAGTGTTTACTTTAATTATTTTAACGGCGTAAATATTCAAAGTAAATGTTGCCTTGGTTAATAAAACGATAAATTCAAAGTGTTTATAATTGAGTCAATATAATTGCGTAGTTGTTATTACCTTCGACTACATTTATTCTATGATGGAACAAAACTATTTTATAGACCGTCACTTATTCTAAAATCATCAACATGTTGACTTTGACATAAACACATAACGGCTTCAGGTTATCAGGTGTGTAGAGTTACATTGATTTGAGTTTATTATTTCGAACTTTATGTAACATTCCTAAACGTTAAAAAAATACGACATTACTTTTATGCTCGATTACTTAAATAAAATATCTGAAATTATAAAATGAAATGGTTGTATACATACAACTGCTAGTTATTTTTACTACCGCTAGTTATTTTTAATACTAAAACTGAGTTGGTTGTATACTTATAACTGTTGGTTATATTAACTACTGCTAGTGATAGAAGACATGAACGAAATGATGACACGTTTTTAAGAGTAAATTTTCTACTTTACACCAACTTTTGTACTTTACTACAACTGCAGAACTGCTAGTAGGTCATGCTTATTGTGTTGTACGTTACTCCAACTTATTTACTGTTTTAATAGTAAATTTTGTAGTGGGATGAATCATTATTTGTTAAAGTAGAGCAACTTGTTTAGTGGGCCACTGTTTTAGTTAATTGGTCATTCTGTTTCGTTACTCACGCAACCTTTTTATGTTGTAATAAAATACTCGGATTCGAGTTGCTTACCATTTTAGGATGTAATTGGGCAGTTTCTTCTGGACTTTAAGGCCACCCTCTAATTTGCAATATGCAATATGGGCATCTAAATGCCATATTTGGTCAATATGCCATGTACTATCGGGCAACCATAATTCTTAACCATTTCACTATAATTTCTAGACTTAACAGCATAAATCTAACATCTTAGTTACGCTTAGAAGCACGATCTCATGGTTGGCACCAGAAACTCAATTGCAACTGCTAGTTTTTCATTCATATTTTTTTAAACCCAACAAACATTCATAACAATGCAACCATACATCTAATTATCCGACCTAAAAACAAAAGATGAAAAATCGAAAACAAGTAAAACAACGAAAAACCCCAAAAAAAATAAAAAAATAATAAAATAAATAAATAAATAAAAAATCACACGAAAAACAACCCACCATCATCTTGAACTGCTCCACCCACCCCATTTCAAACCAAGTTGTTAGAACCACAGCTCTCTTCCCTGTTTTCCTTCATTTCCTTCCTGGCTTTGAGTTGTTGAAACAAAATTTCAAGCCGGCTAATCCTGCTTTCCGGATCATAAGGGTCTTCAAACCCATGTTGTTGCTCCCTCGGTTTTGTTTGACTACCACATTTGTCTCCGCTTCCACCCGATTTTGTCACGATCCACCACCTCACTTTGAACCACCTCGCATCCTGTTGATCATCCTCCTCATCATCTTCATCTTCGTCGTCCTCCTCCGGATCATTCATTCCATAAACCTCATCCCAAAGAAAAGTCTTTTGTATGGAGCCGCTCATAATAATTTTCCTCATCCTCGATTCACCTCCTTATAGGACCCAAATTAAATGGGTTCCTCCCAAAGCATCAATAACCACGCCAAACAACAATAGTTATTTAACACAACGCTTACTCTTACGCATCATTTTGAAAGTAACCATTTGCGTCATTGATGTGGTAATTTTGTAAGGAATACGTGTTATGTGTGTCCTGTTTTTTGGTATACAATCGATAGCTATAAAGAGGTTGTAGATGTAAATGGACGGTTTTTTTTATTTTAATTTTTTTTAGTTTATTTTTGGGTTAAGGGTTACCCAAGTAATGTAGGTAGATGGACGGTTTCCAAGACTTTGGGCGGGAAAACGGACTAAAGGTGCCAAAAAAAATTTACACAGGAATAAAGGTTCATCCAAAAGCTTGCAAATACTTGATGAAAGAACTAGTTGTACGCATGATTTGTGGCCAAAATAAAGTGAGAAAGTAAACATTATTATTGGATTGGTGATTATGGTTTGAATTGATAATAAACCGAACACGAGGTTAAACAATGGGTTCATTAATTTTGAGTCTAGGAATAATTGTTTCCGCTGCTCGATAATAAATAGTACCTCTTTGTTGCGACTAGATATTCACTCGACTTGGAGCAACTTAAAGTTTAAAAAGTATAACAATTGTTGAATTACTACTTTTAAAACAATTTTGTTAGATTTTGTTAATGACGAAATAAGTAGTTTATAAGTGTTCGTACACAATTTTGGATACAAAAAGGAACAAGCGAGGCCTAATGGACTATTCAACACATGGCAATCGATGAATTCGTTTTGTATATCGTCACCACACTTTTAGATATAATCTGGCAACTAAATTTGTATTTGGGCTACCAAGTTAGTACTTTAGGCAACCTTTACATACTTAAAGAATATATTGTACAATGAGTCCTTAGCATTTATTGGTCATGTGGGAACTTAATTTGTACCTCAGGCCAACCTTCTAGACGCAATCTGGGCAACTATAGGACATACTTGGTCAATATGTCTTGTACGTTGGGCAACCTTAATTCATATGCATATCATCATATAGTTACCTTGCGACACACTATTAATGTTTATAGCTCTTCACCAAATATAACTACACCCTAGTTTCCATGTGCTTATTTAGTTCACTCAACACATAACAGCAGAAAAAGTTAATCAAAACAAAATAACATCGAGAAAAAATGAACTCGCTATAAATGCAAGGTGTTTATGCGGTATGAAGATCTTGTGTATGGTGTTTTACCCCGCTGACATAAATTTTTGAGTCTTGTGCGGTACATCAAGAAAAAGTTCAAAGTTAATGATGTAAACGGATAAGTCTAACATACAACATCGCCTCAACCACAACGAACATACTTGACGATTTATGACTTGGATTTTTTCAAAGTATAGTTGATGGGTCGCAATGAGGTGCAACCCATATGCATCAACCAAGTTAAAGAACCCGCTGTGGTAACCCGCCTTCTTGTTCCCCACACTTACATGTAGATCTTAATGATACGTTGTTACCTGAGCAAGAGGCGAATACATGGCAACGAAACATCTTTACTCATATACCGCCCACACCCCAACCACCACCTATTGATAGCAGACTTGAAAGTAAAGATAGAGGTGTTATGAAAGTGAATAATAGATTTGATGATAAGGCAGAGTACATATATGAGGTATCTTTGAAATGCCTAAAAGAAGGGTGTGAATTTTATGTTCATAAATCGTGTACTATTAGGTACGCAGTAAAATGCGTGCAGCCAAAATGTGATTGGCACATAAACTGTCATAGGATTCCAAAATGTATCCAGTTTAGAATCAATGCAATTAATGATCCATACATGTTCCAAAATCCGCTCAATCCAAATCATCGAAATGTTACAAAGAAAACCCCGTCTAAATTACTACGTCCGAAAATCACGGATGTTACACGCTTATAAGCCAAGGACATTATCCATGATCCGAATATGGAGTTGAATATAGATGTTTCACACAAAAAGCTTGGAGGGGAAACAATTGGCGATGGAATCAACCTGTGGTCGTCCAAAGGCATCGCTTATGCAGCTACCATACTCATCACACAACCTAAAGCTCGCAAACTAGGGACTGTTACACACATTGAGATAGACGATCAAAGACGCTTTTAAGAACCTTTATATCTTTCGTGTCATGTAAGCTAATTACCTTGAATGTTTTAAATAAATCTTGTCTAATATATGATATGGTTTTCATACAAGTGTGTTGGTGAATAGGCATTGTTTTAAGTTTAGCATGTCACTGCTTAGTAGTATATCCGCAACATCAACACAAATGGAATATAAAAACTATACATACATAAAACCGTAAAATAGTTACGACATACAACTAGTTTTTACTTGTCTTATAAAAGTTGAGAATCCTAGCAAAGTATCTAACAATTTATGTCGATAAGCATAAAAACATTCGAATTGGATCTATGCATGGTGATACTATCGCTTGTTTCACAAAGACACCACAAGAGAAACATAAAACAAATTATTTGTCATTAATTTACTTAGCAATGCATTAGAATAGTATACGAGTTCACTTAAATACATGGTTTATGATGATTTTACCTTGATATACAATGTGTTGTTATCTAGTATGTAATCGCATTTATATTTTACAAATTAAGAGTTTCCTATGCTATATGCACTTCGATCATAATCGACGCACATCTTAAAGGGCCCTACGTAGGACAAACCCAGTAGTCGTGGGAATGGACGGAAACAATCAAATTATATCGATTGCCACCGTGTTTCTCAAGGTGAGAGTGGTGAATCATGGACATGGTTTTTGACAAACCCGAAAGAATCCATAGGGAAGTTGCTAATTTGGAAATTATATCCGCGTAAATCATGCAATAGCCCTAGCATGTAAAATGTTTTTCCAAATGCCTTTCACGGGTATTGTTGTCGCCATTTGATGTTGAATACATGTATGCAAAGCGATAGCCTAAAGTGTTTATACTAGAAGACGGCAAAGCTTACACAAGGAGGAATTTGCACACCTAATGTCCGAGATTCTTGCAAGACGACCGATAGCTCACATAAAACTAGTTGCGAGGTATTGAAAATGGTCGAGGCACATTTCCTGCAAACATGTACAACTACCGACCTCAAACAAAGGTGGAATCGATCAATGCTTTAACAAAGGATGTGCGCAAGATCCCAATAACGATGTTGATGGAATGATTTAGAGGTATTTTCAAAATGCTATTATGAACGCGAGAAAAACATGCAGGTAGAGCATATTTTGTTATTATTAGATAGTTTATTGAGCAATAATTAAGTAGTCGTATTCAGTAATGTATCAATATGTGTAAATGCTAGATGCACCGGATGATGAACTTACAGACTGGGCAACCGCCAAAGTGAAAGACATAATGGAAAAAAGTGCAAACTAGAAGGTCTTGGGAATACTTAAGGATAAAGTGTATGAAGTACACGACACAAAAAACAAAGATGTTGTTGATTTGGTAAACGTGAATGCAGCTTGTCGAAATGGCGACTTTTCGTGCTTGCCTTGCAAACATGTTTGTGTCAGTAGGTAGATTTGCAAGCCTGACTAGTGTTAAGAAATTGGCAAAAGCTTAGTTTTATAATACAACTATTAAAGCGACGCATCAAGACATCATCTACCCATTAAAAGATATGACGCGTGGGACATCAAGTGAACTTAGAGGTTATGTTGCCCCACGTTATCGGTAAGCGTAATTGTGCAGCCTAAAATAAAGACCGAATACCATCTCGAGGTGAGTCGCCAAGAGCAACTATTGTGGAAGGTGTGGCACAAAGGCCACAACCGCCTAACATATAGAGTACCTTTGGTGAAAAGAAAAGTAAGTATTTGTTCAGCTTTACAAAAAACTTTAAGGTTATGTTGTTAACTGGCAACTAACCTATATTGGCACACTTGTACAGAGACTGGTTGGCTACAAATGAAAGGCTAAGCCAGGTACAACAGGTGCAAAAAAAAAGGCTCATAAGATGGGTGAATCATCTCAGTTAACTAGCAACAGCCAAAGCGAGGCAAACAGAGACCCTAATCATGAGGTGATTAATGCGGCGAATCACATCAACTCAAGTCAAACCATCGAACAACCAAGCTCGTCCGCCCACACATCGGTCTTTATCCGATTTCCCAACCCAAACAACTTTTTAAAGTAAGCGGAACATGGTTTTTAATAATGCATTCACTTCCTAAGTCCTACTATAGTGTGTTTTGTAAGGTAAACGTCTGTGTGTATTTGGATTTGTAATAACGATGGATCTTAAACTATTACTTATTTGTGTCATGCGGTTGCTAGCTAATAGGGTCGCAGATCTGTGGTATGAACATGTTCATTGAATATAAAACACAATCTATAAACGTACTAAAACCATCATTCGTGCATCCAGACCTCCATCATAATCGCTTTCCGCTCAGTATGGCCCGCCTATAAGTGGTTATAGAAACCTTTTCCCACTTCTTGACACACCCTCTGCTCAACAACTGGTTCTTTTCCTTGCGTCCCATGACCGACTTACTTTCATGTACATCCTCATAAAAGAGTATCTCTTTTCCTTCTCGGCGATTTCTAGCTCGGAGTTCCACACCTCCTCTTGCAACCGCTTTTTCGATTCACAGCACTACCCCTTTTATCCGATCTCAAACCTCTATCGGTTTATAGATACACGGGTAGCTTCCTTCTTTTGAACGGTGTTGCACTACCGCAGCAGCATGCCGTCCTCTTCTTGTCAAACCATGTTTTTAAATAAAATTGTGACAAAGGTCGCTTGTGCGTAACGTAGAGGTCCATTGATCCGGCCTCATCCGCAATGTCATACATTCACGAACATCATTGTCTATGTGCAACAAAGTTAAACCATCTTTGAGTGACTTGTTTGGTGCACCATAAAATAAAGCCCATTTTTCCCTCCAATATCGGTGAAAACATGATCACACCCTTGTAAATGCACCCCGCTAGACCTAAAACACCGGACATCGCAGCAGGCGACCACCACATAGCGGAGTGGTGAAATTGAAACTTCCGTTGTGGTGAACTTTAAATATGACTTCTTTGGTTTCCGCCATGTCCTATAAAACATAAATACTAATAACAATTAGAAGCAACAACTAGACTTAAAGGGTATACGACCATACCTATAAAACATAAACCCTAATAACAAATTCAATAACTTTGAATTAAATAATAATTTAATAATAGAATATAAAATATAAAGTCATGATTATTTATATTCATATATAAATATATCAACTAATATGAACAAATAAGGTAACAAAGTACATACGGATAGTACAACAAACCCGGACTTTTTCCTAAAATAAGATGAAAAGGACAATCGATTATTTTTGTAATCTTCAATGAAAGTGACCTAGGGTATAAAGGTGAATGTTGGGATGTTGATGGTCCGGACCATATGGATAAGTGATGTGGGGTAAAAAGTTTAAGTGTTTATCATGCTAGGTCCTCTACTTTTACAACAAAAATAAGTCAGATGTATGTTCATATAAAGTTTTTGGGTAAAAACGATATAGTTATAAAATCCTAAAAGGTACTTTTGCAACTTTTATAAACTCCCACCACCTAATTTGTCGGTCAACATTTTCCTACATTTCCACAAACTTGTTAATTAAAAACTGCTTATCATGAGTTCTAGAACTTCACTACAACCCGACTAATTCGTGGCAAAGTTGAATACTTTTGCGATGCGCCTTCGCTCTACCACCAAGACGTCAACAATAAGGCAAACCTCGAAGCGTTTCAGAAAATTCTATTTGTGATGTATATCGCTTTTGGATGATGATCCGCCTAGTGAATACTATAAAGATCCGTGTATGGGTTCTTTGAAAAGGAGAAAAGATCGAATAAGTCGGTGGATATTTAACACTTGGTTGATACTCTTGCTTTGGACAAGTCAATCTTGGACAAAGAGTTGACTGATGCAAAGTCAAAGTTGAAGCTGTATGATAGGTTGTTTTTCATTATGTTAGGATCTTTTTCGGTTACTTGCGTTGGACTTGGTATGTTAACAGCCAAGTAATGTAATGGAACAGATATAAACGTTTAATTATATATGATATTTACTTTTGGAGAAGATGCAAGTTTTTTTGTTCAGTGTTAAATTGTAAAGCCCACCGGAACAACAAAAATATATACGGTACAGTTGGAATCACTCCTAAACTAGATTTCAAGTGTTAGTAATTAATATGTAATAGTTAGCTTAATATGGCTTTTATGTTAGTAATCATGCCAAGGCTTATGTAGAAAGCCCATGAGCCTTGGCCCAAGCCCATAAGAAGGAAGGTTGCTAGAAGTGTTGCCCTAGCTCTTGCCCTATAAATACTTTGTAAACCCTCACTGAGGGTTGGTTGTTCAATTCACATTCACTCTTTACACATAACCTTTCTTATACTCATGCGTGTGTTATTGTTCATCCGATCACTTCTTCTCTATTTCTTATATTGATGCTTGTGTTACTAAAATGGGAACCTAAAAGGATATCATTCGCCAAATAGTTGGGTGAAAAGATTTTGTTTTTGAAGTTGGTTTTGGTCTTACGATAACATACGGTTTCAAACTTTGTCACGCTTAAAACTCATTTTTACACTTTTCAATCCAAGATTCTTGTTCTTTCAACGTTTTGGGTGTTAAAATATCTGCTTTTGGCAAAAGTTTCGAACTTTACGTGTATTTCTTTGATTTTAAGCTTGTTTTATACGTGTATGCTTTTCACGTAAGGTGTTTCTAAGTTTTGGATCATCAAGTTTCATACTTTTGTGCTATTTTGGTGATATTGAAGCTGCTTTCTTCACAAAAATCTGGTTTAGAATCATTTTGGGCTAAAAATCGCTTTTGGTTAAGTTTTAAGCGTAACTAAACCCTAAAGTTACGCATAATTTTTCCTTGATCGATCTTGATTTTAGTGTTTACTCTGTTTTCTTGCTTGGATAAGCCTCAAAACACTTCGTTTTGGATATCCTTTACACTTTGTGATAGTGTAAAAGATTTTTAGGCAAACCCTAATCTTGCGATAAGCTCAAACTTATGCGTAGAACTCTTTACGCCCAAGATTTTTCTTACGCCTAAGCCTTGTCTTACGCAAAAGCTAATCCTACGCATAAGCTTTCTACGCCAAGCTTTCTGTTTACGCATAATCTTAGTGTTTCTCAATTCTTACGCGTAAGCTAATCCTACGCGTAACTATTGCTTTTACGCGTAAGTTTGGTGTTTTACGCCTAAGTGTTGCTTTGCCTAAACTTGGTTTTTCTACGCCTAAGGATACTTCATCAACAACGTTTCATTCGACTACAAAGATCCATTTAACAACACAAGTTTTCAACATGTCACAACCACCATACTCTAGCTATTTTCCTTATACTTATAATCAACAACAACAACAACAACAATTAAGTCCACAACATCAACAATTTAATCAACAACAACAAATTTATCAACAACAATTTAATCAACAACATTATCCACAACAAGGAGTAATTCAACCTAAAATGGTTCAACCACCACCTAGTCTTCAAGTACAACCTTACACAAACATTTACAATCAACATCCATCCAGGAACACTATGAAGGAACCGTCTTGGTTTTCAAAGATGTGTGAAGCTTTAAATAGCCAGCAATCCATTCATGAGGCAGGATCACTTGATAGACCTCCAATGCTCACTCCCGAAAACTACGATCAATGGGTGATTAGGTTCTTTAGGTTTTGTGATCTAAAGAAGCCACATGGAAAGTTATTAAAGAAGGTTATCTTGGAAGGTCCATTTCGGATGCCTATTGTTGTTACACCCGAGATCCAAATGATGTTCCACCAAGAGATGATCTCACAAACATTGCAACTGCTATTGACCTTTCTAGTGATGAACTTCTACACTACGGCCGATGAGCTAGCAATGCAATATATCCTTTTAGGATTACCAAATCCAATCCTTCAAGTGTTGATGCTCATGGAAAGTTCTTAAAGAAGGTTATCTTGGAAGGTCCATTTCGGATGCCTATTGTTGTTACACCGGAGATCCAAATGTCTTTCTACCAAGAGATGATCTCACAAACATTGCAATCTGCTGTCGACCTTTCTCGGTGATGAACTTCTACACTACAAGGTCGATGAGCTAGCAATGCAATATATCCTTTTAGGATTACCAAATCCAATCCTTCAAGTGTTGATGCTCAAAAGATCGCAAAGAAAATGTGGAACATATTCATCTTCTCATGGAAGGCACTGAACTCAATCAAGAGGATATGGAATCCAAAATTTACTTGGCTTAATTGAACCTAGAGAGACACTAGAGTCTTATCATCATCGATTCTCAGACATCATCAATGATTTGGACAAACACAACATCATCATGCCAAGAATTGCAGTTAATACTAAGTTCTGAGTAGTCTTGGTCCTAAATGGAAAAGTATGTCATCTTCATCCGCTGTTAAGAATCTTCATCATGCTACATACGGATTGTTGTACGACTATTTGAAGCCTCATCAAAAAGAAGTTGATAAGGAAAGGGTTATCCGTGGACAAACTATTTCAACTTCACTTCCGGACAATCAACAACTTGCTTTGTGGGCTCAAACTAGTTATCCTCCTCAACCCGCTCCTCAACCAACCGCAATAATTACATCATATGATCCGTCACAAGAACAATCTCAACAAACTCAATTGGTTCCATACAACAACAACAATGATCAAGCACTTTACGTTGAAGCTAATGAGGACTCAAGCTTTCGATGCATTGTAACAAGGATTTGTTATGATTTGCTTTTGGCCATTATACAAACAAATCCAACAATCGCATTCGCTCCTCATCAAACACAAGGAATCAGTCGTTGTGAACAATGGACGAGTTGAAGTTCGAAATCGTGGTTATGGTCGTCGATGGGAGGTGTTCAAGGGTTTAATGCTATGGGACGGAATAACATGGGTGCTCCACAACCACGTAGAGCTCAAGTGGTTGAACAGAGGAATGCTCATAATGGATGAATGGTCTTCGCCTACAACCAGAATGAGAAAGGTCACCGGCTAATACATGCCCAAAGCCGAGGACTAGAGGCGATTTATCACAAAGAGGCTTTACTTTTGGCTCTTAAGGATAAAGTCGGTGGCACTCTTACAAACAAAGAACGAGCTTTATGGCGATGCGCACTCGATGATGATATGGAAGACTTGCGTGCTAATGCGCAATGATGTTGATGGCACAAATGCAAGCACTTCACATGAGTGACGCAGCCCAGTGTATGACACCGATGTCTTGTCTCGTGCCGAACAAACCATATTCATCACTGATCTTATATCTCAGCCAACATCTGAATCCGACGAGGCTCAGAATGTTCAACATGAGCCGTCCACATCTCATTCTACCGATTCTCAACTAGATCCAGTAGTTACATTTGATGATCAAGATGACCTTATGGTTACCTTTGATACTCAAATTGACTCCTTGGTCATACTTGAGGATCTGAATAGTGAACATGTTGTGACTTACGTTGAACACGCTGAACCTTTGCCTAATCCAGATGTTGATCTATTACTTAAAGATTATCAATCCCAAATGGATGAATGTCGTTCATTAAATCAGCAATCACACAAGAAAATGCAATCATTAACTGTGGATATTGAATGCTTAAACGACAACTCAATTTTTTCAAAACTCAAGAAAACGTGAAAAGGTTTTGAAGTCTCTTTTGCTAAATCACACCAAAATGAAAAATATTTAGAACGACAGATTCGTGATCTAGCCGCATCGAAGAATGCTTTGTTGTCTCAAATAGAACAATCAAATATGAACATAAAACAACTTAACACTCTTACTTTGGAAACTAAAAATCCAAGTCCGAGTTGTTAACTTGTCAAAACAGCTCGAGTACAAAAGCGCCCACCTAAATGAATAGATGACTATCTTGAGGAAATTGTCGACTTTCAAAACAAAATCAAAGAGTTTCGAATCGTTGTTTATAAACATGGTGAATCAATCACAACGATTCAAAAGTTTACTTTCAAACCAAATCCAAATGGATATGGACCGAATCTTGCCGATTATAAACCAAAATTTTCAAACAGAGCATTCAAACCAAATCACAAGTTTACAATGCGTAATATAGAGTTGATGATTCAATTATGAGTGTTGTTGAATATAACCGTCAAGAGGAATTAGATGCGTAAGATCTAGAGTCGATCAAAATTAGAAAATGTTGTTTATAACAAACCATTTAACTATTCAAAAGCCATCACTTTCATTGCACAAAAGGATTTTTCTAACACACCATGGGTTATCACACCTACTCGAGAGTCCCTTTCCAATAATGCACAAATTAATGGTCCTTTACCTTCACTTAGTGAAATAAAACCATTAGCCGAACAATGTAAAGTCATAAAATATTTTGAAACATTCACTTTGACATCAAACTTTTGAACGTGAAATTGAATTTCATTCGAAATTAAAATTGAAAATTTCAATCGCTTCTTTAGCAGCTGCACAAAGAGATATTCTTTAGAAAATAGTTTTACCTCATGTCCGAAATTTGAAAAATTGTGCTATTTATCGGAAGGATTTTCACAAGGAGCTTGGACTTATGAAAAGAGTTTTCAACAAACGAAACATCAATTACAAATACAAAATGTAAAAAGAAGATGTTACTAAAAGATGTTGATCGACTCTTGGAAGATGTTATCTGGTCGATATCCATAATGTTGTGTTGTTGAATTCTTTGTCATATGCATTTGATTATATCTCTCGCGATATCGTTGATTCTGTTGAAATTGTTGAGAATACCGATAATGTGCATCGATTGAATCTTTAAAGTTGAAAATCAACGATTGTTAAACGAACTTTCAAATGCAAAACGCCGTCTTCAATGGTGTCAAAAGATTGTCAAAATCGTGAACTTTCTCTACAAAATAAAATCACTCGATTCGCCAAAATCTTTTGATCCTAAAATTGAGCAACCGGATGATCAAAACGTGTCTTTGAAATGTCAAATTTCAAAATATGAACAAGAACTTGCAAAAGTTAAAAGGAATATGGTGTCATATTTGATTTACTCAAACGAGACTCATGATGAAGCATCAAGCCAACTTGCTCATTATCTTGCACACACTAAAGAAGTCATGAATTTTTCTCGAAATCTTAGTTACGAAAATCAAGATTTGGTTCACACTATCATTAAGTTAAGAGAGATGTTAGGAAAGTATGAACATGTTCAGCCTAACATCATTAAGAAACTTGCACCTGTAACACTTAACAAACGTGACCCTCGAATGCCTACTGAGAAACCACAAGATACTAATGTGTTTCCCTCTACTGAAACAGGAATAGTTGCCTCTTTTCCCAATGTCCGCAATTCCCAACCTAGGAGCAATACAAGGAAGAATAGGAAGTTGTGACCTAAGAAAAGAACAATAAAGAATGCTGAAGTAGAAGAACACCCTAGGACTTTGAATAAGACCCATGTGACACCCACTTTAGATATTGCATCGACAAATGTAATGGAAAAGTGTTGTAACAAATGTTGAACCTTTAAGTACTTTTGATATTCGATCAAGCTTCTTGTGTTATTTGTCGTAAAAGTATGCTTTCGATTGTCATGATAAATGTGTTGCTAAAGCTATCTTGTCTCGTTTAAGGAATCCTAAGAAACAGAATACCTCTAGGCCCACTAATACTTCTAAGTCTGTGCTTGGTAAACCACCCTCTTTAGATTCTAAGAACCACATTGATGTCCCTGTAGTTCCAGTATCACCTCCAAGGAATGTAGTACCACCTAGTACATTCACTAAGACTAAAGCAAAGAATAGTTGGAGATGGAAGAAATGGATACATAATACACTAGGATTTAAATGGATACCTAAAATCGTTGATGTGTGTATTTCACCTATAATCGCTTCGAACCCTCTAACTCTTGGGTTCCAAATCTACTTCTATTCCATCCGTGTCATCCGTGTTGAATGCGGTGACTGATTCATTCATGGGTTGTTTATAGCGGATGTTCCCAACACATGACCGGCAATCTTAAATCATATCAAACTTTATTGCAAAGTTCATTGGCACCGTCGATTCGGGAATGATCACTTGGCAGCTATCATGGGCTACGGATATTACATCAATGGAAACATCGAAATTAGCAGGGTTTATTATGTGGAAGGCCTCGGTCACAATCTCTTTTCAGTCGGTCAATTCTGTGATGGAGATTTGGAAGTTGCTTTTCGGGAGAAAACTTGTTTCATTCGTGATCTACAAGGAAACGAACTTATGTCTGGCACTCGCAATTCAAGTCTCTACACTATCTCCATGCATGACATGATTGCTTCATCTCCCATATGTCTAATTTCAAAGGCAACATCTACAAAATCTTGACTATGGCACCGTCGTCTCTCACATTTAAACTTTCAAACCATAACCAACCTTGCTCGCTACAAACTAGTTGAAGGTCTCCCGAGATTCCGGTATTCTAAAGATCACCTTTGCTCAGATTGTGAACAAGGGAAAAGCACTCGTGCTCATTTTCCTTCAAAGTTGGAACACAACTCTCGAGATGTGCTTCATCTTCTTCACATGGATTTGTGTGGCCCGATCTTGCGTGCAAACGATTAATGGCAAACGCTACATCTTGGTAATTGTAGATGACTACTCAAGATGGACTTGGGTCTACTTTCTTCAAGTAAAGATCAAGCTCCACAATGATCATCACCTTTCTCACAAAATTCAAGTTCAGCTCGGAACACGTCGGACAAATCGAGCATGGACAAAGGCTGAATTTATGAATCAAAATCTTCGTGCATTTTATGAGAAAGTGGAATTGAGCATCAAACATCTATTGCACGTACACCGAACAAAACGGAGTTGTTGAAAGAGCGAAACCGTACGTTAATGGAAGCTGCAAGAACAATGTTAATCAATGTTAAACTTCCAGACACTTGTGGGCGGTCGATCAACCGCATGCTACACTCAAATTCGATCAATGATTACAAACGCCACAACAAAACACCTTTTGAGCTTATCCACAACCATAAACCGAATCTCAAAGCCAACGACATTGGAGTCTTTATTGGATCTGTGAAAATTCTAAAGGTTACCGGATCCGGAATCGTCGTACAAAGCGGTATGGAAGCGATTCATGCAAATTTCGATGAGCTTCTCGAAATGGCTTATGAGCATAATGACTTGGAACCCGGTCACAACCGTTTAAACTTCCTCAAACCCCATCATCACCGCACTAAGCCCCAACTTACTCGTCAACAAATGGAAAAGCTATTTGCTCCTCTGCTTTAGTGATGTTATTGATGAGCGTGCTCGGTATATCCAATGTTTCCACCGCTCAACCCGATCATATTCCAATACCGATACACCTGCTACAACAACTACTATTGAAGAAGCACTACCAGTTGACTCTACAACAACAGTTGAACAAACGACTTCCAACGACGCTGAACCTGCTGATGATGTTCTTAATGAAGTACCCCGACCTGCATATTTTGATCCAAATGCGTTCTTTAACCCATTTGCTAATGAAACTATTGCACCTGATGTTGTGGAATCATCTACAAGCCATTTGAATCCTCAAAATCTGCACAATGTATACCAACATCAACCCTCTACACATCGTTGGACAAAAGACCATCTTCTTGAGAATATTATTGGTAACCCGAATCAACCAACGTAACGAGACAACGTTTTCACACGGATGGTGAACTTTGCATTTATGCACTCACCGTCTCTAACTGAGCCTAAAAACATTAAAGATGCAATGACAAAAGATAACTGGATTGAATCCATGCAAGAAGAACTCAACCAATTCAAGCGTCTTGAAGTATGGGAACTGGTTGAAAGACCAACGGGGTCTCGTTATTGGTCTCAAATGGATTTGGAAGAACAAATTGGATCTTTGAAGGAAGCGTAATTAGAAACAAGTCATGTCCGGTGGCTAAGGGTTATAGGCAGGAAGAGGTATTGACTTTGAAGAATCATTAGCTCCGGTTGCTCGTCTTGAGGTCGTTTGGATCTTTCTCATGTTCGCGGATCATATGAATATAACGGTCTTCGGATGGACGTCAAAGCGCTTTTGAATGGTCAACCGAAAGAAGCGGTTTATGTCGACCAGCTAGAATGGTTCGTTGATCCCGAGTTCCCGAACCATGTCTACAAACCGAACAAAGCTCTATACGGACTCAAACAAGCTCCTCGGGCGTGGTACGATAAGTTATCATCCTTCCTCATTGCCAATAATTTCACCAAAGGTTGGTTGACCCAACTCTTTTCATACAATATCACGGGCACACATCTTGATTGTTCAAATTTACGTGGATGACATCATTTTGGGTCAACACATAAAAAGTACTCAATCGCTTTTGCAAAACTAATGAAGAAACATTTTGAAATGTCCATGATGGGTGAACTTACGTTCTTTCTAGGACCGCAAGTTCATCAATCACCCCGTGGTATTTTCTTGAGTCGGGCAAATATGCCCTTGAGCTGCTGAACAAATTTGGAATGCAAAGCCGTGACACCTATGCCACACCAATGGCTCATACCAAGCTAGACGCTGATTTACATGGGAAATTGGTGGACCCTACCAAATACCGTAGTATCATTGGGTCTCATGTATCTAACACTAGCAAGCTTGATATTATGTTTGCTTAGTACATCTTTGCTCCGTTATCGATCGCGACCAATCGAAACTCACCTCTCGAGGCTAAAAGAATCCTCGACACATCAAGGGAACCATTAACTTGGGGATCCGTATCCAAAGGATTACGGTTTTGAACTAATAGCTTTTAGACGCGATCACGCAGGATGCTTAGACTCACGGAAAAGTACTTGAGAGCATTACAATTTCTTAGTGATAAACCGGTGTCATGGCGGTTGAAGAAGCGAGATTGTACATCGGTCCTCAGCGAAGCGAGAATATGTAGCCATGTCGGCGTGTTGTGCTCAAGTCATTTGGATGAGAACACAACTCAAAGACTATGGTTACGTATTTGATGTAATCCCGATGTCTTTGCGACAATCAAGTTCTATTGTAATCTCGTGAAACTACATTCAACACTTCGAAATCAAAGTACATCGATCTTGATATCATTTCATCAAGGACCACGTGGAGCAGTGCGCTTTAATGAGTTGGTCCACCGGATTGGTATGCGGTGTTTGACCCAAGAGGAACTGGATGAACTTTTAAAACATTCTTAAACACCAATCAAACACCAAAACCTCTTTTGTAAATATTTTTCAAAAACAAAATACAAAAATATAGAATCTGATAAAACAACAAAAATATTCTTCTATCTATATTTCTTTTAACATGGCAAGTACAACTCTTCCGTCAACACTCAAATCTTTCAAAATTTAGTATTTTTCGATCAAGTGTTGAGGGAGAAAGAAAATATTTTCGGTTTCTTAAAACCTTGTACTTGCATGTTGTCTCATCCCTGTTGTTTCTTTATTAATGGTGGTCACATTTACGGTTTCTCGACACTCCTCGGACTAAAATCTATAAAATTTTATTATTTCTTAAGTCGGGGAGTGTCGTCAAATTTCTTTCAAATATCCTTCGTTTGGTAACCAAATGGAAGTTATGGACGTGGGATGTAAATGGTAAAGGTGGAGGGACTAATTGTGTCAAAATGTCAAAATATTTTTAACAAAACACCTCCACCAAACTATTACTTCACATTTATTACAACAATTATTATTCCACCAACCCAATCCTATGCATAATTTTCATCTGATAAATCCATGTTTTTGATCTCTTATATGTAAGTGTTTTTATGTTTTTAACATGATTCTAAAGAATGGTTTTGAATTTTAAACGAATCCAACGGTTAAAAATCAAGTTTGGGAGATTGTTGTGTTCTACGCGTAAGCTATGAACACAACTTCTTCATTTGTGTGTTTGTTGTTGAAATGGGAGTGTCAAAACGTTTGTATAATCACTTTGAATCCATTTTCATCATTAATACTCACCCAGAAACACGAATTGAATGATTTTTGAAAACTAGGGTTTATGCGTGAATTGGGTATTTTCAATTGAGAATGTTTTTGGATAAAAAGATAGTTGAGTGGTGTTGTTTACAAGTTGAATTGACCATATCCATGCTTAGAATTTACCTAGAAACACTAATTGCATGAAAATTGAAGATTAGGGTTTATGTTCATAAGTAATTGGGTATTTTTGATTCGCTTAGACTTTGATGTTAAAACTTAGATAGAATAACTTATTGAGCTTCTTAGACCTTACAGAACAAGTCTGGTGCAATTCCTATGGCTAGATAACTTACACGTAGAAATTAGGCCTTAGGGTTTAGGTTTACGAGTAACATGTGTTCTACGCTTAACCGCCTAGTTGAGTGTTAGTGATTAAATATGAAAGGATTGAATGTAGATGATAATGTTAGTGTTATGGTGAATTTATTTCGTGTTTCAACGAGTGTATAACTCGTAATCAAGGTTACTTGCCATCTACGACAAGGATCACCTTCGCGTAGCATGTTATGCGTAAGAGAAATCTTCGCGTAACGTTCTGGCGTGGGTTCTACATTGGGACTACGCGTATCCCGTGAAGGATATGCATAAACGAAGAACCCCACGCATAAGGTTGACTCTTACGGTAAGCCTTACGCGTGAGGTTCCATATACGCCACGCCGTAAGCTCCACGCATAAGGCCATTTTTTCCTAAGCGTAATATTTCTTACGCGTAACTCAAGAACCTACGCATAAGCTTACGTTTACGCGTATAATCACTCCTGTTTACGCATAAGCTTGCCATTTCTACGCATAAGCCTAGTTTTAACCTTAATTGTGAATTGTTACGCGTGCAAACTTGTAAATAAATAAATCATAATGCCACGAAACCAATAATGTCACTAATGAGCTTAAATGTTTAATAAGTTGTGAAATATAAGTGAATACATAGACTTTAAAACTTGAAGTTAATCAACTCACGAAACTTATCACGGCGTCTTTGGACTATTGGACTAACAAGTGACATTGGACTCGTAACAATCATCGACATATCACATTCAATAATTAGACAATAAAACCATCCGTTGACTAACGTAATGTCTTTCGATATGTTGGTTATTTTGGCTAAATATCTTCGATCACGACATGGGCGCCAAATGCAAAGCGTGAAAGCACCAAACGTTCTCACCGCTCAAGATATCTTCCTAATAGCTATCCAATGAAGATCGGAAAGAATAACCTTCGTGTTGATTTTGATAATCTCACCCGCTCATAGTCTTCTTGTTTAATAGTTGTGACATTCGAAGAATCACCCTTATCGAACATGCTCACCAATTACGCTACTGGTCGAGATCTACATTCACCGCTTCTAGCATACAATGCGAAGATCAAAGGTCAAAATGTTGTGACGGTGACGCTCAACCACAAACAAGTCACCATCACACCGGCAGACTTAAGAGTTGTTCTTCTCATACCGCATCGAGCCAACCGAATACAATGCCACACCAACTGAAGAGGTTGTTCTCCAATTCATGATCGACATTGGTTATGATGAAGCTTCAGGAGTAATCACAAAGCATTCATACGTGGATCTTAAGAATATTCCTCAACCATGGAGAACCCTACACATTATCATCACCAAATCCGTTTACGGGCGTGATAGTGGTTATGAGCATCCCAAGCTCATGGAACTACTGATCTTTGGGCTTTGGTCAACATGAAACATATTGAAGTTGAAGCTCGATATGGGACGACATGATGTCTTTCCTCAAAAGCTTGGCTCCAAGATCCCATATATCGGATATACCAAATTGTTAATCCAAAGATCTCTAGGGTATAATCCGATATCCCTTGAGACCCAATGACCCTAAAATCACTCCATGTTGTATGAGCCTACACTCACAATGATTTAAGGAATCTACAACAAAGAAACAGGTGCGGTGTTGCTAGATCACCTTCTAACCAAGCATCAAACAACTCCATTCATACAAAAGGTATCGGTAGCGGTTGATGAAGGAAAAGTAGGTTTTCTTGATGAAAAGTCCTCGGTACACCTACTAGGAAAACCGGGAGAGGCGGTCTTGGGAGTGTTACAAGCATCGAGAGTTAGAGAAAGTTTCCTAAGAGGTCACATACTCTCAAAAGGAAAGTTCCCTCTAAGAAGCCATTCCTATTCGATTCCCAAGCTCGAACCGCAACAAAGGCTAATGGATGAAAGGTCTAAGGAAACTGAATCGACGAAGAGGTCACCTACTCTAAAACCGCAATTGATGACACTCAAACAAGAGCTAAACCTCCCACCAAAAGCTAAAAAGGTAAAGTGAAAACTCCCGTGCTTGAGCATGATAAGGAAAGTTCGAAGAAGATCCATTTGATGATGAAAGAGATTATCAAAAGAAGTTGAAGAACCTCGAGACTCAAATATCTTGCCGATGAATTCGTAAGGATCAAACTCGTGGCCTGGAGGGTCAAGTGGTGGAACTCAAGCCACACCGGTTTCGATGCGGTTAATCAACCCGATAAGGAAACCGTACCACCATCACCCACGAACAACAAAGAAAGGCAACTTGAGGATTCCATCAACTTTGACATAGAGGAACCGACATGGAAAAGACCGAGAAAACTCTGGTGAAGATACTAAGGTCGATGAAACGGCTAAGACCGGAAATCTTGAAGATCTTGATTATGATGATTTTCTTCTTGATAGCTCAAAGACGCTCAAGGAAGAAACATCCGAGCCGCCGAAAGACCACGAGTCTCCTCATGTCTCATAATCATCGACTCGTCTTCTCACTCTTCACTACCACCATCCAAAGGAACAACCAGATCCACATCTAAATCGTGAAGAAACAACCGACTCTTGGATATCCTGGCTAAAACCAAGATTGTCAAAGTCATCAAGCGGTCGGGAAGAAAGACGTGACCAACAAGAAGTTGAATCAACTAGTCGACATTATCATTCTTCTACATGACGAGATAGACAAGATGTCAAGTGAAAGGAGTATATCCGAAGTTCATGCAACGTGATGTCCAGGGGAACCGAACGAAATGATTGGGGCTATACTCACAAGTTCCTACTCGACATCGCTTCACGAGTTACAAGGAGATGTTCACCGACACTCTATCCAAATCTCATGAAATTGGTCAAGCAAACAATGAAATCCATTCCGGTTACAATGACAATCAATCCAATAGAGCTGCAGTTCTCTCGATGCGAGTTGATTTCCAAGTTGGTGCTACAAATGTCTCAACGATCCGCAACTTTCACCTCGATGAAAGTAAACTATTTGAGGCACTCTTTGGAATATCAACTCAAGACTTCATGCAAGGAGCAAGTGAAGGCCTAAGCGTCCAAGAGACGATGAAGATAAGGATAAAGATAAAGATAAAGAGCCTAAACGCCCAAAGAAAACTGGTGAATCATCCTCCATGCGACTTCCACCTCAAAGGACTCCATCTCAACAACGATCTCCTTCACGCTCTTCTACTGACAAACCTCAGGACTCTGAGTCACCACTCTAGACAGAGAAAACCGGTGATCATTTCGAATACACTGGTGGTGACGATAAGGAAGTCCATGAGCCCCAACAACAACCCACCTCTTCCGCTTCAACAAAGAAACCAGCATCCTCATCTAGGCCAAAAGAAGAAGAAGGCGCTTAAGGTCGATGTCGCCTCATGGCTAGACGAAGACGACATCGAGTATGAATGGTTCTCTACACTTGTTGATGCTACTTCCGCCCTAACTGATGATCAAGATATGGTAGAAGGTCGAACATTGGAGCATGCTAAGTTAATTCAAGAAAAGTTTCGGGTGAAGAAGATGACAAAGTCAGAGTTAAAATGCATCAAAAATGAAGCTTTTCAACTGCTCAAAGACAGCTCAGAAAGTGCTATTGAAGTTGAATATCAACCTAAGATTCCATTCCGCTACTTCTTCAACAATGACTTGGAATTTCTTCTACGGTGGCGATGGTTCAAAGAAGTACGCTACATCACTTACACTTCCGTTCTCGCGACCATATACTCCAAACAAGATAGCCATCGAGGAAAAGGCTACTCACATGTTTTCAAACGGTGTGGAACAAGATGACATTGATGCAATGATGGGATTCACCATTGGCGGAACGCCGACCTAATCTACTACAAGATCTGCCAGGTTCGAAAGTCTAAACATGAAGTGCACAGTGATAAAAGGATCGTTGTTGTTAAGCATGTAGCTCTTTCGTCTAAATGGGACTACAATTTCCTCAATAAAATCGTGGTCAAAAGACAAGACGAAAGGGACTATGATTTCTGTGAAGCGGACTTTCAGAATTTGTCTCTCAACGACATTGAAGATTTGTATCTTGCCAAGATACAGGGAAGAATGAGACAATTCTCGATCGAAAACCAACATGAATACATCAAGTCCTTGCTCATCTTCATCGAAGCATAGTGATCCCGGAACATGTAGAATATTTACAACTTGTCATTGAATCGTATCGTACACGTGTCAACCTCACAAGACCTCGCCTAGAACTTCCCGACATCAACCATCTTCCACAATACACTCTCATCGATAAACCGTTTGGAGTAGTTTATCGTAGTGAACTACAACGCAACCGCTTGATGGCGTGTAGAGATCTTCATAAGTTTGGGGATCACACATTGAAGAAAGTCAGGGATGACTTAGCTTATCGGTTAAAGCGATACATGAAGGCACCGGGTCACCAAAGCGATGGAATTATCGGGAAAGACGGGATGTGAAGAGGATCATCACCGTGTCGATGAAAGGTTGTGCAGACAGGACCGCCTGTAACTCGGAGAGCTTCAGTAGGTGGTCATCCCAGATTACTCTCACCGCTATCAACGCCCGTTCGCATTTACGAACATTCTTTGGACTACCCGGTACCCTTAAGTCGTTTCATTTTCTATATTGATTTGGATGTGTGATTATTTAATGACTATGGCTTGTGCACACATAATGATGTACAACCCGTTCTTGTAATGAAAGGACCACGTGGTGCGCTTCATGCCACAATCCTTATAAAAGGAGTGAAAGCTTCTTACTTTTGAGTAAAACTTATCAAAATTTTTATTTTACAAAGTTTTACTCAAAAGAACAAGTACTTCCCCTTACGTTTTCAAAACCTCAAAAGTTAGTATTACTTGTTGAGGGGGAGTATTTGCTAAAATCTTTGTTCAACAAAATGTTCTTCGTGGAAATCTTTCCACAAAACTCGAAATGGTCATATTTAATATCAAACGTTATCAAAAATAACATTTATATGCCATTTTGAGGGAGAAAATTAATGTGATAAGAAATATGTTGATTTGCTATTGAATCTTCGTGTGATAAGACTTAACCCATGAATTGACGAGCTCGAATCATCATAAATCGAAAAGATTTGTCTTCCTAGACTTATCCGAGTAGATTGTACCTATTCGAGAAACTCTTGATAGACACGAACTTTGACGGGTTTGACAACCTTTCGAGGTTTGTCCACACCTTCAAGGTAGTTACTAGAGTTAGTTTTCACCTAAAAGCATCAATGTACCTCTTTAACTATGCAACGAACCGTGTCTCGCTGGGGATTGTCTATCTTGAGTCGATCAATTCAAAGTGTGCGCTCTCTCTCACCGTGCAGTTTGCCTAAACACTTAAGCACGTGTGGAGGAGTATTTCGCAAAAGATAAAACTCACAAAGGGTAATTTTTTCATTCACAAACACTTTGAGAGATTTTCAAGAAAATGGTTTTATGGAAACATAGGTTATTCATGGAGTTATAAGGTGACTAAGGTTAGGAATAACCGTCCTATGATCCGCCAGAGCCGAAGAGATCTACCCAAGGACATCACAAATAGTTAGTACTTAGAAGTCCTTAGGTATGATTATAAAAAGGAGAATATAAGAATAGGAGAAATAAGGAGTTGAATAATTAAAAGAAATGCAAAGAAAAGGGTGAAAAGAAATAGCCCTCCAAATTATTCAACTTAGGCGGACACGGGTTCAATTCATATGCTACCGGTTGTCACTTGATGACGCCGGTATTGAAGATTAAAGTCGTCATGGACCTAGTGACGCATGCACTAAACCTTCTTAGCCACTCAAGTTTCTCTCAATGAAGCTTGTTTCATTCTCACAGGAACCCTACGTAAACTATCGGCTTTCTCTTGAGATTCTTTGGTATTGAAGAAGAGACCCTCTCACTAGTCTCCGCCGGAAAACCAAAGTGCACTATTGAGTCTAGAGCCACGAGATTCATCAAAAGATCTCTTAGGTACCTTGACAATTCATCGCTTGTTGTTCAACAATAAGAACACAAGTGATACATTATCGTGTCCTTCACGCATCTTAGCAATCTGTCAAGAACATTTATGAGAGGTTCACATTGTGATCCTCGGTGATTGAATGGAAACTCCCCGCCGTGGTCAACATCAAACAATACGACGGCAGTCACTTCGGTAACTCCCGTGGATTACGCTTAGTGTGTCTCAAACAGGTCTGATCGTGGTGATGCTTGATGTACCTCGGCGACTCATCTAAACCGTAGGTGTACTTGGTACATCATGTTATCTCACTTGTGGGACTCAGGTTCAGAACAACCTTTTGAGAATTAGAGTTGTGTTTTCACACTATGTCATTAACACGCTCGAAGTTCAAACTTGTAAGTCTTGGAATTAAACTTATCACTAACCATTCTTATATTTTCTTCTTATGGAAGCTCGGAGCGGACCGATCGTGCGATTCTTCACATGCTCATACCAACAACATCACTAATTGAAGTTCTCTCAAAAGGAACACAAAGTCGAATGATTCTTCGTCAAAGAATCTACAAAGTTTAAAGACTAAGAGAACTACATCGATCTTGAAATCCAACATTAAAGAGTATGTGAGCATGTTGAAGAAAGACGTGGAGACACTGGAGCAACGAAGCAGACCTGATGCAGACAACAACAACATACTATCACTACCATCACAAAAAAAAAATATCATAGAACAAATATTATGATGACGTCAAAGCATAACTTTTCAAAGGAAACAATTTCTCTACACTGGGGAGATTGTTCGAATCAAGGCAATTCTTCTCACAAGAAAGAAGAATGTCAGAAGACGTCAAAGCTACTATTACATCAGCATCTTCAACGTTTATATCATCAATCACTAACACTTAGGGGGAGATTGTTGGAATCACTCCTAAACTAGATTTTAAGTGTTAGTAATTAATATGTAATAGTTAGCTTTGTTAATACAAATAAGCCGTAAAAACGTTTATTTATATTTTACGATCTTCGAATGTTTTGTCGATAACAAACGTAAAATCATTTTAACGAAACAAATAAAATACGTAAATGGTTTGAACTAATAGTTTCAAACATATTCACATTTTCACATAAAACACTAAAACAAGTATAAGTGATTTTATGATTTAATATTACATATGTACAACAACTAGTGTTTACATATTTGGGTAAAATATACACATAACTAGTATGTAGTATATTGGGTAATATAAATGGGTAAAAACTTAAGTATCATAACCCATTGGGTAAATACATTGAATGTAGTTGGGTACAACCCAAAGCCCATGACCCATGGAGCTTGACCCATAACCCATTGCATGACATCATGCTTATATCATATATGGATAATATCCATAACCCATGGTATTGACCCATACCCAATGTCTAGATACATTGAACCCTTAGTGAGCACTCAAGAGAATGTCTAGATACATTGAACCCTTGGTGAGCACTCAAGAGATACATTGTATCTAGCTAAAGACCCATGGATCAACCCATGACCCATGACCCATAACCAAATATACCCATGGGCAAAGAGGAGCGTTCCACGGATCCCTGGATTTGTGCTAGCCGGATCCCAAGTGGAAGAGATCCGTGGGATCCGGGGAACAGTAGAGAATTTTCTCTATAAATAGAGAGCCATTTCTTCCTTTCTACTCATCACTTTTTACACATACTTCCCCAAGTATTCTAACCCTCTAACCTCAGATCTAAGTGATCTATGTAGTTTGTCTTTTGTTTTTGTGTGATCTTCTAGGTTCCTCTTAAAGGCAAGATCACCTCTTCTTGAAGACGAGCAAGCTCAAGTCCATGAGTTGCCATGCTTCGTCATCATCAAGACAACTAAGGTTCTCTTGTTGATAGTTCTTCCTTTCTCCATAGATGTTGGGTTGAAGGCATTAGTGAAGAATGCCGAAAGTTTCCAGATGAAAGCATTAGTGAAAGGTGCTCATCATCCGTGTCAAAGCATTAGTGAAGAATGCTAAAGGTGTCAAGATGAAGCCATTAGTGAAGGGTGCCAAGCATTATGTCAAAGGCATTAGTGAAGGATGCCGAAGAATCAAATCAAGTTGCATTTGGAAAGAATGCCTAGGTCATATAATTGATGAGGTGCATCGTTATACATATAAGTATTTGTTTATTTCCAAGGATGGTGATATCCTTGATGATATTGTAACAAGGAGTGGATCTCCTTGAGATTAGGTGTTGTGTCGTGAAGGGTAGTAGTTCCTCCATAGTAATGGAACTAGGTGCTTAGCCTAATACCTAATAAAGGGTAGGCGACGTTGTGATAGGATTAGTTCTCCTTGGTGTGAAAGAACTCGGTGGTTAGCCTATCACCGTATAAAGGGTAGGCGACGTTGTGTTAGGTGTGGTTCGCCTTGGTGTAAAGGAACTCGGTATTTAGCTTTGTACCGGAAAAAGGTTAAGCGACGTTGTGAAGGCTTCTCCGCCATAAGGAGTTGGTTTAGTGTTTACGAACTCTCGAGTAGGTGACTCGGGAGTGGAGTAGGGCAAGAAGGTGTCCTTGTAGCGAACCACTATAAATACTTGTGTCGTGGTGATGTGCTTTACTCTTTATCTTTCATTACACGCTTATATATCTATCTTTCAACGTCCAACATAAACAACCAAATAGATTGACATAAGTCGATCTAAATATTCAAAACGTAGTTTTAAATTGGTAGAACCAAGGTTGTCAAGATCAGGATCTTACCCAGGATCGTTTTCGTCTTTGAAAGATCGCGATCGTAAGATCGGATCGGGATCGTAAGATCCTACTCGAATGTTAATTCTTAATAGTTTATGTAATTTTATACAAATTTACAAATTCTAATACATTATAAAAATAAAATACTATGAATGTTTCATATAAATGTTGTCCTAAATTATAATTATAAAATGTTTAAAAAGATTAACATGTTGTTTTTTGAATTCTACAAACAAACAACCCATAAATTTGTAGTTTTTTAGTTTGTAATCTGAGAAAAGTAAGATTGGATCGGATTAGATCGTAAGATCGTATGGTAAACATCGGGATCCTATAAAATCTTAAGTTCGCAAAGATCCTATGTAGGATCCGGATCGTTTAACTTGCGATCGTAAAATCATAAGATCTAAGATCGGGATCGGGATTCGACAACTATGGGTAAAACTATTCAACCCCCTTCTAGTTTTCCACAAGCTTAATATGGCTTTTATGTTAGTAATCATGCCAAGGCTTATGTAGAAAGCCCATGAGCCTTGGCCCAAGCCCATAAGAAGGGAAGGTTGCTAGAAGTGTTGCCCTAGCTCCTTGCCCTATAAATACTCTTTTAAACCCTCACTTGAGGGTTAGTTGTTCAATTCACATTCACTCTTTACGCATAACCTTTCTTATACTCATACGTGTGTGTGTGTGTTATTGTTCATTCGATCACTTCTCTTCTCTATTTCTTATATTGATGCTTGTGTTACTAAAATGGGAACCTAACAGGTACAAATTACCTTTACATAATGTAAGCAACAACATAGATCACATCAAATGGATACCCCTAGAGTAACAGATTCATGTTTAGATCTTTTGAATACATAATCAACATTATACAGTGTTGCATTTCATAAAGTAGAAACAATCTTAAACTAGTTTCCCGAATTTTGTGATTTGTTATAGTTTTTTCGTAAGTATACAAAGGGTTTAATTGAATATGATAACGATTTGCGAATAGGACAAATTCATGATAATGTTGTAACCGCCGCTCTCGTTGGTTCTTCATCTTTGTTTATAAAGGTAGTCATGGTGATGCAATATAATGCAAAACATATGACACGTATATTAGGCCGTGAGAATGAATACTTAAAGCGCTATTGCACGTTAGTCTTGCTAGTCTTTGAAGACCAAGTAACATAAACATGTCGTCAAGAAATAGTGGGTAAATGCACACTTGATAAACATTATGAAAAAATGTATAATCAAGTCAGTAAAACTATCAAATACATTTTTGGGTGCCTTTCTTTAAAGTCAAAGTGGGTAAACACAAAAAGTCCGGATAGAGCACTATACCGGGAAGAGATAGTTACCATGCACGTGGCCAATGCATAGACGTTGCCTTACAAAAAGCCTAGACTAGACTATCTTTTTGACTTTAAAGTAATGTTAACACAAGTGCTCAGAACGTTAACAACACCATTAGCATGATGCATAACAATACCTACACTCCAACCTTCCGTTCCTTAAATACCAAGTTGGTTTTAATCCCGAACCTCCTCGACGCCGATCTCTTGTTAGAGCCTTGAAATGCCTCAACATCTTGATATTCCGTAAACCCGCTCTTGGTGTTTCAAAGCATAGCCTCCTTGCATATGGTTTCCTCGAAACCTTATGGCCATACCTGAGCTTGAAACAACTCCCTACTTGACGTGGAACGGAAGAAGATCCTGCATCCAACAAAACCTGCTTTGGAAGAGAATTTGTCGGTACATTCGTAAAAGTGGCATCATCGTATTCGATAACCCGTTGCACCCGTTTATATGGTGGGGAAGTAGACCACCCAACATCCATTGCTACACAACCCACAAATCCCCCATAGTACCATTCATCATCACTGAACTCAATGGCATCATCAACACTTTCGCTATGCAAAAAATCCATGAAAAGATTATTTCCTTGGAATTCAATTCCCTTACATCTAGGTTGGGAAGGAGGGGTTCTTAGGGGAGGTGAACGCCCTTCTTCCTCCTCCCATGCAAGAATATCAGAGTAAGACTTAGATGTAGCAAGTTGTACAAGTTTATCATGTATCGCAAGCTTTGCATGCGTTTCCTTATCAAGAAGATTAAAAGTTAGGTTAGGATAATAGAAACATGCTAAGTTAGCAGGTTTATGTACAACATACAAGCCGATTAATCCATATTCCTCGTCAAGTTCATACATCCTTTTAACATCATTATCACATTCAACAATTGTCAAACCAGTTTAAAGAACAAATCTTGACCTGCAAAAATACAAAGCCCGTATCTCACACTCAAGCTTGTAGGCCAACAAGTCAAGCATTTGATTAAAGTTCATCCTTGTGGAGTTACTAAACCTTAGCGAAAGGGTTCGGCCAAACTCATAACTTACATTGGGCAACCGAATAAAGGTACCATCGCAGTGAATCTCAAATACAGGATACGCAGCTAGAGACCCTGGCGTCCTGTAATAAAGGTATACAAATGTAGACAAATAAGAATAGCAAGTATGGTACAAAATATAGTCAAGGCAAGTGAGAACCACGCGGTAACATATAAACTTTTTTAGGAAGGGTAATGGTATTCATACCTTAGTTTAAGATCAAATAAGGCAACTGAAGGCTTAGAAGCATTTTTTGATGAAAGAGATTGTTTGGAGATAGGCATTCTGACTTGTGTACAAATGTGATCTTGATGAACATTTGCTATATATTAGCAAAGGTAGTATTATTTTACTATTAACAATGTACTTATATATATTATATGAGACTTATGATCCATTGATTTTGATACGGAAATAGTAATGGGGTAAATGTTATTTTATTTTGTTAAATGTTTTTATGTGTAGTGTGTTTGTGTAATAATATGGGCGTTAATGTGTGAATGAATATGTCAATGGATGAGGCATGGTATATGTTTGATGTAAAATGTATTTGATACAATATCGTATATTGAAAACCAATAGTGCATGATAAAACAACGAAAGTGCTGTTGGAGATAAGTTAAAAACTGTTGATACAAAGGATAAAATCTAACTCTATAAAAAACCGAATCATCTTCTCGCGATAAGCTAGCACGACGTCAGCAGGATCATCAACTTGCAACCATTGACCATGTGCCAATCGACATAAAAATATACAAACCCACACACCACAATCACCAAAAATACCCCTTCCATACATGTAATCTTATAGTCGTTCGGACGTATTCCGCCTTATCAAAAATGTTTGCTTGCTCTAGAACAACGGTAGTTTGGCACATAATAACCGAGATTGTTAAAATACATACATGGGTGATCTTGTTGGAGGGTTGTCAAAAATGTTAATATTGTATACTCGAAATAAGTAAGTTATACATAAATTACAGTTGTTTGTTCAAGAAGGATAAAAAATAATACGTAGTATAGTGTTGTTAACTGAAGATTTGTCCAAAAGTATTATATGTTTGTTATGCGTGATACGTATAAATTCGACCATTTGACAATTGCTTTGCAATTTAATTTTTATAATACATTTCATTTCATTACATTAAGCGATAAAAAAAGAGAGTAACGAAGCAACAACATTGATGATGAGTCCAAAACAAAAAAAGATGACAATGACAGAACTTGAGAGAGGGCACATAACAAGCTAGGAGTATAGGTTTAATATTTTTTGAGCGTCATGGCCAGAAAGGAGCTTTTCTTGAGAACTTGCAGCTGCGTCTCAGTGATGAGCCTCATCAGCGTACTGTTTTCCTCTAGCTCCTCATCCTGGATTTCACACAGTATTTCCATACAAGCACTGGCAATAGTGGACCCAAGCAAACACTCCAACTGCTTGATCTGCTCACCCCGCACACTGCATCGACCAGTTAGCTCCATCACCGTTGCATGCATGTCACTTATGAAGTTTAAGTCACGACCATTGTCACGCACAAACACAGTGTTAGCCATGTCGTAAATATAGTTATCCATTTATGTTGTAGTAAATGCTGCTGTGGGTAGTGTGTGTCACTTCACAAAAGTAGTTTGAAAATAAATTAGAAGGTGTCCGTTTATATAACCAAAATGGGGTGTGTGGGGTGACATGGATTTTATTTTCAATTAAAGTCAATATAAGTAAATGTGGATAGTCAACTGGTCAATAGTTGCGTCTTGTCAAGTAATTAGAAATGCACATTAGGCCAAATGCAATTAATGAAGCTTCTCTAGTACTCATACGCTTCCTGGCCCAAAGATAACAATTTTTGGGCAACTAAACCATTTGGGGGCAACTAAACCAGTTAGCCTGTTGTTTACTTGCAATTCAAACAAATGTTTTAGTCAGGTATGCCACGTGGTCCATAACATTATGATGTGTATGGCTTAGGAAAAATATTATTTACCCTTGTTGTTAACATACAAATGGTATTATTACGTGTACATTTACTTTATATTTTTCTGTAACAATATACAATTATAATATAACTAACAATTTATGTCATGAACTCCGAGTATGTGTGCAGTTGCCTGTGGTTTCTTCATTATTGCATGGATATTTTGAAATAACCCAAATCGGGAATGCACAAAAGTAGGACAAAGTTTAATAATGAGGAAAAGACGTACTGAAATGATGGTGTTGCCTAGTGTCATGTACTTGAACTGTTTATGTCCATTAATTATAAAGTTTACGTATTCCCATAAAAGGTGGAATTAAACATGTGTCTAACAAGTTACTAGAACGAGTAATATTTTTGGGCAACCACATAGATACGGTGGCCAACTGGGAGAGACAGAATGTAAATTAAAATCATGAAAAAAATTTGTTTATATAGGGAAGCAAGCAGATTTATGTTGTTTATTTTGTGGTGCTTCTAGTTAACCAACACAGTTTATTCTTAGCTGCACGCTATGTATTCCTTAATGTGGTAAACAAAAAATGGGGTTTAAAAAAAGTAGGAAAGTTTATTAATGGTGAATAGTTGTAAAGAAAAGGAAGGTCATAAATAGTGTCATGTACTTGAAGGGAACTAGTGTCTTCAAAACTCAAAGTCAAACTGCTACAACACAACACTCAAGAAACTTTGGCCAACAATACATTTGTTATTGGGCAACTTGACGCAAATAATGGGCAACTAGTCACAAGCATGGTGTATGGTCACAAACTATAAGAAATTCTAAGTTTATTTTATGTATGTGTTGTCCATAATTGTAATCATATGTATTGGAGAGGAAGAAGGGAAAATTTTAGATCCATTTCTACATACGATAGTAAACTTGTTAATGTTGTCCATAACTGTATAATATCTGTTTGGTTATACTAATGCAAATTAAACCAACCCCCCCCCCCCCCAAAAAAAGAAAATTAACAAAAACACATATCATAATGATTGTGTTATAATAACAGCATACCTGTAAGCACTCCCTAACACGAACAACTTGTCGGTGGTGCCATGGAAAATCAATTGAAATCAGCGGACTATAAAGTTGCTCTACAAGACATCAATCTTAAGTTCATTACAAGCTTGTCACCTAAATGGGCTATGCCAACTGTTGTCTGGAGAAACAAAGATGAGTTTGAAAAGATGACCTTGGACAATCTCTACAACCACTTGAATGTCTATGACTCTGAAAAGAACATTGCAGGTTCATCATCATCTACACAGAACATTGCTTTAGTGTAAGTTTGTAATCCTTCAAATCTATGCATCATCACATTTTGTTAACAACGACTTTGCAGCCGTAGCCTTGGTCAAAGGATGGGAGTGTCAGTGATGTTGCCACTGCTGATTTGCGCTATCCACTGCCAGTAATGGTAAATACACTGCTAGTGCAGTTGTGTTGAATATGGAAACAACAGGGACTTTTGTGAAACATTTGCTTGTACCGTACTTATTCCCCAATTTACTGCCGATCAATTAATTGATCTTTTAAACACTCCCAATTGGCGCTAAACACAAACCCTAACAGCTCCCAACTATAATTTTCACAAATCCCACATCACATTCACTTTCAACATACAATGGCAATTGAATATTCCACAACCCACAACTTAGTCGCATACCTAGTAAAAAACGACCAGTCTGAAGGTTTTCATGAGATGATTGATTTCATCAAACATAGTCCCATACACTATGCATTAACTGTAGAACCCGTCATTGTTAAAGCTTATATACATCGGTTTTGGTGGATCGAAATTCAAGAAAGAGGTGGAGAAGAGGTTATTAGGGCCGTTGTTGATGAAACGGAGACTCGATCACGAGAGGAGGTGATTAGAGGTGTTTTGAAGCTTCGGGATGTTGAAGGAGTTGTTAATTTGTCGATCTTTGAAATATTTGAAGGTTTAGAAAGAATGGGTTATGAGAGAAAGGGATCGTATAAAGTTTCACAAGGTATGTTTTCTCCGCAATGGAAGTTTTAATCCATACATTGCTCGGTGTGTAAGCAATAAAACAACTGGATTTGATGAGTTTCCTCAAAGATTGCAATCGTCATCATCTGCTTATCTCAAGAAAGGGTTTTAATCGGTCTCGAATGATTTTTGAGGGTTTTCGGAAGAACATTAAAGAACAGGGCAAATATTACCTCTATCATAGGTTTTTCAAATGATAGCGTAAAGTCAAATAATGTAACCCATTCCCCATAAGAGAAAGTATGACGTTTTACATATGGTTCCTAAGGTGTTTGCACATATGAAGAAAAAGAGTCCAAATTTTTAAGGAACCATAAAACCTTTGTTTCCCCACATGCTAAATCTGCCAGAACTTATAGAGGATGAAAACCAACAACCCAATCTATCCACTGATGAACCCCCTGCTACCACTCCCCAACCCACTGCCGAACCCTTACTTTCAACATCTGAACCCAAACGTATTTTAGTTATTAGAAGGAGGAAGAAGGCACTAAGCTACCCGAGGTGGTGGTAGTGGTGAAGACATGAGGTGTCACGGTGTGGGAGGTGACATGAGTGGAAGGGTTTCACCATCGCTTCAGTGAGACGATGACCAGGTAAGTGAAAAACTAAGTAAGACCCAACCACTTGCAACTCCTAATGTGGAGAATTCGCTCGAGCTCAACACAGGTGGAGGAATCCCCAGCCAACTGGCAAACTTGGGGTCCATGGATACGGAGTCTCGATCGGATGTCATGGTACTCACATCCTAGGATTCACCTCTCGGAGCAGGTCACACAGATCAGAGTGATGAGGATAGACATGAAACTGAACATGAATTGACGGGTATGATGAGTGTGTGAATACTCATCATTTTTGGTCAATCTGAATCGCAAAACATTTAAAAACACTCGAAATGCATCAAAATCTTGAAAATATCTCAAAATTGCATTTTATATGTTTCGGATGCAAAATGTTTAAAATCGATGAAAATCGAGCTAAGTTTTATAATTGGCGCTTCGGTCCCCAACTTTCAAATCTTGACAAAATCGGGTCCACGAGCATTTGTTTTGAATAAAAGTCAACCCAAGTCCTTTCAAAATAAAATTTATCAAAATGATCCTTGGGTAAAAGTTTGGAGAATTTACAAGTTTGGTCCTTCAAGTTTCAAAATTGGCAAACATAGTCCTTGGAAGTTTAAAAATATCTTTAATGGTCCTTGTACTATTGAAAATTGTCATAATTGGTCCTTATGAATAATTTTGCAAAATGGCAGATTTGGTCCCTTGGTTTTTGGTGAATTGCAATTATGGTCCTTGTATTAATAAACACCTTTGAACCTTGAACCCTTCCTTTGAGCCTTGAACCCCTGCCATAACACCTTTGACCCTTTTGCTTGAACCCCGTCCACTATTATTAACCCCCGGTCAAATATGGTCAAAACCCGCCCAATCTTTTCCCTCCTTTTTCCTCCTTCCTCACCCACTGTCTGCAAACCATCTCCCATCACCATGCCTCCAGCTAATATACCTCCACCCTTATCACTCCACCTCAACAACAAAACAAATAGCATTTAATGCTTCTCCTTCCTTTCACTCAATCCCTCCCCACTGGCTAAAAACGTTTTCCCGCCAAAAAGCCATCAACGGCTAAAATCATCTATACTCATCCAATGGCTCCAAAGAGAAGTGGGAATTGCTCAGAGTATAAGTGGGAGCATTTTGGTGTATAAAAAGAAGAAAGAGAAGGAGAGACAAGTAGTAGTTTTTAGTTTTAGTTTTCTTGTATGTCGTTCTTATTTCAATTGTCTTAATTAGTTTCAAAAGCTGTAATCTTAAGTCTTCCTGTACTAAACTAAAGCTATTTAGTTATTATAATTTGCTTTCAAGTATTAATTCAAGGTTTTATATAAGTTTCATGTTTTTATGTTCACTGTTAAAAAACCAGTTTTCATGCTCTTATATTCAAGCTTCAATTAGCTTATTTCTAGTTCCAATAAGCTTATTTAAGCTACTCATAGCTTCTGGTAAGCTCATAACTCAAGTTCAAACAAATTTGGAACTTGGTCAACAAAAGTCAACTGTGATCAAAAGGGGAAGTTGAAATGGTTTAGATACTTGATGCAGAGTGGAATGGGTTGGAATTGATTAAAATAGTGTAGATTGGGTTACGGTATAAGTCGCTAATAAAATTTGGATTGCTTGTAGTACTTTACCTATTTTCAATACTATTATATTTTGCATAATCTTAATCATCTAAGTCTCATTGTTAGCTATAGCTTAGACCTATTTGTTTAGTTGTCATTAGGTTAGCTTGATTCAGTTTAAGTGATAGCATAAGCTAGTTCAAGAGTTAGCTTAACTAGTTTGCAAAACAAATAGTTAAAGTAGTGTTTGGTACTAGTTTGATTACGAGTTATAGGTTTAAGCTAAGATAGATTTAGGATGCGATGGTTTAATTTAGCATTGTTTGGTCAAATTCACCATTAAATTGAACATTTGCTCGGTGAAAGTCAAAATCAACTTATATCTCGTCTAATGTCAAATCATTAGAATTTGATAAATCAAAAGCTTGTTTTATGATTAGATAATGTTAGAGTAGCCTAATATAACTTCTATTTAGCCTATAACATCATAATCGGTTCATAAATTGGTTTCAAATCTCATAAAGTCAACTTTTCATTTCATCAAAAAGTCAAAATTGCACAAAGCAGCTTTTTCACCCAACTTGTTAGATTTATCATAGCTTCATTTCGGTTCAAAATCATTGAAACTTTGGGATTAACAAGTTCGGTTGGCCTATTTTGAAATCGATTTTCTTTGAATTTTCTCAAGTCTTTACAAGCTCTAATCGACTATCTAATAAGCTCCATCTCCCTGCTCACACTCAAGATACACGAGTGTGAACCGTGCCTATGCGAGACCTTGCACAGTTTGGTTTTAGCTTTATAGGGTCCGAAACTTGGTCTTGAGATAGTTAAGTTGGTGGTCTTGAGGTCTCCAGTTTTGGTTTTCACATTGGCTTATTGAATAAGCTGGTGCTTTAGCTCAAAAGTAGATAGAAAAACTGTTTTGGCACTTAAGCTTGTAAATCACCAAATCATTGTAGTTTGCATTCCAGAGGTTTGGACTAGTTGAAATAGGTTAGTATTAAGTAGATCTTACATAATCTAGCCTCTGTGATCAATTGGTGCTCATTTGTGCCCTTTAGCTTATTTTGAGTGTTTATTTATAAGCACTTTTCACTCTGACTTCATAATCTTGCACACTAGTATATGTTTTATATTTTCATAGATTTAGAATATTATTTTAGACTTTTCCTAATTTTTCAGATTTTTCTCTTCTGTTTGGTATTTTTCCTTATTTAAAAGCAGTTTTAGGACTTTTAATTAGCCTTTATTGCAATTAAATCGTAAAAGCTTAAAAAAATAAGTTTTCAATTTTCATAGATTAAGATAAATATAAAATGCCAAAAAATATTTTTCCATAATTTTCCTAGTTTAAATAGTAATTTTAGCAATTTAATTAGTTTTAAATAGTTTTTAAATCATGGAAATTAGAATATAAATCAGAAAAATACAAATTCAATTTTCGAAAGTTTATTTAGTTATTTTAGATTTTTTAAAAATAGTTTCACAATTTTCCTCTTTATTTTCCTCTTTATTTTCATAATTTTTAGTATTTTAATTTAGTTTTAAAAGTTAAAATTAGTTTTTAATTCAAATTTATAAAAGAAAAATCAAGAAAATCAAATTTTAAAAATAGTGATAGCGTTTATTTAATATAATTTAGCTTTTTACTTTTCTTTCATTTTTCCTTTGTCATCTAGTATCAATCACAAACCTTTTCCCGTTCAATATCACCCGATCACTATACGTTTGGTTATTCAATCAGACACCGTTGGGACTTAACGACACGGGAAACACTAAACTTTCACGGACTCAATTGCATTGCTTTCTCAAGTCATCGGCTTTTAATGCGGTTGACCATTCACAAGTGGTTGACTTGTGTAAAAAACCGATTGTTTGGGAGCCAATCGAGGTAATGATACTTTTGTGCATAATGACAATTCCCGTGTACACCTCTCGGACCGCTTAACACATGTCGAAGTTGTGAGGATAGAATGGAACTTTTAAAGGAATGACGGATAAATGTAGCAACATGGAGTCTAAAATCTACGGTCTTCGTGAATTGACGACCTCAGTCGGAACTATTAAAGGTTCAAGCACGGCTGAATGTTTTAGAGAATGAGGAGACCGTGGATTGCAACATATAGAAGAGTCAAAAGGATGGGAAAGAAGGCTAGCTCCTCAAAGGATCAGAGTTTGGAGGATGCATCCAAATAGGGGAGGAGTAAAAGCATAGATTCAGGGGAGGATGTGAATTTCGATGTGGTTTTGGACTTGGATAGTCGTGCTAATCGGGATGGTTATCTGGTGACTGACATGGAAGGAAAAGCTGCAGCGATAAATGATGGTTTGAAAGCTACTTGTGCAGCAAAAGAGAAGGAAGTGGTGCATGCAACAACCACTGCCTATGTTGCTGCATCCACTGCTTCTAAAGAAGAAGCCACTGATGAGTACCACCTCTAAGGTAATTATAACAACTGTTACTTCAGATATTCCCATTGCTATCACAACCACTGCTACTACAATCACAACCACTGTTACATCACCACCAAAGTCAAAAGAAGCTGAAAGGAGGTTGCCATTCAACTGCTAAACCTAAAGCAATCTTTACCAATCCCTGAACCTATCGTTGCACCCATTCCTGCTACAATCAAACCTTCTGCACCTAAACCCTTGGGAAGTTTGAAGATTGGTGAGCCTGTGAAGTCAGTTGTTGGTCCAGATATTGGAAAGGGTAAAGGAATTGCAGAAACAATTTGAAGTTTAAAAGTAGACATGAGCAGGAGGCTTATGATGAAGAAGCAGCTCTAAGAGTACATCTGGAACTAAATGTTGATGTAATTGCTAGGGAAAAGAAAAAGCAAGAAGATGAGAAAGCTTCTCAGAAACTGATTGAAAAATTGAAAAATGAACAACAAGTGTTCCAAGCTTCTGAGAGTGTGATACAAATGATACAAGAAAGAGAATTTAGAGATTATCAAGCAACGAAGAATAAAACTCCAACCAAGAAAGAAATAAGGAATTATATGATGAAATATATCAAGCATACGGGGATACATGTTTCTGAAAATTTGAGGAAATGCGCCTATGAGAGGGTTGAGGAGATTTTTAATAGGTGCAGAAGAATCAATGATGATTTTGTTGATATGATTTCTGAGAGAGAATATGAGTTGTGGGGGAACAACAAACAAAAGAGAAAAGGACCTAATCAGGAGGAGTCGAGTTCCAAGAAATAGAAGATGGATGATGAGATGGAGAAGGAGGACAGAGTGAAACAGTATCTTATGGTGTGTGATCAACTTGAAAAGCCTATTAATCCTACACTATTAAGATCTGTACATCCAATTCTAGATTGGCAAATTGTTACAGCAAATGACATAGAAGTCATTGAAATCACAAGAGAAGATGGATGTAAACAAAAACACGTCAATTTTGGGTGTATGTTGTGGTCTAGTTCGATGAAAGATCTAGAACAGCTGTGGAAGGTCATGGATTTCAGATATGGAAAGCTTGGTCCAACTAGGTCATTAGAAAGGTCTATGTGGACAGCTGTGAAGAATATGTTTCAACCCAATCCTGAAGACAAATTTTGGGAAGACTATGAAGTGGTACGATGGATGCTTTATCAGACTTGTAGATTGCATGCTATTCAGACGACAAAGGAGAAGATATTCATGTTCATAGATAAAGATTATCCACCGACAAAGAATGTTGCAAGAAAGATGTTGGAAGCTAAGCTAGATCCATGTGGTACCAAGCCTACAAATCCAATAATTGACCGTTGTTTTTGAAGATTGCGAAGATTGCTAATCTCCAAGGTCCTGTGGCAAAAAAAAAAATAGTTCAAAGGTCAGCAGGGTGTTTGGATACATCCTCCAGTTGAAGACAGTGTAATGTAAATAGAAACTGGATGATTTTTGAACGAAGATATCAAGTTTACGGGAGGATTGTTGGGTTTGTGGTTAAGGTTATGAGGATAGAGTGACTACTCAATATATACCACTGCTAGTATAAGATTGGAACTACTGCTACTATGTTTGAACAACTGCTACTATTCTGTAGGTCGATTTGAGTTGTAATATTCTAGAACTAGTGATGTTGTTAGGATCATCTAGAATAATACTGGAGTTTGACAAATACTAGAGTTATTTGTAACTGATGCTTATGTTTTAGTAGATTGTATTGATAAAAGATAAAAGAAAAAAAAATAACCAGAAACATATAAGGATGCAACATTGGGTGATAATGTGTTGAAAAACAACAGTTTAAATACGATCGTGTGCAATATTTAAAATACTACGTATCATAAAAAAAGAATACATAGTGAGATAAGACACCATTTTTTAAGGGATATGTAATTAAAGTCATAAACTGAAAGTGGAAGTTGATACTGCCAGTCATGAAGACCAAGTAATAAGCGATTACGAGATGCATGTACTGATCGATTTTAAGTAAACAATCTTTGAACAGGTTACAAATGCATGTATGACGGTCACAAAAGTTTTATTGTAATTGTGTTAGGATGTATAGGATGGTGCAAAACTAAGTCGTAGCATAATCTGTAGTTATAATTTCAAAGTTAAGGGATAAGGTCAACAACCTAGCATTTATTAGGATGTTAATGCTTTTAAATGCGGTTAGGTAGAGGCTTTCTTTTATAGTGAGATTTATAGTCACGTGCGATTATAAGCAGCATTTACATTAACACTATTTTTACACACACATATCAAAGAAACCCTAATAAAATGACTAAAAAAGGTAGTGGGTTTTGTTTACGTAAATCTTATTTTTCTAATGCTAAGCTTGGTTTCACGCATCTTTAAAGACTTTGTTTATTTTGCGAGATATCATAACAATCTCTTACGATTCAAGCATAACGGTGTCCTCAAGCACTTGACTACAATGCACCATGTAATCCATGGGTTTCATACTTCCCAAACGCGGAAACCTCGAAAGTGATTCAAGCTCTATATCCGCTATTTGTCTACCAACGACTCAAGTGACTATTCGACGGACCGATGTGGTAGCTTACGCGACATTCATTGAAAAGGGCAACGTTTATGAGTTTTGAGGAAAAAAAGCCTTTAGTTAGTGATGCCGAAAGTCGGAACCTCCCGAGTAAAAGGATTCAGGTAATAGGACTTGCAAATAAACAAACATGGGCTGATATTAAAGAGAAGAAATTTGGCATAAATAATCCCTCTACAGTCGCAGGAGCGGGTGACAAAGGCAAAGGCAAAGGGAAAAGAAAAATGGCTTACAAGTAACATTTGTTTACCTTATCTACTGGTTTGTTGATGTACTAAATCAACTAGAATGGTTGTTATATGTTTAATCTATAATATGTGCACCTGAAATCTGCTGTGACTATTTGTGCAGATATTTTTAGTATTTATGCATATGCCTTGAGTTAAATAGGTGGAAATGGAACATCTACTTTTCTGTGTATATTTACTTTTTTACCTATAAACAAGTAATAAATAACCGCAAAGTTTAACAGGCTTACCTTTGAAAAAGGTTCGAGTTTGGATGTTTAACCCACCAAACATGACATTTTAACGAGACATTTTTTTAACAATAAACAAAATTAAGGCAAAGAAACATAAACTTACATATCCAAGCAAAAGACGGTCATTAGTTAAAAATGCACGATGACCAAATGTAAAGCATGCCCTTGATTGTAAAAAATGAAGGGCCTCTCATATTGAGCATCGTCACTGTATCAATGATCTGTGTTTCAGTTCAACAAACAAGAGATCATTCACTCTTGGAAAACAGGTATTCGTAAACAAGATGCGGCGTTTTGGGCCTAACTTTTGCTCTATCAACGGAAAGTGGTTCAGTATACTCGTAGTGATTAACTTAGATTCATAGTACTAAAAACGGTCAACAAAAACGAAAAATTAATTCAGACCATAGAAGGAATCTATACCAACGTATTATAGACTACATAATTACGAATCAGACAGACATAAAAAAGAGCAATGGATTGTAGAATGGAATTAAAACGTGTGTAACATAGAAAATTTACTAAGATCAGAACATCCTATTTGGCGAGTCACGTAGAAATGGCGAGCAACTTGTACCACGACACCCTTCCCTCTGATACATGATAAAATGATTCAGCCAGAACATCTCTATCGTATACTAAAATAACGCGAAAAAAAACAATACTCAATCTAACCGAAGCAGATTATGAGGAGGGAAGTATGATGTACACAGTCACACAAAAATCTGATAGTAAATGAGTGGTTCTAAAGTGAGCTCCGATAAAAATATACGTGTGTGTATATAAAATTTATACTTTGTATCGTATGTAAGAACACTTATTGTTAATATGATAATTTATTGGTTTTGTTTTTAAATATTTACACAATAAATCAATCTCACAATATCATAAATATGACTTGAACCTATAATCATTTTGATTGAAGAACATTCTCACATAAAAAAATGCCATTTAAACACAATCCCCTTGATGATAATTTAATAAATGGAAAATTAACAAAATAGACCAGTCGTCCTACGACTTATCACTTTTCAGACCTAAAATTTTCAAAAGTCCAAAATATGCTAAAGACAACTCATTTTTTGAGCAACATATGTCTACGTTTGACATGTGTCATTAAACAATCGAATACAAATTAATACGCCTACAATACTCGAACACTTGTTAGCTTGTGATTGTATTGTATAAGTTGCCCAATCTATTTTAAACTTTTGAAAAAATTTAGGCCTGAAAAATGATAACTCATTTGACGACTGATCTTAGTAAATTTTCTTTTATTAAATATCTGAACACAACTATAAACTATGTTTATTAATTCAATTATTCACCAATTGGATCATTAAACATGAACAGGCTACAGTTGACTATTTCAAGCCCTTAAAAAAATTAATAAATAAAAAATAAGCATAATACATTTGTTTAACTTCATGTAAATTTACAATAGTTTTGTCAATATGATTGGCGTATAACATTTCTACATCCTATTATGTGTAGTATCATAGGTAACTTTTCTGGCTCACTATTTATAACTTTTTCTTATTTTTTTATTTTACTGTTCACTATAAAACACAATTTTTTATTAGTTTTTTTACATATTTATTTTTAGTTTATCAGTTTTGACGTGTTAAAACTTTATATTTTTTGTTCAATACTTTTTGTTTCATAGTTTTATTTTTAAAACATTATTAAATTATTTTTTAAGAAAATGAAAAATATAAGAAAAGTGTAACTTTGATGAAGGTCCAATAACATATCCCCTTATTTATATATAAACCATTAGATGTGTTTTTAGCTCTATTTTATTTTGAGTTATGTCATCCACGCTCAAACTAGTAATATTTGGCTCTGTTTTTAGCTACATAATTAAAAATCCAAAACCCTAAGTCAACGTACCATATTACATTTTACTCGTAACAAAAAAAAAGAAAAAAGAAAAAGAAAAATTTAGGGTGCTAATTTAGTTGGAAAATCTCCATTTTTCTGAAAATTTTCATATGAAAGAGAAAAGCGAAAATCAGTTTAATGACTTTTTCCAATAATTTTCCAAAATATGAAATTCTCATTTCCATTTGTAATAGAAAAATGAAAATAACATTACACCTTTTCACTTTTTTCATTTCCAAAATAATAACACCATTTCTTTCACCTTACACTTTTCACACATCTTCCATCCTCCATCCTCCACCTTCAACTAAACAACTTTTCATTTTAGAAAAAGGAAAATATAACTCCAACTAAACGGATTTTCACGTTTTCAACCTTCTGCAGAAAAAAAACTCAATTCTCTGGAATTTAGAAACGAAAAAACAGGAAAATTTTTCACCAACTAAACGGCCCCTTATTAAGTCAACATACCGTTGTAGTAATATTTGGCTCTTGGCCCGGTTGGTGGGTTACGTGCCGATTGTATATTTAATCTAATACATAACACAAAAAAAATATTTATTAACATCAACGTTGAATATGAAAAATTATAAACAAACAAACGATGTGGCATATATAGTTACGTATAATTTACTCTCATATTTAATTAACATGATAAATTATTTTATGGTCTTTACTACATTATCGGAGTCTAATATTTTTTTAAGTAAAGCTTTATTTGAAAGCTCACAAAAGGAGCTAAGCAAAAAGTCAAAGGAAAAAAAAAGGATTTTGCAAATAACAATCTTATAAGTTTTATTTAAGCAGGTTTTAATTAACAATATTTCTAAAATAAAACTCATCATTATCATAAATATATGATTTCAACACACTTAATTAAGGGACATGAGTTTTGAAATGACATGTATTAATATCAAGTTAATTCGTATTTAGAAATACTTCTTAATTAATGTAAGCTTATATAGCATTCGTTGAGTTATTGTTAGCAAAACCCAAATATAGAATCATCTAGCGCAAGTAGCATCGCCTAAGATTGATGATTTCAAAAGGACTTGATAGACAAGCTTGCCGTTTATCATCACTTTATTTTATGCCATCGATGTAGATTCAAAGAAGGTACGAGGACTGAATCCAAGAGAAAATATCCGAACTTCGCTCCTCACTTTTTGCTTCAATACGAACCTTAGCCTAACCAAGCAACCCACAAAGTGATACATGCTTGGAATTTTACTACTAGAAAATGATTATCTCTTAGAGCACCCGGTGTGGAGAAATCATGGCTCGCCGTGAGCCTACATGGCAGCTCGCCATGGCTCGCCGCCACACCGACCCCCTTCGCCATGGCTCGCAGTCGCTTGCTTCATCGTCACCACGACGAAGGTGATACTCTGACATTTTTTTTCTTTTAATTGAGAAAAACTGGTTTTTGTGTGTGTGTAATGGTGGGCTCCAAATGAAGAGGTTGAGGTTTGTTATGAGTGGGGGAGGAGGGTTGCTGTGGTTAGTTGTGGAGATTTGTTATGCTGAGGTGGCGCTGATATAGCGGTGATGAAAAGGTAACCCCTCTTCACCACACCTGGTGCTTTTACGTATGTTTTATTATGGCAAACTCGTATTAAGAGTCTATTATACATGTTGTGTTAACACTTAAACCATCAATTACATGTGTATATACTATTTGAATGTTTGTTAAAAATCGACGTTTGCTATAGAAAATCTCCAAAAGGTAGAGCTGAAAATGAAAAAGTATCAAATCACACGTACGTTATAAGTAACGTTGAAATTAAGCGATAGATCGAACTGAAACAATAAGTATCATTGCACATTATGAAAACTAGCGAGTACCAGCATAGGTACCACATGAATGCGTATGGCATCCGTGATTCAATTTTTTGGTAATGTGATGTTATGCGGTCATACTTTTTTTAACAATTAATTTTGAAATAATAATAACGGAGATCTTGTTTAGTTTCCTTTTCGTTTTCGAGTCTAGTTCACTTTTTTGTTTTTTTAATCAAGTGAGTTATCAGTCGAGGGGATGAACCTTCGTCACTTTTGGAGCCGACCGACCCAGTTCGACCCTCATGCTGCAATGGCGGCGACTCGGTCGGCGTAATGGCGTCCGAATCGGTCGACCGACCACTACGGCCAGCCTAATGGCTTTATTTTTAAGTCCTTTGTTTAGTAGCTTGATTAGATTGTACATTGTGGTTAAATGGTTGTATATTTTGGTGAATGAGCAAATTAAATAGTGTATTAATTGTATATATTGAATAGTGTTTTTTTAGTTTTATTTGTGCTTCAAATAATTGTAACTTATGCTTTATTACTTGTATTTGCTTAAAAGTTCTATATTAAGAAATCTTAAAAAATTAATAGGAATAAAGGTATAAGATGCATTATAAGTAGTATAGATATAGATATAGATGAATGATATTATATCGTCTAAACAATATACTCCGTATTAACTAGTCGACAATTGATGGCAATAAAACGATACGTTATGAGAGAAACCGGCATGGATATGGTTGCCATCAACTTAACGGCGTGCTAGATGATAGTTAGGTTATATGAAGTTGCATGAAATTTTATCAATCGTCAAGTGGGTCTATTAATTAACCTGATTATTTGTATAGTACAAGGCTACTAGCACATTAGTTTGGTTTGGTTTGGTTCACCTTCAACTTAACGAATATGCTCAACTTAAGATATTCATATTCATCTTTACTTCTTGAGTTATGTTCCACTTTTACTATAGGCTTACGATCAGTGACATATCTGGTCGATTGTTGTAGTTCTTAGAAAATGTCCATCAAAATTGTTTTCTCCGCCCTAATGAATCTGATTATAATGTAATTATGTATACCGCTTAACACATGTATCACTTCGACATTTTAACATTATCATTCTATCAAAATATTTTAATGAAGCATATGGAAACATACATCTGTAAGGCTAGGTGCAATAAGAGGAGAGATCGACTAGTCGACCGACTAGGTGATCGATCCCCCTTACTGTGGGGTTTCGATCACCCTTCGGTCGATCACATTTTTTTTGTGTTGTTGATCGTAGTTCCGACCTAATGAACACTTCTCTATTTCCAATATTTTTGACCATTTGTAATAAAAGAAATAAAAATGAAGGTCGCCCTTACTGTAGTAAAAAATCATCTGTAGGTCATCAAAGAGAGAAATCTGATATGGCGGATAAAATGAAAGTCACTGGTAGTCCTTATGTTTGGTTTGTAAATGGGTCTTGTATTGTTTATAAAAGTAAAAAATGACGAAAAACTTGTCAAAAAGCCAAAAGGACTTGGTGGGTTTTGTCAAATACCATATCTAAGGGTATTATTTACTGTTTCATAACCAAAAACTCAAAACAAACGACTGTTTTATATAATAATTCCATTCTTTTATTCCATACGCCCCAAACAAACGACCTCTAAATCAACAGAAAGCAACTCAAAATTGAAAAACTCTGTCAATTTCGAATCCACTTGGGTGGTCACATTATGTTTTCTCACTTCGTTACATTTTATATTTTACACAAGTCTTCCGCTCTTCATGTTAGAAATTGTATGCACTATTATTAAAAAGTAAGTTTAGGTCTAACTAAAATGACCGAAATAAATTTTATTATTAAGTTGAAAGGTTGTTTAGGACCGGTTCTGTCGATGAGACTTGAAAAACATCAATTTCCAGTAAAAGTTTAACCAAAATATTTGTTCTCTCGTTTACCACCATTGAAAAAATAGGTCTTCAATTCGAACATTCATATTAAGATCACGATTACAAACTTTGACATCTTCATTATCTTTAGAATCCACAACCTCTTCACAACTTTTCAAACCAACTTCCTTTGTTGTTTCCAACAGTAAAATTGAAGCTTTATTATCATGTTGCTCATAAATTTAAAAGTTTTAGATTTTCTCAACGTGTTCTTCAACCACTTGAGTCTTCAAAATCCTTTTTTCAACCTTACCTCGGGTTTTGGTAATTGCAGTTTTACTTCGGGTGAAACAACAGCAATTCTCCTTCCTTCCTATGAGAAAAAATAGAGATTTGTTGAAGATCATATTTGCCCTTAACGTCACATCGCCAAGGTCTTCCCAACACAATATTTTTGGGTAAAAGGGATTTTCACACTGGTAAAATTCATTACACCAAAAAACATTGAAGTACAAAGGATGAGGGTGACTTCCCTCATCTCAGTCCCTTAGGACATTTACATGAAACACAATGCAAAAAAACATAACCACTATATAAGAATGACAGGCCATTCTTATAACTACCACAAACATAAAAAACTATAATCACTAATCAAGCTGAAATAAGACATTCGTAAAGCTAGTTCTACAAACTTAGAAACTATTTGAGCCTCATAGTCATCGTAGTAAACCATATCATCTTCATTACAATACAGAAGAGCCTTCTCCAATAAAATATCCGGCATGGAAACACAATCATCAACTCAGCTATATCCGAAGAAGATGAACTTACACGAAGAAGCCATAACGAGTAGGCAAGAAGGTGCGTCACACGACCTGATTCCCTCTCCATACCAAAAGCTTCAACAACTAACCACAAGTACACAACACCAAGCCCCAAATAGATTTGAATCTTTAACAGAATTTCAGAAAAACAAGATCCGCAATCAAACTTGTGCATTACATGTACCCGTACCATCCAAAATACCACCATTGCATCCAAACAAACCATTTGAACACAATCACATAACTGATTAGTAATCCGACAGAAGAATAACAAACGAGCATATTTGTGTCGGCTATAATCACAACCCACATTCATCTCTCAAAAACCCACGTTCAATAACAAACAAGATAACTTGCAATGACAATAAAACCCTAGAAGGGGTTTACTTACAATCGAATAAAATTAAAACCTAAAGAGGTTTTGGTAATCGTTAAGTGCATGTCAACCAAAAACAAGCATCACAAATATAGCAATCAACACACAAAGAGACCACCTGATGATACTAAGTAATAATGGATCGATTTAATAATCACACGGATAATCAAACCAACCCGAGTGATGTATCATGAACAGGGATACGATCCACAAAATGACCGATAATATTTTTGAAACTCTAAGGAAAAACGATCCACTAGTAAACGTTTTAGATCAAATTAACATGCAACGAAATTGAATAGGTGGTGAGAAACACGAATGTTAAACATAACCACACACAAATAGTTGCAAGAAAACACGATCCAAGGACGAATAATAGGAAACCGATTAAAATTTAGGGATAGTTAGGGTTTCAAGGCGATTTTATGATATAACAGCAAGAACGATTTACCATATAACCCAAACCAATCATATCTTAAAATGTTAGTCTAGTAATCACAAGAATTACCAGAGATAAACGCTCAAAATAGAAAGAATTGTGATGGATTGGAATGGATTAATGGCGTCCTAAATACTCCAAAGAGAGAGAGAAAAACGTATTAGGGTTTTTTTTGTCTTCCCAAAAAAATATGGCATTCATCAAAACCATCCACAATACAAAGTACTTTCACTCTATAAACTTCTTGAATCTTAATGTGTTAAAACCCTAACTTTTAGTTAGGGTTTTCTTTTTTGTCTACTGGTAATTTGCTTCATGTTGTTTGTTACTATTGTTTGGTTTTCGATTGGTGTTTTGTGGTGTTCGTAGGTATTGAAGAGATGGAGAAAGGTTTTTTAAACGATAGTGCTTCAAAAGATGCTAAAAGTGATGGTAATGTTGCGAATAAGGTGGGCAAATCTTCGGATAAGAATGGTAAACCCTCGTTAGATGGAAGTGGTCAAAATATCGATGCTAACAAGGGTAGTCAGATGGGGGATTATCCAACTGATTCGGCGCCTATTGTAAATATTATAACTCTATTTTTAGTTGCTTGTACTCCCTTGAACGAACAATTAAATCAGGGTCCTATCATTATTGATTTGACCTCTGATGATGGTGATGTTAACTTAACTACACGCGTGGATAATGCTACCTCTAAAACATATAGCGTTAATACAACTACACATAGTGCTAATACAACTAATGGAGATGACAATGTTAAATCTAATGAGCATGTGGGTTTGGGATCGATTCCTAAGGTAGATTATACTACTTCTTTGACAATGTCATTAATGCTACTCGTATGGTTCCGAAAGTCAATTTTAGAGCATTGGTCAATGAGGATCGTGTGGATAATTATGACACAATGTTGCCTATGGCTGTTATGAAAAAGGTGTTAAGTCGGTATGATAACACACTTGTTGGTTATTTTCTTGGTAAAACCATTGCTTTTCCATTAGTTCATAATTATGTTACTAATTCTTGGGGAAAATTTGGCTTGCAAAAGCTGATGAAGAATGATGATGGTGTGTTTCTTTTTTAAGTTCGCTACCAAGAAGAGTGTGGACCGTGTTCTGGAATGAGGTCCTTGGATTATACGTAACTCACCTAATAGTCTTAAAAAATGGACTTCCACTATATCCCTTAATAGGAACGAGGTAAACAAGGTACCAGTTTGGATCAAAATGCATAAGGTAAATGAGGTAAACAAGGTACTAGTGGAACGAGGTAAACAAAGGGCCAGGTCCTTGGAGAAGGGTCTGGTTGGCATAAAAAAGATGCATGGGGTCAGGGTGTCCTCACCGTTCCACGCCTTTGAGAAAATGCATAAGGTTCTATTGGTTGCTTATTCTGAGGATGGTTTGAGTTTGATTGCTACGCAAATAGGGAAACCCATTATGTTAAATGCTTTTACAAGCTCTATGTGTGTCGAGTCTTAGAGTCGTATTAGCTTTGCTTGTGCTTTAGTTGAATATGAATGGAAACCTCCTCATTGTGGTGATTGTAAATCTTTTGGGCATGCTTTGATTGAATTCCCAAATCGTTTAAAGGAGGCTATTCATAGCGATAATAATGTAGCTGCCAATGTTTCTACTACTTTGGATAAGGACGAAGAGGGTTTTACCGAGATTTAGTATCGGAAGGATAAAGGAAAGAAGGTTGGGGTTCAAATGCCTCAGAAAAATCTGTTTTGTGGGATTGATGTAGGTAAAGGGGCTAAATTTAGCCCTTCCAAACCTAGGCAGATGTATGTACCTCTGTCGAAGAAGGTGGTTGCTACAAAGGAGAAAATCGCTAAAGAGGCAAGTGCGAGTGGGACGACAGTTACTACATCAAACCCATTTGCTGCTCTTGATATGGAAGATACTGATGAGAATGGTATTTCTTGTACTACTCTTACTGTGGATGATAATGGTAATCCTCTTAAAAAGGTGGATGAGTTTCAAACGACTAGAAAAAAGTCACATATCAACTTGTGAGTGAGTTGAGAGAGGAGGAGCAGATTGCGGCTTTTAAGCCTAGTTCTTCTTCCTCTCCGTATACTTCTTCTACCATGGTGGGTAACCCATTTTTAAGGTGTGGGAGATGGTTGTTTTTGACATTGATGATGAGGAGGTGCTTGAGCCGGATAATCCTATGGTTAAGTTTCTCGCATCTGCTATACATGCGGTGGTCACGAGCTTGAAGATTATTATGATGACTATGCGGATCAGGTTTATGACTTACCAAGGCAATTGGATGCCGTTTGTGACCTGTATGATATCAAGCTTCAAGGTCGTCATAGAAATTAATTTTGTTTTTGGTAGGTCATAAGATTGGCATGTCTTTTTTATGTAGTGTTTTGGTTGTTGCACAATAGGTGCTGTTTTATGCCAATGTAACGGGCCGAGATGAGATATTCACTCTCATCCGTTGTACTCAAATATTTTTTGGAGTAATATATTTACCAGGGTGATACCCTTTTACCCCAAAAAAAAAAAAAAAAAAAAAAAAACCTCTAGTGCCAATTGACGGAGGACATGGGCGAAATTTGTAACCCTAATTCAAAGATCGATAAACGAGGATAAAACCTCGGAGAATAAGACCCTAATAAAAGATAAGCTATTGAAAAATGTTGTTTAGTAATAATCAAGATCAAAATATTTTTATTATAAAAACCTTAAACACTATATTTATAGGTGAAAGCTATCTTGAAGAAAAAAAATAGCTAATTAAAGTAAATAACAAAATAAAAAATGAATAAACTTTCCTAAAAATAAAAGTGAAAGTCCGACTTCGCAAGCCTTTACAGCGTAACAAAGAAAACTTGTTTACATACAAACTGAAAGCTGAGATTAATTCCTATTCGATAGCTCTACGGCGTAACAATTAAAGCTTATTTTGGTTACGCTGTATGAAAATATAACTTCTACGGTTCTTGGCTCAATCTTGTCCCTATCATTACCCTTCACTTAAAAAGAATTCGCCTTCAAGTTCCCACCATTAAAAGCTTTATCAACCTCGATCATCTTCTCACGGCGTACCTTATCTTCGGTAGCTTTATGCTTCACATCAACTCAGGAACTCTTTTCCTGCACTTATTCACGGTTCTTCACACAATTTTCACATTCCTCATGATCCATAAAAAATGCTAGATCTCTCTTTATCGCCCACTCATCAAAGAAGAAGAAAAAATATGTGTAGAGTCCGGATCGGAGTCATTTTATGTAGTTTAGCAACAAAGTTTTTATTGTTAAATCATGAAATGACGTAAGAATATGATAGACTGTTATTTTATTTTCTTTGTGGTTCATGGTTGTGTTTAAGACCGGACTACTTCCATTTCACCTAAATGAAAAAGTAACGAAAATAATTAAGTAAATTAAATAAATGAAAAGCTTGGACGACTTGATAAATCAATCTTTTACATTGTAGTAAATGCAAATATGCAATTCGAAAATCAAAAAAGCATTATCATTGCATCCATGCATACTTTGTACATGATTGAAGAAATCATATAATATCATATCATACATATATACACACGACATACAAATTAATTACACACATTAATTTAAAAAAACCGATGGACTTAATTCATCCTAATCAAGCTCGAAGGTATTAAAGATTCATAAGAACCATACCTTCCCCTATCCAATCCACTCTGTTGATCATTCTATACCGCCGGCTAGGACTAAACGGACTACACGATCCATGTGGTTGTATATCTTTAGATTCCATCTTGGCTAACACTTTATAAAACATAGCCACATCACATGGAAGCAATATCGGACCATCTCACTATGGGTACCATATTCACTTTCCGCGTCATCGAGAAGCATTGAGAACAAAGGATGGCTAGCATATATTCTGTCCTGATCGTGAACCTTTGTTTTTCTGGTCCAACGTAGACCGGAAAAAACCCAACTGGGGCCATTTTCTTTTTCTTCATTTCATTTCTGCTCCATGATTTGCTTTTGGGCAAACCCGAAACACCGCCGTTTGTATTGTGGCTAGAGGTGGCAAAATGTGCCCAGAAGCAAAAAGATAGGCTAAATGGGCACATTTTTAAAAGATTTGGGCACATTTCGCCCTCTTCTTTTTTTGAAATGGGCACATATAGCCAATTGAAAACTTAAATGGGCACAAACGGGCACTTTTTTTTTCTCTCAATTGTTGAACATTAACGATCGTTTTAAAGATTTTTTTATATAATATATTTATTTTTGTTAATATAAATAAGATATTACGTTTAAGGAATTTATTTAGTCGTTTTGGGTCTTTTATTAATAGATTTGTATAACATGTGCCCGTGTTAAAATTTGGGGTAATAATCTGTGGCAAACATGTCACTCTATCAATTACTAATGGCTTTCAAGCTATGTTCTTTGCGGCATATTACAGGGGTTTAACATGGACAAAGCATAAGTGGTTTATAGTTCCAAGATTATTATTTCTGAAGCCTCTCTTGTTCTGTTTGAAGTTCATTTTATTGTCTCTACTGAAGTTCATTATTATAGCCGTTAGAGGGGTATTAGTGTAACTTAATCCCCTATTTAATTAGTCCTTTATTCTAGGGTTAGAGACACTAGAGTGTGCAGTCTTTTGTATCACTCTCTTCTCCACTTTCAGATTATTTCACTGATCTTGTCTTGTCTTTACATTTACATGATTATTGTCTCATTGACATTAATCTAATCTTGTAACATTTGGATACTATTAATCTAAGCTGACTATTGCAGCTTAGATCTGAATAAAGGTTATATTGTTCATCTTGTGTTGCCTATACTTTCGTACATGGTATCAGAGATTCAGGCTCATTGATTCTCTTTAGCAACAAAGGTGTGGTTTGGGGTTACTGTTGTTGGCGTAATCACCGGTTATCTTCTGTTTCATATTTGCCCTAGACTAAGTGAATCTAGGGTGAGTGTGATTTGTTCTTCCACGCATATTTCTCTCGTAAGTCTAAGTCTTACCTCTTCTTTAAACATACATGACTTAAGTCTTGTGGGTGCAAACGGGTAGACTAACATCTTGATCGCCACCTTTGAGTGGTACGAATACCGCTCGGCTTATCCTAATCCACGTGCTTAGTGCTTGTTGTTTCTTATTACAAAGTCTTATCTTCTTGTCTATTTATTCTTATTATCTCGCTTCTTATATCATCTATCTTATTGTTTGTATTATGGTCATTGGTGATGATAATATTGGTCGTTCTTCCACTGAGAAAAGTCTTGTCGTTGGTGATGCCTTGTATTTGCATCCTAACAATACAAATGGCACTCCCATTATTTCTATTAAACTCACTGGAACTGAAAATTACAAAATATGGAATATGGCCATGACTTTTGCTTTAAGGAACCATAATAAGTTAGGGTTTATTGATGGTACTTGCATAAGAGATGATTCGAACCCTAGTCTTGCTAATCAATGGGATACTTGTAACTCTGTTGTGGTTACTTGGATTCTTAATTCTCTTAGCCCCGAACTGCTTCTTTGGTGCTATATATGCTAAAACCGCTTATGAAATGTGGAATGATCTTAAAGATACCTATGATAAGGTTGATGGTTCAACTATCTTTAATCGCATAAGAATATAAACTCTCTTAGTCAAAGTGGGTCCTCTAGTGATTACTATAACAATCTTAATTCTTTATGGAAACAATTTGATTGTATGGTTAGCTTGCCTCCCCGCACTTGTGAGGTCGCAAAACATTTTGAAAAACACAATCAACTAATCAAGTTAATGCAATTTCTTATGGGTGCGGATGACTCCTATGTTCCCATCGAAGCAATATTTTAACCGAGACCCTTTGCCTAATGTCAAACGCTTTCTCTTGTCTCTCGGAGAAGAATCTCACAGAATGTTTCATCGGGAATAGCTCGCTAAACCCAATGCGACGACTTTTAATGCAAAACCTCGATGGAGGAAAATTTTTGATAACAAAAGAGGTTTTAACAACAAAGTTTGGTTTTAACACTGGTAATACTCTAATAGCGAGGACCAAATATGAACCTCAAATGTACTAATTGCAAAAAGCCCGGTCATCTTGTTGATAGGTGTTATGAGATTGTTGGATATCTGCTTTGGATATCTTAAGAAAATTTTAATGGTAAACCTTTCGGCGGTAACAATGTTTCTGCGAAACTAATCATGTCACTAATAATAGTGCTAGCAATTCTCCGTCTCTTTATCTAATGAGCGCTCTCAAGACTTATGAGTCTTCTCAATGACAACAATGTGTCATCCGCTAATGCCAACTTAGCGGTAAAAATTTTCAGGAACCTTCTTTAATGGCGGTGTCAAGTTTAATGTGAACTTCAACAAGTTTTTAACAACAACACTAAAACCTTAACTGGAAACATCGGTCTTGGTTGGATTGTTGATTACGGTGCAAATCGACACATGACGTGTTCGAAATTTTTAATCAATGTTGTTAACATTTCAAATCTTGGCCTAACTGTTGGACATCCCAATGGTACTCAGGCCTAATTACTAAAATTGGTGATTTAAAGGTCAATAATGACCTAACTCTTTTGATGTTCTTGTTGTTCCCGAATACAATGTCGGTTTATTATCTGCTCATAAGATTGCTAGAGACAACAAGATGTTTGTTGGATTTAATGAATCTAATTGCTATATCTGAGATTTACATCAAAAAGGATTGTGGGGATTGGTAAACAATACAATGGGTTATATATTTTGATATAGACTCTACATGTAAGATTACCTTTAATAACCGCATATATGTTTGTCATGTCTCTAGAAATCTCGGCATCAAAGACTTGGTCATCCTCTCGACCAAGTCCTACACATACTTAGACCCACTCTTAAATTTGATAGTTCATCTGAAGCCGATCATCTCTGTGATACTTGTAATAAAGCCAAACAAACCGAGAACCATTTCCTCTAAGTGAACATAAATCCACTAAAATTGGTCAACTTGTTCACCTTGATGTTTGGGGACCATATAAAATTACTAGCGAGATGGTTATAAATATTTTTAACTATAGTTGATGACTATTCTAGGCGGTGTGGGTTTATATGCTTAGGGGAAGGATGATGTTTATGTTTCCATTGTTAACTTCACTCATATGCTATCAAATCAATTTGAACACAATGTCAAAATTTTTAGAAGTGATAATGGGACGTAATTTGTCAATAACAAACTTCAACAATTACATCATGAAAAGGAATTCTACATCAAACTTCTTGTGTTTATACACCTCAACAAAATGGCATTGCAGAGGAAACATAGGCATCTCCTTAATGTTGCTAGATCCCTTATGTTTGAGGGAATTACCTCTATATCTTTGGCACGAATGTGTTCTAAGCTGCATATGTCATAAACAGGTTGCCCTCTTGATTCATCTGCAAGTCCCCTTCTTCTTTGTGTATGGGCATGACCCTTCACTCTCTCTCTTAGAGTCTTTGGTGCTTATGCTATGCTACCATTCTCAACGTTTACGACAAATTTGGTAGTAGATCCGAAAAAGTGTTCTTATTGGTTACTCAAATGAGAAAAAGGCTATAAACTCTTGAGCCTAGAAACAAAAAATATTTTTATTCCGTAGATGTCAAATTTTATGAAACGTGTTCCCATTCAAAATGAAAAATTCGTATCAAAACCTTTATTGAAACTTGTGTGCCTAAAGATTTAAACCACAAAAATTTCTTTGACTCACAAACAAGTCCCAATGATGAAGGAGAGTGACATCCTATGATGATAGCACAGTGGTAAGTCATCCCACCGAGATTGATGAACCGGTTGCAACATCTATAGATGATAATACACACCACGAGGGCAACATATCACATGAATCACATCCTGCCGATGCATCTTCTAATTCTGGCGATACATCTTGGATTCTGCGAACAAGAAAGAGGCTTGCCACCACTACTTCTAGGAGGTCAACTAGAGTCTCTAAGTTGCCTAGTAATCTAAATGACTTTATTGTTGAAGGAAAAGTCAAATATGGTGTTGAAAAGTTGTTAATTACTCAAATCTTAACAAAGACAATTCTTGCTTTGCTTTAGTCTTAATAAAAGTATTGAACCTACTTGTTATGAAGAAGCTATCCTTGATAGTAATTGGGTAGATGCTATGAATTCGAAATTGAAGCCTTAAATAAAAACCATGCTTGGGATATAACCGATCTACCTCCTAATAGAACTCCTATTGGCTACAAATGGATTTTTAAAATCAAATATAAAGCTAATGGTGAAGTTGATAGATACAAGGCTAGATTAGTTGTTAAAGGTTACAACCAAAGGAAGGAATAGACTATGATGAAACTTTTTCCCTGTTGTAAAAATGTCTCATCGTTAGATGTCTTATTGCCTTAGTCGTAAAAACAAATGGCCTCTTTTTCAACTTGATGTTAACAATGCTTTCTTATATGGAGACCTTGATGAGGATATCTATATGACCATTCCCAAAGGGTTACGTAATGAGAACAATAAAAATAAAGTTTGTAAACTTGTTAAGTCTCTATATGGTCTAAAACAAGCTCCCGGAAAATGGAATGAAAAACTTGTCGGTGTTTTAAAGGAAAACAACTTTGCCCAATTTGTTAATGATCATTCTTTGTTCACCAAAACAGAGAATGACAAGTTCATTGCTCTTCTTGTTTATGTGGATGATATAGTTCTTACTTGAAAGCTGTGTTGATGAGATAAACCTATTCAAAGAGTTTCTAAAATCAAAATTCCATATCAAAGATTTGGGAAATCTAAAATATTTTCTTGGCATTGAGGTTTTAAAAGCTGGAATGACATCTGCTCTCCCAAAGAAAATACTTCTTGAACTCCTCAAAGAATTTGGTCTTCTTGGTGCAAACACAGATCCACCCCTATGGAACCCAACTCGTGCTTCCATACATTCCCACCGATGATGACCCTTTACTTGTCAACATCATTGGTTATCGAAGCTTCTTGGGAAACTTATCTACCTCACCCATACAAGACGACATTTCATACTCGGTTCATTGTCCGCACAATATATGCATTCTCCTTGAAATCTCATCCGAATGTGCCCTCAATGTTCGAGGTATCTAAAAGGAGCTCCGGAAAAGGTCTAAGGTACAATTTCAAAGAACTCAAAAATCATCTTGAAGGATATAGTGATGCCGATTGGGCCAAATGTAAGAAAACCAGAAATCATTACGAGTTATTGTGTTTTCTTTAATGATTGTTTAATCTTATGGAAAAGTGAAAACAAAACACTCTTTCAAAATCTTCCACGTAAGCAGTATAGATCTATGTCATCTGCGCTTGTGAAATCATCTGGATTCGTAAAATCCTAAAAGATCTAAAAGTTGATATCAACCTTCCGTTAGTCTTTTTGTGATAACAAATCGCTTTACAACTTCTTTGTCAATCCTGCTTTTCCATGAAAGATCAAAACATTTTGAAATTGATGTTCACTTCATCGGGAAAAAATTGCTAGATGTGTTATAAATGCTAAAAGATTGGATCTTCAAACCAAACTAGCGACATTCTTACAAAGAACCTCCCTGTCTATCGAGATAAATTTTTGTGTGAAAAATTGATATTGTTTGATATGTTTGCCCATCGATTAAGGGGGAATGTTAAAATTTGGGGTAATAATCAGGCAAACATGTCACTCTATCAATTACTAATGGCTTTCAAGCTATGTTCTTTGCGAGGCATATTATGAGGTTTAACATGGACAAAGCATAAGTGGTTTATAGTTCCAAGATTATTATTTCTGCTGAAGCCTCTCTTGTTCTATTTGAAGTTCATTTTATTGTCTCTCTTGAAGTTCATTATTATAGCCGTTAGAGGGTCTTAGTGTAACTTAATCCCTATTTAATTAGTCTTTATTCTAGGGTTAGAGACACTGAGTGTGCGATCTTTTGTATCACTCTCTTCTCACTTCTCGATTATTTCACCGATCTTGTCTTGTCTTTACATTTACATGATTATTGTCTCATTGACATTAATCTAATCTTGTAATATTTGGATACTATTAATCTAAGTCGACTATTGCGCCAGATCCGAATAAAGGTTATATTGTTCATCTTGTGTTGCCTATACTTTCGTACAGCCCGTTTGGCCCGTGCCCGTTTAGCCCGTGCCCGTTTAAGCCCGTGCCCATTCTAGCCCGTGCCCGTTTTAGCCCGTGCCCGTGCCCGCCTGGCCCGCCCGTTTTGCCACCTCTAATTGTGGCTATGAGAAAAGGATCTGCATCTTTTCCATGTCTTCGAGAGAAAGTTCTTCTTGTCCGTGAAGGATTGGATCGAATATATAAGCTTAAGATATATTGAGAAGATTAAGAAATCTATAGGGTTTGAATTTATAACTTGAAACTGTTTTGATAGCAAATAATTCGTACACACGCTTTAGTGAAACTTTTGGTTAAAAGGATACAAGCCGTACTACTATCCACGATCATAGGCTAAATCGAACATGGATCTTGTTCCTGGATGTGTTTTGATGGCTGTGATAAACATATGTGAGACTATATTTAAGATTGTATTTAGGGTCATGGAAATTAGTTGGTTGTGTTTTTGTGTGTAAAAATGAAGGATTATATAGACGAATAAAGAGTTGAAATTGTCATTGTAGCTTTGTCAACGCTCAAAGTGATCATGCCTTCATGGTTCATGTATACATCTAGAGTAATTTTAGTTTATTTTTAAGTACTTCGCATTCGACGATTTTGATATTTCATTAGCAACCTAATAAGAACGCAAGGCGAGTTTAAATTGGTGGATGGTGTCGGTCTTTATAAGTTATACTGAAACTCATTAAACCCGCCTAAGGTGTCGATTATTTTCTGCAAGTCATTTTTTGGTGTCGCATCACGTTTGTTCTTTTGTAGTGTTATGCAGATTTAACAATGGTTATAAGATCGTAACTCTTGATGTGTATCAAGTGTCGTTGATCACATTCTCATTAATAATATTAATTGTATTTTCTTATCTTATGCATGTTGTTCAACAATGACCATCAAATTTCACTTGCACAGCTTTTGACTACACATCAGTACGCCATTTACCTTTTCAAATTCATCTACAGGCTAGCATTGAAAATTTTGCGCATATATTGGTTTCATTTTCTTATACATGATAAAATGATTCAGAACGTCTATTACAAGAAAACAAAATAACAATACTCAATCCCACCGAAGCAGGTTATGAGGGAAGTATGATGTACACAGTCACACCGTAAATAAGAGGTTCTAAAGTGACCTCCGAAAAAAAATAAAAATACATGCGTGTATATAATAATTTATACTTTGTATCATATGCAAGAACACTTATTTTAAAACTCTTAATTGTTAACACGATAATATTAGGTTTTTGTCAAATGCAACTAACTACCACTACTACAGAAAATTTCATTTTGTTGCCCTTTAAGAACGATTATATAATAAAATGTTCCAAAAAGAACCAAGCAAACCAAGAAAAGCCGACAAACGTTCCAAAATAAAACAATTAGGAACGTTTCTTTAAAAAGTGTTCCAATAGATATTTTTGGAACGTTTATGGTTAAAACTGTTCCAATAATTTGCTTTTTATTGGAACGCTTAATTCAAAACCATTCCAAAACAAACGACTCTCAAAAAACTCGTAACTTTTCGAACGGTTTATTAAAAACCATTCCTAAAAGTTTCATTTTGAATACAATCCAACGGCTAGTTCTCTTCACTTTTCACCACACCAAATTATCACAAGAAACAACAAAATCTCATTTACTCCCTCCAACGGTCGGCTAAATCCTTTCACTTCTTCACTACCAAATCACACGGAGTCGCACGGTCTCATTTACTTCCTCCGACATTAAATTGCAATACCAACATCATTAACTAACACTACCATCATTAATGCTTCAAGTTCTTTTTAAGGTAAATAACAATAACTCACATTAAGTGTAGTAGGCTCGTTTATATAGATTGTTTGCACTTATACTAATATTTATGTGTTTCTAGCAATCATTATTTTTGTAAATAATATGCCATAAGATTCATACTCGTCCAAAATTAATCTAATAGAGATTAATTTTGGAAAGTCCCAATTTTTGGGACTGCTTTTTGAATATTTTGTTTCATCTAGGATGTGTATATGATTTAACGGGTTTACTCTTTAAGGAAAATTTGGTAAACGTTTCTCTTTACTCCTTCGGTTTATGTTTCAGACGCATGCTTGGGGAGTTGAAGGAAATGTCAATTTTTCTTAATTAGTGAACTTCGTTAAAACGTACACATATAAGCAAGGTATTCAAAAGTGGATTAGAGACACACCGTGACCATATTTGTTGTATTTATGTGTATTTCATGAATATATTTTTTTGTATTTGAGATGGATCGCCAAAATTGGATGTACGATATTTCACGTTCTACCCCTGAATATGTAAAGGGTGTGGAAACTTTTCTTGCATTTGCTGAGGCTAATCGGGCGAGTAGTGGAGTTCGATACATTTGGTGTCCTTGTAAAGATTGTAAAAACGTGTGTAAATTTAACAATACTAGTGTAATCGAGGGGCATTTGATTAAACGTGGTTTTATGCATAAGTATACGTGTTGGTCACAACATGGTGAATTACTAACTGATAATAGTGTTTTTGTTTCTGTGTCCAATGATAATCAAGGTACTAGTTCATGTAGTAATAACGACCATGATCAAGGCACTAGTTCATATAGTAATAACGACCATGAAGATTTAAGTCAAATGTTCCATAATTTGGAGCGTAGTGTTGGTGACGATGAACAAGAAAAGTTGCAAAAATTATTTCAAGAATCAGAAAAAGAATTATATCCTGGTTGTACAAAATTTTCCGCACTAGATTTCGTCTTGAATTTGTTAAACTTAAAAGCGGATAGTGGTTGGAGTGATAGTAGTTTCACACGCTTATTAGAATTTTTGCATGATTCGCATCCGAAAGATAATGGGATACCTGTTTCGTTGTACCAAGCCAAAAAGCTAATGTGTCCAATGGGATTAGAAATTGAAAGAATACATGCATGTCCGAATGATTGTATATTGTATAGAAAAGAGTACGCAGATCTACACGAATGTGTTACTTGTGGTGCATCAAGGTATAAACATAAAAAAGAAACATATGAAAATGATGATGTTACAAAAAATGGCCCCCCCGCTAAATTGTTGTGGTATTTGCCAATCATTCCAAGACTTGAAAGATTATTTTCCATTGAAAAAGATGCTAAGTTATTGCGTTGGCATAATGATGAACGCAAAAAGGATGGAAAATTGAGACATGTGGCTGACTCACCTCAATGGAGAAAGATTGATAATATGTTTGAGGAGTTTGGTAATGAAGTTAGAAATCTAAGGTTTGGTCTTAGTTCAGATGGAATAAATCCGTTTGGAAATATGAGCAGTCGTCACAGTACTTGGCCAGTTGTTTTATGCATCTACAACCTTCCACCATGGTTATGCATGAAACGTAAATACCTTATGATGTCATTGTTGATTCAAGGTCCGAAACAACCTGGCAATGATATTGATGTTTACTTGGCTCCATTAATCGATGACATGAAAACTTTGTGGCAGCCGGGTGTTGATGTGTATGATGCGTACAAGAAGGAGATGTTTAGATTGAGAGCTATGATTTTTTGCACCATAAATGATTTTCCGGCATACGGCAATCTATCAGGATACAGTACAAAAGGTAAATTAGCTTGTCCGGTGTGTGAAGATGATACCGATTCGACCAGGTTACCCAATTGCAAAAAACACGTGTTCATGGGTCATCGAAGATTGCTTCCGACTAATCATGTGTATCGTAGAAAAACAAAGGAGTTTAACGGTAAAGTCGAGCCTCGAAAGGTAAGGACACGATTTAATGGACGCTTAGCATATTCTCGGTAAAAATCTAAAGATTAAGTTTGGAAAAGGAAGTCCACTCGAGAAAGGAATTTGGAAAAAAAGTCAATATTTTGGGAATTACCTTATTGGATTCACTTGGAAGTCCGACATTGCCTTGACGTGATGCATATCGAGAAAATGTTCTTGAAAGCTTGATAGCATTGTTTGTTAAATATTGCTTTGGTAAAACAAAGGATGGGGTTAATGTTCGAAAAGACATGGTCGAAATGGGAATACGATTAGAGCTTGCTCACATTAAGAATGATAAAAACGCACTTACTTACCGCGTGTTATACAATGTCTAAAAGCGAAAAACGCATTATGTCAATGCTTACATGATATCAAGGTTCCCTCTAGTTATTCTGCAAATATTAAGAAGTTGGTGTCCGTTAAAGACTGTAAGATCCTTGGTATGAAGTCACACGATTGTCATGTTTTAATGACACACATGCTTCCTATTGCAATTCGCGGCTTACTGCCAGATCACATCAGACAAACAATCACCAAGTTGTGCTTGTTTTTTAACATGATACACTTGAAAGTGATAGATCCTGAGGTGTTGGATTCATGGCAAAGAGATATTGTCCTTACACTTTGCGAACTAGAGATGTATTTTCCGCCATCATTTTTCGATGTCATGGTTCACTTGGTATCTCATATTGTAGGAGAAATTAAGGCTTGTGGCCCTGTATTTCTACGCTACATGTACCCTTTTGAGAGATATATGGGTGTCTTAAAGAAGAATGTACGAAACAGGTATCGCCCCGAGGCTAGTATTGTTGAAGGATATGCTACCGAGGAGGTGGTTGAATTTTTCACTGACTACTTGAAAGGTATTGACAATATTGGCATTCCGCGTTCTCGCCATGAGGGAAGACTTTTAGGGGTTGGGACAATTGGCTCCAAGACGATCACCCCAGATAGTGGTCTTTTACAACTTGCGCATTTTGCTGTCCTACAACACATGACGTGTATTGCTCCGTACATTGTAGAACACATGGAAATGTTACGTGTGACACACCCGCGAAAAAGCGCCACATGGTATAAGACCAAGCATAACGAGCAATTTGCAAGTTGGTTGAAAGAAAAGGTCATGGAAACTAATGATCAACCAATGATTGATAAAAGTGTGAAACAATTAGGTGAGGGTCCAAAATACTCCTTCAAATCATACCAAGCATATGAAATTAATGGCTATGTATTTTACACCAAAGCACAAGATGAAAAGAGCACAAACCAGAATAGCGGAGTTTCTCTAATAGCCTCAACGACAGTAAACAACAGAATCGTCAAAGAATCATATTATGGCGTGATACAAGAAATCTGGGTTAGAGAAAAAGTTAGAGCCACTGATGCAAGATTTAGAAAGGCGGTACCCAGAGTTGGCTAAGTTAGAGTGTAGGCGTTCAAAGCTCCACATATTTGCCGAGTTATCGATAACGATTTTACGAGCTTAAAGGAGTTGACGAAACAGCTTTATGACAAACTTAAAGCTCTGGTATGGGATATAGCATAAAGTTCAAAATATTTTGGTTTGTCTATTATGTTCTAATGACTATATCACTTGCATGAACAGTTGGCAAAAGAACAAGAAATGAAATCTGATGGTACTTATTACGTAGCAGGAAAAGATCCACTGACATGGTGTTTTGGACCTGAGCACTCGGGGCGAACCAGGTGTGTATCTAATGTGGTTGGGAATAAAAAGGCATTAGGGGTCTCTAAGAGAGCAAGGAAGAACACGATAATAGTGGAAGATTTGGATGGCTGAAAAGAAGAAATAAGGAAACCATTGAGGAAAAAATAGAAGTTATAGAGCGAGACTTGAAATACTTCAGCGACCTTGAGCAGGTGGATCGTTATGTGTCTGCTTGGGGACCTCAAGCTCGGGCGGATCTTTCGATAGATTTGATGGCATTGAGGTATGGTATCTAGCTCACTTTTAACACACACCTAGCCTGTATAATGGTGTATGCTCAGAGTTTTATATGTGTGGACCTTTTTTGTTTGCAAGTCAAAACCGTTTCATGTTTGGCAGGTTCCCACTCCATGTGAGTTGTTAGTTCCCTATGGTGACATTGAGGAAACAATGGCTAAAGCTATGTTATATCCAAGACTTGATGGGATCCTAGATGGGATTCAAATGCGCCCGGGTTACTCGAAGGTCCAAGTAGACACGGTCGAAGAAGCTTACATGAATAGTTTTGTTGTGGTACCAACTGATGCAGTAAGCAAATTATGTGAATCATTTGGCTATTTTATTCAATGGCCACAAAAATATATTAAGGTATATATATGCTTATGGATTTTGATCAAATAAGACTTTGTATGAAACTTAATTAAGATTTAATCTGTTTTTTGTTAAATGCAGCTTAGCTCACGATTGGTACCCGTGGAACCGTCAATGCCAACAAAATCCCGTTTGGATGAAAATGATTTACAACGCATGGTACTCACTCAACCAATATTATAAATGCTTTAATAGTGCAGGTTGATGAACTGATTTAACAGCGAACTGATTTCCTTGATGACTTGAGTAAAATTATTTAATGGTATGGTATGGCACAATTTTATTTACAAATGCTTTAATAGTGCGAGTTGATGAAGAAACAAATTGTAGAGCTAAAACTCCGTCTCAAATAAGCCATAACTCATACCAAATGGACCGCATGAAGCATTTGAAGAAAAGGCGCTTGAGATTCAATTGTGTGCGAATCTTTTCTGAACCGTGAGAATCGAATGCGGCGATCAACATTGAATCGCTCGACGGAATGTCGACGAGAAGTTTTGGAGCCGATCGCCAAATCGTTAATTGGATGGATGTCAAATGATTGGCTTGACGTGGCCATAATTCATTGGTCGTGCATGTAAGTTCTCGATTTTCTTTTTTAAAGGCGTAAGAAACTAAACATGTGACACTTCCGAGAAAACTGATCTCGATAATAAACCGGATAAACCGAACTCAAAATAAAAGCGTGATTTATTATATTTATCTTGACACCAAATTTTTATTTATTATTCATTGTTATTGCTTTTATTATATTTATTATTATCACATAGGTTTTGTATGAGCTTAGAAGAAGGACAATAGGACCGCATTTCTCAATCCCGCATATCTACGATCAAAAGCATGTTTAGAAGACCGTGGGTTTGTCGTGACTCATATCCATAAAACATTATTCATACACCAAGATAAATCATTCTTCTGTTACCTTATCATCAAAGTCGTAAAATTTAATTTTTCTTTCGTTTTATGGTTTTGTTATACGTGCATTGCTTAAAAGGCATAAACTTTTGTGTAGTGGTCATTGGGCGTTATTTATTATTGACCGTTCCACGCAAAAGGGATACATTTTGGACTCGTATAATAAAGACGAGAAAAAGAAGAAGACCCCTGATGATTTCTTGGTGGTAAAAGTGTTGAACGAGTAAGATTTTTTAAGGTTGATATTCCATTCACAATTCAGAGCTTCATTTCTTTAACTTCAACACTTGTTTACGTAGGGCGCTTCAAGTGAATTTAGATTGGACTTTCCCTCAGGTAAATCATTTATACCCATATAATCTGCCATGTATACTTGTTTTTTCATATGTGAAATATATGCTTTATGTTTGATTACAGTGTAACCAACAAAGGGAGACTTGGGAATGTGGTTACTATGTCATGAAATGGATTCTCGACTTTTTTATGGTTGTACAACAAGGGTTTCCTGATAATGTAAGTATACTTTGTCTTTTGTTGTAAAGGAAAAAATGACTTATATTGTCGAAGTTATTTTGGTTCATTTTGAGTATATTGGTCGGCGATAATCAACTCTTATTTTTTCTTACTAACAGATTCCTACACACTTCATATCGAGAAAGCCACTACCTATGTTACTATTGAACAAGATGGTACTAGCCGCGAGTAAAACGTTCTATGATACTTACTGTCAACCATGCAAAGAAAGCATTTAGGTAGTTCGTGTGTGGATGTAGTTTTTGTGTGTATGAACAATGTATGTTCTAGTTAATTAGTTTTTGGAAAAAGTTTGGTTGTAATGGATGAATCTGGGTAATCAACTTTTAGACTGACTTTAGTTGTAACTGTTAAATTTGGTATTTTGGATTGTTGGTTAAATTTGATGTATATGTTTTGTGCTTTGGTTGAAATGGTTTTGGAACAAAATAAGTTATGGGTCGATGCAGAAATAGAACAGCAATTTGAGTAGCTGCGGAAATGGGCTGTTTTGGTTTCTGCAGAAAATCTGCAAAAATGGGCTGTAACAAAAATTATTTTGGTGGGAATGGGTTGCTGGTTTTGGTTTTAGATTTGGTGGGAAATATACTGTTGGAACGGTTATTTTAGACGTGTTACAAAAAATGAATAAGTTTATGGAACAGTTTTAGTGGAACGCGTTCCAAAAGATCACATATTTGCACTACTATGGAACTACTTTTGGGGAACGCTTATTAGTAAAACAGTTCCTAAAAATAATCTTTTGGGAACGTTTAAAAGAACGCTCCATAAAGTTTTCTTTTTTTGGAACAGTCACATAGGGAACGGTAGGTAAAACGTTCCGAACAACCCTTTTAAACGTTCCTAAAAGTGTTTTTGTGTACTAGTGTACTTACGATATTTACACAAAAAACATAATCTTATAATGTTCTAAGCATGAGCTGAACCCACAATTTTTTTGTTGAGAAATATTCTCACATACAAGATATCATCACAATACAAGCCATGTGATAATTTATTAAATATTTGCACATCTTTAAACTATGTTTATTAATTCAATTATTCACCAATTAGATCATTAATTAAACTTGAACAAGCTACAGTGGACTATTTCAAGTTCTTTAAAAAATAAAAAAAATAAACATAATAAATTTGTTTAACTTCCTGTCAATTTATAACAATTTTTCAACATGATTGGTGTATAACATTTCTACATATAAAGACTAATTAGATGTGTTTTTAGCTCTATTTTATTTTGAGTTATGGCATCCACCCTCAAGCTAGTTTTCCAAAATGCCACATAATAATCTATAACTCTAAGTCAACCATATTACATTTTACCCGTAACAAAAAAAGAAAATGAGATTATCAAGCCAACATATTACATACCGTCATAATATTTGGCTCTTGGCCCGGTTGGTGGGCTACGTGCCGCTTATATATTTAATCTAATACATAACACAAAAAAAATATATTTATTACCATCAACGTTGAATATGAAATATGATATAACAAACAAACGATGGCTTATGAACCTCGCCACCCGGCATATTTGTATTCGTAGTGGATATTCACAGTTTTTAATCATAAGTGGATAATGTTAATGCATTATGAAATAATATGACTGTGAATAAACTATAAAATTAGATAGGATTATATTTTTTTAGAATTTTAGCCGTTGCTAGTTCAAATAGTCGTGAAATGTATAATTTACTTGGAAGAGATATAGTGAGAAGAAAATTAAAAATTAAAATAATGAATAACAATTTCAGCTATACATTTTAAGTGGGAAGGATAAATTTAACGAGAGATGCACTTTAATCATAAGTGTAATTTACTCTCATTTCTAACATGATAAATTATTTTACGATATCGACATGGAAGAGCAAAGCTTTATTGAAGGCTCACAAAAGGAGCTAAGCAAATTGTCAAAGGATAAAAAACTATATGGAATCATCTAGTGCAAGCAGCATCACCTAAGATCGACGATTTCAAAAGGACTTGACAGCCAAGCTTTCCGTTTATCATCACTTTCGATCTTTTACACCATAGGTGTAGATTCAAAGAAGGTACGAGGACTGAATCCAAGAGATCAAAAATATCCAAACTTCGCTCCTCACTTTTAAATCATGAATAAACTATATTTTATGATAAACTATCATTTTATTTTCTTTCTAGTTCATGGTTCTGTTTAAGACTGGACCACTTCTATTTCACCCAAATGAACAAGTGATGAAAAAAATAAAGTAATTGTATAAATAAGTGGAAAGCTTAGATGAGTTGATCATAAATCAATCTTAATTACATGTAGTACATGGTAATATATGCAATTGGAAAATCAAATAAGCATACTCATTGCATCCATGCATACTTTGTACACGATATCATATCATACATATATGATATATACACGACATACAAACTTACACACATTAAAATAAACAAACCGATGGACTTAATTCACCTTAATCAAGCTCGAATCAAGCTCGAATTGAAGGTATTAAAATTCATAAGAACCATACCTTCCGCCTATCTGATCCACACTGTTGATCACTCTATATTGACGGCTAGGACTAAATGGACTACACGATTCATGTGGTTGCACATCTTTAGCCTTCATCTCCGCTAACACTTTAGAAAAGATAGCCACATCACATGGAAGCAATATCGGACCGTCACTATGGGTGCCATTTTCAGTTTCCGCGTCTTCGAGAAGCACTGAAAACAAAGGATGGCTAGCATACTTTGTCTTGATTGTGAACCTTTGTTTTTCTGGTCCAACATAGACTGGAAAAAACCCTTCGGGGGCCATTTTCTTTTTCATCATTTCATTTCCGCTCCATGATTTGCTTTTGGGCAAACCCGAAACAACACCTTTTGTATTGTGGCTATGAGAAAAGGATCTACACCTTTTCCATGTCTTCGAGAGAAAGTTCTTCTTGTCCTTGAAGGATTCCATTGAATTTATAAGATTAAGATATATTGAGAAAGATTAAGAAATCTATAGGGTTTGAATTTATAACTTGAAACTGTTTTAATAGCAAATAATTCGCACACACGCTTTAGTGAAACTTTTGGTTAAAAGGACACAAGTTGTACTACTATCCACGATCATAGGCTAAATCGAACATGGATCTTGTTCCTGGGTGTGTTTTGATGGTTGTGATAAACATACGTGAGACAATATTTAAGATTGTATTTAGGGTCATGGAAATTAGATGGTTGTGTTTGTGTGTATAAAAATGAAGGATTATATAGACGAATTAGTTGAAAATGTGGGTATGTCACATCATCTGCTTATAAAATTGTCATTGTAGCTTTGTCAACTCTCAAAGTCATGCCTTTATAGTTCATGTATACATCTAGAGTAATTCTAGTTTATTTTTAAGTAATTCTCATTCGACAAATTTGATACTTATTAAGCAACCCAATAAGAACGCAGGGCGAGTTTTAATTGGTGGATGGTATCGGTTTTTTGTGAGCATTGACGGAACTTGAAGATTTTACTTGGGAGGGCCGAAATAGTTTGAAGTGTAGTAACAGTTCTATATAAAACAAAAGTAACAGGTTCGATTATACAGCCAAAACTTAACTACTTAATAACATTAATCTGTAACATCGATAAAGTTTCCTCAATATCAGTAGCAAGTTTAACTAAGCAAAATTTAGATACCCATTTGAAAAATGAAGAGAAAGATTAATATATATCTTGTATGAGAAAAGTACACTTACATGCACTACACACAAAATGAACCAATAACAAAGAAGAATAAATAAATAAAAAAGCCTTCAACAAGAGGTAAATGACAATTTGAGGATGAATAAGATAATGACGAAATTTAAAATTTTGTATATATATCAGTAGACAAATATTGTGTTTCCTACAACACTTAAGGGGCTGTTTGGTAGGGGTGAATGGAAAGGATGGAAAGGTAATCGAGCATGTTTCTCTTGTTTGTTTGCAGTTGGGAAAGGAAACGAAGAATAGAAAAGTGATTCCCTTTCCACCATATCCTTTCTCTTAAAAATAAGAAGAATGGTGAGGAATGGCAATTTTAGGAGGGCTGATTCTTTGGTTCATTCCCACCAAGTTAGACAATTTGAAGAAATTAATAAAACACTACCCTTCTCTGCCATTTGGTTCATCAATAAAAACTGCTACTTTTTGCCCAATTGAATCATTGTTGCTCCTTAATTTTCCGAATCACACTTTTGATTGATCAAAGATTCCGTTTTTTTTTTAATTTTATATTTTTATACAGTTCATTTTGCGTATATCCTTTGAAATTATACCATATTATAATTTAATATTCAAGACATGATCGTAGTATTCATTTGTTGTGGGTCCTTTTTATTATTTCAAAGTTGGACATGGTTTTATGATGTAAATCGTGTTGAGAAATTACAAAAAGTTGCTTGATTTTGTTGAGAAAATTAATGATCTCATTTGTGTATTTTGGCACACCGGTTATATCAGTTCCACTTTGAAACATAACCAAACAGAAGAATCGATTGTTTAACCCATTACTGTCATTGATTCTTTGTTTATAACAAACATGGGAATTGATTTGAGATTTTCAAATTCATTCTCTTTCTTAGCAATTCAATTCTTCGCAACATTTCCATTCTTTGTGATTCACTCGTACCAAACATCTATTATATTCTTTTTTATCCTTTATGTATGAAATAATTTACATTAATTGCCAAGATTCTTGGGGTGGCCAGGGCCCTCCCTTGCCCTCGTTTGTGAGTCACTTTTCGGTGTCGCAGCATGTTTGTTCTTTTATAATCTTATGCAGATTCAACAATGGTTATAAGATCGTAACTCTTGATGTGTATCAAGTGTCGTTGATCACATTCTCATTAATATTATTAATTGTATTTTCTTATCTTATGTATGTTGTTCAACAATGGCCCTACACAATAGTACGCCATTTACCTTTTCAAATTCATCTAATAGGGTAGCATTGAAAATTTTGCGCATATACATATTTGTTTCAGTTTCTTATACTTGATAAAATTATTCAGGCAGAACGTCTCTATCGTATACTACAAGAAAACAAAATAACACTACTCAATCCCACCAAAGCATGTTATGAGGGAAGTATGATGTATACAGTTACACCGTAAATAAGCGGTTCTAAAGTGACCTCCGACAAAAATATACATGCGTGTATATAATAATTTATACTTTGTATCATATGCAAGAACACTTATTTAAAAACTCTTATCGTTAACACGATAATATTAAGTTTTTGTTAAATGCAACTAACTACTTACGATATTTACACAAAAAAATAATTTTATAATATCCTAAGCATTACATGAACCCACAATCATTTTAGTTGAGAAATATTCTCACATACAAGATATCATCACAATACAAGCCATGTGATAATTTATTAAATATTTGCACATCTTTAAGCTAGCTATGTTTATTAATTCAATTATTCACCAATTAGATCATTAATTAAACTTGAACAAGCTACAGGGGACTATTTCAAGCTCTTCAAAAAATAAAAAAGTAAACATAATACAATTGTTTAACATTTTCTACATCTTATTTATATATAGACAATTAAATGTGTTTTTAGCTCTATTTTATTTTGAGTTATGTCATCCACGCTCAAGCTAGTTTTCCAAAATGACACATAATTAAGAATCCAAAACCCTAAGTCAACCATATTACATTTTACTCGTAACAAAAAAGAAAAAGAGATTATTAAGTCAGCATACCCTAATATTTGGCTCTTGGCCCGGTTAATGGGCTACGTGCCAATTATTATATATTTTATCTAATGCATATCACAAAAAAAATATTTAGTACCATCAACGTTGAATATGAAAAACGATATAAACAAATAAACGATGGGGCTTAGTTGCGTATTCATAGTGACTATTCACTTTTTTCAATCCAAATTAAGTGGATAACGTTAACGGCTTATGAAAAGTTATGATTGTGAACAAACTATAAAATAAACAGGATTATATTTTTTTAGAATTTCACCTGTAGCAGGTTCAAAGAGTCGTCAAATGTATAATTTACTCTCATATTTAATTAACATGATAAGTTATTTTATGATCTTTGTACATTATCAGAGTCTAATCTTTCTTTACTTGGAAGAGCAAAGGCTTTATTGAAAGCTCACAAAAGGAGCTAAACAAATTATCAAAGGATAAAAAAACTATATGGAATCATCTGGTGCAAGCAGCATCACCTAAGATCGACGATTTCAAAAGGACTTGACAGCCAAGCTTTCCGTTTATCATCACTTTCGATCTTTTACACCATAGGTGTAGATTCAAAGAAGGTACGAGGACTGAATCCAAGAGATAAAAAATATCCAAACTTTGCTCCTCACTTTTCGCTTCAACGCGAACCTTAGCCTATCTCTCTTGAACCAAACAACCCACATAGTGATATATGCTTGGAATTTTACTACTGGGAAATAATTATCTCGTGCAAACTCGTATAAACAGTCTATTATACATATTTTTTAAACAGTCTACTGTTAAAAATCAACGTTAACACCCGGTGAATAACATATTTGTTATTGTTAAATCATGAAATGACGTAATTTTATGATAAACTATCATTTTATTTTCTTTCTTGTTCATGGTTCTGTTTAAGACCGGACCACTTCTATTTCACCCAAATGAACAAGTGATGAAAAAAATAAAGTAATTGTATAAATAAGTGGAAAGCTTAGATGAGTTGATCATAAATCAATCTTAATTACATGTAGTACATGGTAATATATGCAACTGGAAAATCAAATAAGCATACTCATTGCATCCATGCATACTTTGTACACGATATCATATCATACATATATGATATATACACACGACATACAAACTTACACACATTAAAATAAACAAACCAATGGACTTAATTCACCTTAATCAAGCTCGAAGGTATTAAAAATTCATAAGAACCATACCTTCCGCCTATCTGATCCAAACTGTTGATCACTCTATATCGACGGCTAGGACTAAATGGACTACACGATTCATGTTGTTGCACATCTTTAGCTTTCATCTCCGCTAACACTTTAGAAAACATAGCCACATCACATGGAAGCAATATTGGACCGTCACTATGGGTACCATATTCACTTTCCGCTTCTTCGAGAAGCACTGAGAACAAAGGATGGCTAGCATACTTTGTCTTGATTGTGAACCTTTGTTTTTCTGGTCCAACGTAGACTGGAAAAAACCCTTCGGGGGCCATTTTCTTTTTCTTCATTTCATTTCCGCTCCATGATTTGCTTTTGGGCAAACCCGAAACACCACCTTTTGTGTTGTGGCGGTGAGAAAAGGATCTACACCTTTTCCATGTTTTCGAGAGAAAGTTCTTCTTGTCCTTGAAGGATTCCATCGAATATGTAAGCTTAAGATATATGAAGAAGATTAAGAAATCTATAGGGTTTGAATTAATAACTTGAAACTTTTTTACTAGCAAATAACCCAAACACACGCTTTTAGTGAAACTTTGGGTTAAAAGGACACAACTGGTGCTACTATCCGCGATCATAGGCTAAATCGAACATGGATCTTGTTCCTGGATGTGTTTTGATGGCCGTGATAAACATGCGTGAGACAATATTTAAGATTGTATTTAGGGTCATGGAAATTAGATGGTGGTGTTTTTGTGTGTAAAAATGATGGATTATATAGACGAATAAAGAGTTGAAAAATGTGGTATGTCATATCCTCCTGTTATCATCTACTTATAAAATTGTCATTGTAGCTTTGTCAACTCTTAGTCATGCCTTCATAGTGAAAGGTTTATGGATAATTATTAATATATATATGACCGGATTCGAACTCGAGACTTCGGGATTGCACACATTACGTATGAGAATCAATGTATAAATAATTAATATATAAAATGTTATATTTAATTATTTGATCACGAATAAAACACTTAACTAGAGTTAGTATTTAACGAGGTTTGGTTAACGGTCGTTAAATAACAAGTTAAAGGACTAGAGATGAAAATAGAAGTCGGAAGGTTCTAGAATCCCTTGGGATACTAAAACCGGTCGAATGGGTATTAGGAAGTCAACCCTAACTTGGAGACCAAGTATTAGAATAGTATAAATACAAGGCCTCTTGTATTCATTATTCTTAATCTTGAACCCTAATAACCCTAACTTCTTCTTCTTCCTCTTGTGTGCTAGAACCGATCGGCCACCCCTAATCCTTTAGGGATCGATTTTCTTCTAGCTCAACTTAAGTGTTTTGGTTGTTTGTGATTCAAGAACCTAGCTTTTCTCATTGATTCGCTACTAATACGTGTACAAGAACGAAGAGCAAATACACTTGTGTTTGCATATCTTGGTGGGTCGACAAAGGTTTTTGGTCGACATGCATAAACCCTAATTTATTAGGGTTTAAGGTTTCTTGGTTGATGATCTTAATTGGGGGTTTTCATAAACCTTAATTGTGTTGATTCGCAAAAGGTACGCATATACTTTTAATTCGGTTAATTAATTTACAAGTATTATTCCGATTACTTCCGCTGCATGCTTTGATGATGTTTACATGTTTACTGTAATTGTTATGATTAATAAAACCCAACAGTGGCATCACGAGCCGTTAATATGTTGTAATTAATTACCGAAACACATAAAAATTGAATCTTTATGATTTTTACATGCTTTTATTGGTTTCTAGGGTTTTAAAATTGAAACCCTAATTTTTTTAATTTGGGTCGATTACCCTTAGTTGATTTAATTAGGTTTTATTTTTTGTAAAACTTGTAGAAATCCTAGGATTGCATGTATATTTTATGTGGTTTTAATGAATAATTGTTATGTGCCATGTATTATGCGTATCTTGGGATTATAATTGTTATGAGGAATCCATAGTGGAACATGCATGTTTTGCCATGGATTATTGTTTTGATTAATTGTTAAGTGATATACACATGTTTATTAGTTTGATAAATATTGAATTGGGGAAGACCTCAATATATCTAATAATAATTCGTTATGTGCAATATGGTAATAAAACTCAAAAACCTAGAAGATTAGTAAGACACCATTTTTAGTATGGAATGTGATGAATCACATTGAGTCTTATATTGAAGTTCTGATTTGTTAAAACTACTTATGGAGTAGTTTATTAACGAACAAGATTTACGAACTGTTAATGTGATTTGTAATATCCCACAAGAAAACAATTTAGTGTTGTTCTAATTGCTAAAGTATTTATAGATAGTTTTTAAATTACAAAAGCAAGTGGGAGTTTTGTTTAGATCTTGAAGAGATTAAATTACAATTACAAAACACATAATCTTCTAAAATACACTAGTAAATATCATGATGAGGTAAAATATGATAGACCTCAAAATGGAGGAATTCTCATTCATGGATCCGCAAGGATATCTCGAATATTTGATATGATGAGAAATATGAATTACAGGATCATGGTAAACCCGTTAATCATAATGATATATTACCTAATATTGAAATGTGGTAAATTATTCATACTATGAATGTTAAGATCTTTGTCCAAAAGATAATCAACTTTGAAAACTTGGTTTATCTTAATAATGATGAGTTTCTTCAAAGGAAGGAAAACCTAGTGGTTTAAATCTTTGTGTAGAAATCGTATGGACAAGATTGTACATGTGTTTAATGCATGACTTGTGACAAGATTATTAATCACACTTAAGCAATTAAGCGTGATTGAATATTTTTCCTTGGCACATTAAATATATAATGATTATAATTGTCATACTTATTTTCATTGATATGAAAATGACAATTGGATATTAAAACTTTCTTGTGTGATTGCTTTTATGAGGACGATAAGTAATACAAATGAGTTTTATGAATTCACATAATCTTTGAAATGTACAAGCGCAAGAATCCATGAATGGATATATGCATGCATCTAGGAGATGATTCTTATGTTTAACTATTAAATCCAAGTTTTGGTTTAAAAATTAAAATAAGATAATTTCTAAGTATTCATGAAAGCTAGTGGGAGTATTATGTTTATTGTCTTTAAATCTTATATGTTGTGCGTAGTAACATTCCATCTAAGCTAAATGTTAAGTTCTAGTTGGGAATGGAACTTCACTTGAAAGATTTAGAAAATAAGACATACAACCTTGGAGTATATGTTTATTGTTAGTAAACATGTGTGGTATTATATAACTGAGTCTAATAAAGAACATGATATATCATTTGAAAAATGGATATGTAGAACATGAATGAAATCTTAGTTCGATACAAGGATTTTTCATGTACATCATGTTATTGTTGTATCATGCTTGAATGCAAGATGATTTGACAACATTGATATCTAATGAAGTTATTAGATAACTTGTGTAATGAATATTCTAAGAGAATATGTTTAAATCTAGAATTACATTCCTCAGCCTGGAATTGCTCTCAAAATTCTATGGATGAGCAATACAACAATTGTTGCGTAATTGTCATAGCTAACAAACTTGAAAGTTTGAAGGCATCAAACATTACACTATAGATATTGAAGTTTACGAAAATTTTAAAGAGCATATTGTTGTTTGTATACAATGATGCTGGTATAATTGAGATGACACTCAATAATAGTCATGGGATGATTTCATCCTTATAAATGGCCATGTGAACTAATTGTGCTCAACTAAGAGCATAGTTGCATTATACAATAAAGAATAAGAATACTTTAAACTTTAAAATGTTTGAAATTTTGATTGTCATAAATTGCTGGTTGAGGATGTCACACATTTTATGAAATATTATGTGGCAATATCAAGATATTTTGAATGCACACATACAAGAACTTCACTAGTTGAATTCTTGAAATAAGTATTCTCAAAATTTCAATAGATCAAAGTTAGTTGAAATTATGCCTTGTCAACAAGTATGATTGTCATTACTTGAGGCATAATTCATTAACAAGTATTATCATGCATTGATCTATTTAGTATTTGGATAAGGATGTTATGAACAAATATTATTTAAATGAAATAAAATATTGGTTATGTTTATTTTCATTTTCTTAATATTATATCATATATTTGCATGTTTAATCCGTGAATAACTTATGTTATTCTAAATGTCCGTTGTCGATCAATGATGTGGGAATGTCATTGAATTAAGACAAATCTGAGTTTTAGTAGAATATACTTTAAGTATATTGATGCGTGGGACATGCCAAATTACATGATATTCAATGAATTGAATATAGGATGATCGAACTTAACATGATTGTACTTTATGGATCCTTGTCATTAAGTAAATCATGTATATTTATCCTCGACTTGAGATACCGGATAATCATTATGAATGTAGTACACTTGTGTGAAATAGTCTAACGCTATCCGTAAAAGGTGGTTATAAGGGCTATTTTCAGAAGTGTTACAAAGTTCATGAGTTTTGCTTGTAGTCAAGAGAATTTGCTCCTTTGAATTTGTTTCAAAGCATAATATTGTTTGGGCCCCTCGTAGGATTGGCAAGATGTTTGTAAGGCCTTACCCAAGATCAATCTGAATACGTTCGATGATTTGGTAATCTTGTTCAATCGATATAACGAAACAAAATATTAACTTGTGAAATGACTTGATCCATATTCACGCTAATGAAGTATTAAAGTAAAGGATAAGTATTAATGATGAATCATTAAAATGGTTTTCAGGAAACCACACTCGATTCGATCCGGGGCATTGGCGTGTTAGGCTAGACTAAACCAATGTCATTACTATATTAAGTAATATCCAAGTGGGAGCTGAAAGGTTTATGGATAATTATTAATATATGTATGACCGGATTCGAACTCGAGACTTCGGGATTGCACACATTACGTATGAGAATCAATGTATAAATAATTAGTATATAAAATGTTATATTTAATTATTTGGTCACGAATAAAACACTTAACTAGAGTTAGTATTTAACGAGGTTTGATTAACGGTCGTTAAATAACAAGTTAAAGGACTAGAGATGAAAATAGAAGTCGGGAAGGTTCTAGAATCCCCTTGGGATACTAAAACCGGTCGAATGGGTATTAGGGAAGTCCAACCCTAACTTGGAGACCAAGTATTAGAATAGTATAAATACAAGGCCTCTTGTATTCATTATTCTTAATCTTGAATCCCTAATAACCCTAACTTCTCTTCTTCTTCCTCTTGTGTGCTAGAACCGATCGGCCACCCCTAATCCTTTAGGGATCGATTTTCTTCTAGCTCAACTTAAGTGTTTTGGTTGTTTGTGATTCAATAACCTAGCTTTTCTCATTGATTCGCTACTAATACGTGTGTACAAGAACGAAGAGCAAATACACTTGTGTTTGCATATCTTGGTGGGTCGACAAAGGTTTTTGGTCGACATTCATAAACCCTAATTTATTAGGGTTTAAGGTTTCTTGGTTGATGATCTTAATTGGGGGTTTTCATAAACCCTAATTGTGTTGATTCGCAAAAGGTACGCATATACTTTTAATTCAGTTAATTAATTTACAAGTATTATTCCTATTACTTCCGCTGCATTCTTTGATGATGTTTACATGTTTACTGTAATTGTTATGATTATTAAAACCCGACAGTGGCATCACGAGCCGTTAATATGTTGTAATTAATTACCGAAATACATAAAAATTGAATCTTTATGATTTTTACATGCTTTTATTGGTTTCTAGGGTTTTAAAATTGAAACCCTAATTTTTTTAATTTGGGTCGATTACCCTTAATTGATTTAATTTGGTTTTATTTTTTGTAAAACTTGTAGAAATCCTAGGATTGCATGTATATTTTATGTGGTTTTAATGAATAATTGTTATGTGCCATGTATTATGCGTATCTTGGGATTATAATTGTTATGAGGAATCCATAGTGGAACATGCATGTTTTGCCATGGATTATTGTTTTGATTAATTGTTAAGTGATATACATGTTTATTAGTTTGATAAATATTGAATTGGGAAGACCTCAATATATCTAATAATAATTGTTATGTGCAATATGGTATATCATTAACTTTGGCTTACGTAATCGACTTGTCGATGTATGTGGCTCACTTGCCTTTATTAGTGAAAGCCCTAGTTAATATATGCATGGTTTTTCGCCTAGAATTGTTTATTAGGTTTTATCGAACAATTTATGCATGTGGCTAATTGTTTTTACATATGTTAATTGTTAAGTTATATGTATATTATTTGAGTTCGTTTTAATTTTTATTAAAGTGCCCTTTTGTTTATATTGTATGACACGTTAGTAAGCAAAAGGGGTTTTTTGAGAATAGAAAATTAAATGGACTAAATAATGGCGAAATTTGATTTGTTTTCTAAGTATTAAATCTTGAACTTTTAATCGATTGATGCGACTATACTAAATGGTTAGAACGGCTCACCCAATAGAACAAACTAGAAAGGGGTTTAAAGAAGTGCTCACAATCACATCGAAAGGATGTCTAAGGTTATGCTTGGTACACGGTCATCCGCCTCCCTGTGCGTTCGATTGGAGCTACCTAGTATAATTATTCTGTATGCGAAGCATCTTAGTGCAAAGTTGTAAGTTTCTCAACGCATCGATTAAAACTTTGTAGAATTTAATCTTAGCAATTTAAAACTATGAGTAAGGTTTTGAAAATGTTATGTTATAAAGTTGTATGCATGCTTTTTATACATAAGTTTTGATTACACATCAAAATTGTAGCCTTTAAAATTTAAGTTTATGCCATCTAATGATATGAAACACTTGAAGTTGTAATTTAGTTACGTGAGACCTTGAGCTAGATTACAATAACAAGGTGAATCTTTATGTTGTGTGAGACCTCAGCTTAAATAATTTGCAGTTTCTAAATTAGACAACTTAATTAAGTTAGTTAGTGAGACCTATAACTTAAGGCATAATATGGGATAAAACATGCGTACATTTTGCATAATTGTTTTGCAAAATTGTAAATCCCATATTTACTAGGAATTGAAAACTTGTTTGTCAATTATTGTTCTTCGACAATTACCTATTCTATACTTTCATCACTAGCAAATCAACTGATGTGGTGAAACTATGATAATGAGGGTCCTAGATTCAAGGAAAATTCTATGGTTAATATGAATATTGACGTAAGGTTATTTTATTTTCTTGAAAGATTTAATTATCGAAAATACTAAAATTGAATTTTGTTAATTCTTTTGATTGTATTAATGCAACATTAAACCGTAAACGTGGTTTGAGCTTTGGTAAATTGATCTAGTTCTGTTTTCAAAGAAATGTTTGATCAAGAACAATTCACTAAAAGACAAACATAAACTCTTTTCCATGGAATAAGAGTGAGACTCAATCCTATTCTTTTTCATGATTGAGAAAGGTATGTTAGGAATATTAGAATTGTCTAAATTCTAATATAACTCATAGCAACTTTAATAGTTAAGAAAATTGCACACTATGTTTTCCTTAAGAGATTTCATTACCCTCTGTTGGTAATTGAATTCTTATATGACATTTTGGTCAACTAGAAAAAATGTTTGACATTTTATGAGTTATTAAATTAGAAGCTAGACTAATTACCGCAAAATTGGTAAAAGACAAACTAGTGTATTTTATCTAGTTGTTTTGTTTTGACTAATTGAAGGTGCTATACATCGTTATGGCGATGGTAGACCCATTAAGGAAGAAATTGCATGCTCAATTTTTCAAGTTAATAGCATTGATGGATGATCCATCATCTACATAGTAGAATACACTCTTTTAGTACCTAAGTAATTGTTACGAATGGTCTTACAAAGGGGTAACAATGTAATAGCAAGTTATTTTCACTGATTAATGAAACACTTATAATGTTGTCAAATCCAGTGGGAGTATTATGGTGTATTACTGAATAAGGCATTATTGTAACGTTGTCTAAATTCCGTGGGAGTTACAAGATTTATCATCTTGGTAGTAACTCAGATTATTTCTAGATTTTCTTAAAATAATACATTACGTTCAAAAATGTAGACATTCATATTCTCAAGGATAGTCATGAACGTTTCCTTGATAATTAAGTGCTCCTACATCTACTTGTAATGCTTATATATCTATGACACTATCATATTGCTCACATAAACAAACGAATGTCATGGTGTTTATCTACTATATGATGTTGTTCTACGCACAAGTGAGAGAAGTATTTATTGTGTGCAAAGGAACAACACATACAAATATGATTAATGGATTCTCTTGATCGTAAGGTAAGAGATTAACGTTCTAATAAGATTGTCTTGCTTAAAGAACATGTGTCAAGATTATATCATAGACTACTTTTATGTCTTATGTCATTCAAATTATAGAAACACTTGAAGTTACATTTTAGGTTAAGTGAGATCTTGGCTAGATTGTAATCTCAAGGTAAATCACCACTTGTCGTGGGATCGGCCGTGGATGATTTGCAGTTTCTTAAGTTGAACACTCCAAAGGACGACATAATTAAATAAAAGTAATCTAATGCTACTTTAAATATTTGTGTATTCTTGGAATGACATAAATAGTTTATTAACTTGAAAATTAATTAATTGAAACCATGGCGTGGTGTTCATAATAACTTTAAATTATACATGGTTATGTGTTTCTGTATAAACTCACAAACATGAAGTCTTTTAAAGACTTATAATATAAAGTAAGATACTATAATTGTTATGTCTTTTGACTTGGTCAAAGAATACTTATGTTATAAAACATGCAATTGGCTTGGATATTCTATTATACCATTAAGTTGACTTAGTTGGTAAATAGGTAGGCCAAAAGGAATATGTTTATCTTAAATATTGTTAGATTGTCTTACAATATTAATTCTAATGAAATATTGTATGTATATGGAATGTTCATTAGAAGAATCAAACATTTGTTATATTGTTTGATTCAAGATAACTATATCTTCTTTTCTTCCAAAAGTTACCAATGTTAGAAAATTGAGTATTGATTGGATATACTTAATAAAACTCAAAAACCTAGAAGATTAGTAAGACACCATTTTTAGTATGGAATGTGATGAATCACATTGAGTCTTATATTGAAGTTCTGATTTGTTAAAACTACTTATGGAGTAGGTTATTAACGAACAAGATTTACGAACTGTTAATGTGATTTGTAATATCCCACAAGAAAACAATTTAGTGTTGTTCTAATTGCTAAAGTATTTATAGATAGTCTTTAAATTACAAAAGCAAGTGGGAGTTTTGTTTAGATCTTGAAGAGATTAAATTACAATTACAAAACACATAATCTTCTAAAATACACTAGTAAATATCATGATGAGGTAAAATATGATAGACCTCAAAATGGAGGAATTCTCATTCATAGATCCGCAAGGATATCTCGATATTTGATATGATGAGAAATATGAATTACAGGATCATGGTAAACCTGTTAATCATAATGATATATTACCTAATATTGAATTATGGTAAATTATTCATACTATGAATGTTAAGATGATGTCCAAAAAGATAATCAACTTTGAAAACTTGGTTTATCTTAATAATGATGAGTTTCTTCAAAGGAAGGAAAACCCTAGTGGTTTAAATCTTTGTGTAGAAATCGTATGGACAAGATTGTACATGTGTTTAATGCATGACTTGTGACAAGATTATTAATCACACTTAAGCAATTAACTGTGATTGAATATTCTTTCCTTGGCACATTAAATATATAATGATTATAATTTTCATACTTATTTTCATTGATATGAAAAATGACAATTGGATATTAAAACTTTCTTGTGTGATTGCTTTTGCGAGGACGATAAGTAATACAAATGAGTTTTATGAATTCACATAATCTTTGGAAATGTACAAACTGCAAGAATCCATGAATGGATATATGCATGCATCTAGAGATGATTCTTATGTTTAACTATTAAATCCAAGTTTTGGTTTAAAAATTAAAATAAGATAATTTCTAAGTATTCTCGAAGGCTATTGGGAGTATTATGTTGTCTTTAAATCTTATATGTTGTGCGTAGTAACATTCCATCTAAGCTAAATGTTAAGTTCTAGTTGGGAATGGAACTTCACTTGAAAGATTTAGAAAATAAGACATACAACCTTGGAGTATATGTTTATTGTTAGTAAACATGTGGTATTATATAACGAGTCTAATATAGAACATGATATATCATTTGGAAAATGGATATGTAGAACATGAATGAAATCTTAGTTTGACACAAGGATTTTTCATGTTCATCATGTTATTGTTATATCATGCTTGAATGCAACATGATTTGACAACATTGATATCTAATGAAGTTATTAGATAACTTGTGTAATGAATATTCTAAGAGAATATGTTTAAATCTAGAATTACATTCCTCGACTGAATTGCTCTCAAAATTCTATTGATGAGCAATACAACAATTGTTGCGTAATTGTCATAGCTAACAAACTTGAAAGTTTGAAGGCATCAAACATTACACTATAGATATTGAAGTTTACGAAAATTTTAAAGAGCATATTGTTGTTTGTATACAATGATGCTGGTATAATTGAGATAACACTCAATACTAGTCATGGGAGGATTTCATCCTTATAAATGGCCATGTGAACTAGTTGTGCTCAACTAAGAGCATAGTTGCATTATACAATAAAGAATAAGAATACCTTAAACTTTAAAATGTTTGAAAGTTTGATTGTCATAAATTGCTGGTTGAGGATGTCACACATTTTATGAAATATTATGTGGCAAGAACTTCACTAGTTGAATTCTTGAAATAAGTATTCTCAAAATTCAATAGATCAAAGTTAGTTGAAATTATGCCTTGTCAACAAGTATGATTGTCATTACTTGAGGCATAATTCATTAACAAGTATTATCATGCATTGATCTATTTAGTATATGGATAAGGGATGTTATGAACAAATATTATTTAAATGAAATAAAATATTGGTTATGTTTATTTTTCATTTTCTTAATATTATATCTTATATTTGCATGTTTAATGCGTGAATAACTTATGTTATTCTAAATGTCCGTTGTCGATCAATGATGTGGGAATGTCATTGAATTAAGACAAATCTGAGTTTTGGTAGAATATACTTTAAGTATATTGATGCGTGGGACATGCCAAATTCACATGATATTCAATGAATTGAATATAGGATGATCTCAACTTACATGATTGTACTTTATGGATCCTTGTCATTAAGTAAATCATGTATATTTATCCTCGACTTGAGATACCGGATAATCATTATGAAAATAGTCTAACGCTATCCGTAAAAGGTGGTTATAAGGGCTATTTTCGAAGTGTTACAAAGTTCATGAGTTTTGCTTGTAGTCATGAGAATTTGCTCCTTTGAATTTGTTTCAAAGCATAATCTCGTTTGGGCCCTCGTATGATTGGCAAGATGTTTGTAAGGCCTTACCCAAGATAAACCGAATACGTTCGGATGATTTGGTAATCTTGTTCAATCGGATATAACGAAACAAAATATTAACTTGTGAAATGACTTGATCCATATTCACGCTTAATGAAGTATTAGAAGTAATAGGATAAGTATTAATGATGAATCATTAAAATGGTTTTTCCAGGGAAACCATACTCGATTCGATCTAGGGGCATTGGCGTGTTAGGCTAGACTAAACCAATGTCATTACTATATTAAGTAATATCCAAGTGGGAGCTGAAAGGTTTATGGATAATTATTAATATATGTATGACCGGATTCGAACTCGAGAATTCGAGATTGCACACATTACGTATGAGAATCAATGTATAAATAATTAATATATAAAATGTTATATTTAATTATTTGATCACGAATAAAACACTTAACTAGAGTTAGTATTTAACGAGGTTTGGTTAACGTCGTTAAATAACAAGTTAAAGGACCGAGATGAAAATAGAAGTCGGAAGGTTCTAGAATCCCTTGGGATACTAAAACCGGTCGAATAGGTATTAGGGAAGTCCAACCCTAACTTGGAGACCAAGTATTAGAGTAGTATAAATACAAGGCCTCTTGTATTCATTATTCTTAATCTTGAATCCCTAATAACCCTAACTTCTCTTCTTCTTCCTCTTGTGTGCTAGAACCGATCGGCCACCCCTAATCCTTTAGGGATCGATTTTCCTCTAGCACAACTTAAGTGTTTTGGTTGTTTGTGCCTCAACTTCCGCTGGTTGAACATCTGTATTTATAATGTTATAATCCAACTGATCCAACTCCGCAGAGAGTGTGATATGTAATGAGTTGTTGTCATGTACAACATCCTGGTTGTCTTCTACCACAATGATATCCGGGTTCCAAATCTTTCGATGATAAGAATCTTGGACGGCCTTCCAATTACCACGTTTACCCGGGAAATCAAGGTAAAAGACTTGTGTTGCTTGCGTTGCAAGAATGAATGGTTCGTTTTGAAACGATACACGATCGGTCATAATTTGCGTAATGTTGTTTCTATAGGTACAGCATTTTAGGCGATTAGTGTTATTAGTGTCGAACCATTTGACTTTGAACAACAAAACATTGAATGAAATATATGAAAACTCGAGAATCTCTTCAAGTGGCCATAATGCATTCCTCCATCGTGGTTAGGAGTTGAAATTCATTGTTTTGAGTTGAACGACGAAATCACGGTCGTACGAAGAAACTTCACACCGTTGACTACGCAAGAGTTGATCGAGACTGCAGTACATGATGGTCCACAAGCCAAAGCGAATAACTCGTCGGTATAAATTAGGTCCTTCGTACTTTTAATTCACGAATCTATGAAAAAGTTAAGAATAGATAGATCAAGAATAGTCGTTATTTATACGGGGTAATACATACAATAAGTTTACCTTCATCTCAAACCGGTGAGAAACCCTTCTTCCAAGTCTCGCCAGAAATGCCACGTAAATGTTCATGATATTAGAATAAGTCATCGAATAACAAATTACGTGAAACAAATTTTGAAATAAAATGCGTACCTCTTGTACGCGTTCATGTCTGGTCGATTTCATGATTTTGTGTAGTACGTACCATACTACTTGCTTCATTGTATCCGCTTTAAACCGAACTAATGATTGTTTACCATTCTTTTACTGATCGATCGAAACACCTCAAATCGACTAGTTGGCCTTGGACCGTCCTCATTCCGGTCGAGACGATTAAATCTCGTCTCAACACCCGAAAATAATGCGAACAGAAGTTAATGCTTCATCGACAATATAACCCTCCGCTATTGAACCTTCGAGCTTGGCTTTATTTCGACATAATTTTTGAGCTTTTCATGTATCTTTCAAATGGATACATCCACCTCATGTAAACAGGACCGCCTTGAATAGCCTCTTCCGGTAGATGAATAACCAAGTGAATCATAATGTCAAAAAGTCGGAGGATATATTTGCTCGAAACGCACAAAATATTGATCGGTTGATCTCTAGCTTTCAACATGTCATTCACCATCAAAGTTCGAGCGCATATTTGTTTGAAGAATGAACAAAGATCGATTATTGGTGTTGCGGTGGTTTGGTCCTCGCAAGTAATTTTGAAGTCCAGCAGAAGCAACCGTTGCATCATTATGTGATGTCATGAGCCTTCAAGCTCGTTATGTTGCTATCGTTGTCGGTCACTTTATGCTTGAAGTTAGATCCAAACCCATCGTAGTTTAACACCTTTGATGAATTAAGAAAAAATCGGGATATTAGAATAAGTTGTCGAAATGAATACGCAAATTAATTCGAACAAAGAAATTTTCAAATAAAACGCGTACCTTTAATGAATTGACAAAAAAGTTTTCTTTCTTCGGTTGTGAAAGAGTACGTAGAATGAGGCTTAGAGCACTTCCCGTTTCCTTTGTTGACGAGCCACAAGTCATTACGAATATTCAAATTTTGTAAGTCTTGTCTTGCCTTGTTGGTGTCTTTTGATTTGTCATTCATTAACAAAGTACCCAACACACTCTCACACACATTTTTTTCGATATGCATGACATCTAAATTGTGTTTTAGTGTAAGAAAAGACCAATACTCTAGCTCGTAGAAAATGATTTTTTGTCCAATTCAATTCGCGATCTTGATCACCTTTTTTTTCGCACCCCCGTATCTTGGATGTTTCCCCGTGACACGTTTAGGCAATCTTCTTAGTTGATCCAAGATGTCATCACTGTAAATTTTCTAGGAGGGTCTCATTATCTACATCTCAGATAGAATGCCCTTCGTTCTTCCGCCATTTATTGGTCATGCTTAAGAATCTTCATGACCAACATAAGCGGTTTTATTTAACACGCGCATAGTGGAGTGTCTTCATTACATGTCGGACATGCCATGTAACCTTGCCCACTCCACCCGCACAAACTACTTGACGGGAAAGTCATTGATAGTCCATAAAAGCGCCGCTTTCATACAGTCGGTGCTCGTAATAAACATCCTTAGTCCCGACTCCATCTTTCCATAAAGTCTTAGGTCATCAATCAAAGGCCTCGGTAAATATCAATATCCTTCCACGGTGATTTGGGGCCGGAATTAACAATGTCAACATAAGAAAGTCTCTCATACATATTCGTGGAGGCGTATTGTATGTGGTTAATATGACCGGTCACATGTCAGTATGATCGACTAAGGTTGCCGTACGGATTGAAACCATCGCCACCAACCCTAACCGGACGCTTTTTCTTTAGCAAATTCCTTCAATACTTGATGTCAAATTTCTTCCATGCTTCACCATCAACCGAGTGTTGCATCTTACCATTCTCCATAGACCGCCTGCACGCATGCCAAGTCATATGTTTTGCGGTGTGTTTAGACTTGTACAAACGTTGTAGTCTAGGAATGATAGGAAAGTAACGCAACACCTTGTTAGGAACTTTCTTCCCAAGGTGTTCTTTTCTTTCCATCTACTAGCGCCAGATAGGACAAGTCTGCAAATCTTAGTTCCGCCCCGATATAAAAAGCAATCATTTACACAAGCATGTATCGATTCATATCCTAACCCGATAGTTTTAAATGTCTTCTTTATTTCATAGTATGACGATGGCATCTTGTATCCTAGAGCAGGCGGAAAACTTCCTTGAATAAAGTTAGGAACTCATTAAATGTGGTGTCACTCACTTTACCTTTGACCTTGATGTGCGTAATCTTTGCCATAAAGTCTAATGAAGACATCCACCACAGTGGGTATAGTTTTTCGTTGGCATTGGCAAGTAACTCTCATACTCATTACGTTGAGGAATTGCATCGGTACTTGTCTCACCGATATTTCCTTGAGTTGGATCATCGGTTCATTATTCGGACCAATATCATGAAGAACTCATCCATGTCACTCATCCTGTGGTGTCTTGTGTTGTGTACAAGTTGTTCGGCCATCCGGCTCACCATGATTATACCATTTCGTATAACTATGGTCCCAGCCATTTGTGTGTATGTGGTCAAACAAAAATTCGGGCTTTATCCAGTTTACATTTAAACAAAGAGCACAGGGACATTTTATATTCCCATCAATATTCACCAAGGACTTGCAATGCTTGCAGAAAGCTCTAAGACCAACTAAGAATTCTCTACTGGTACGTGCTAGTGAGACCCAACTTTTATCAATTGGCATAACTGCGTTTTAATGAAGCAACAAATAATTATAGACTTAAAATGTTCACCTAATCCAACTATGGAAGGCAATCCTAACCCACTCTTTGAATGTTTCGTCTCATATATGAATGCGTATAATTGAATTTACTATTTGAGAAAATTTGAAAGATTTCCTCAACTCCCCAAATATGTGCATTAAAGACATATTCGTAGGAGTAAAGGGAAACAATGTCAAAATTTTCACAAATAGTAAATCAATTATACGATTCATATCCTAAATGAGACAAAACATTCAAAAAGCAACAAATTGGGGACTTTCCGAAATTAATTTCTAATAAATTAATTTGGACGGAGTTCTATAGGATGATTAACTTCGGACGGGGACTTTCCGAAATTAATCACTAAAGTCCTAAAATCATTTACAACAAAAATTAACAAAGTTAGACAAAAAACATACCGATTGTGGTCTTGGCTCTCGGCTAGCTGGTCTCGGGATGCTGTTCACGTGTATTAGACAAAAATTATTAATAAAAAAAATAAAACAAGTAAAAAAAACCACAAAACTTACCTGGGGCTGTGGTGGTGGCGGTGGAGCAGTGGTGGTGGAGCAGTAGTGGTGGCGGTGGAGGTGGTGCAGTGGTGGTGAGCTGTGGTGTTGGAGGTGGAGGTGGTGCAGTGGTGGTGGCTGTGGTAGAAGGATGTGTGTGGTATTCGTTTTTTTTTTTTTCTCATGAATGAGACCAGATCTGTTAATAATTGAGGTTAATATTTCTTTTCGACTTTTACCGGGAACATGTCCCCGGTGAATGTACCGTTTGTCTTCTAGCTGACCTTTTACCGGGGACAAGTCCTAGGGGAAAACAATGGCGGATAACGCCAAAAGTATGGAGGAAAATGAAAATTTATACCAAAACTTTTACCGGGACATGTCCCGGAAATGATGATGGGATATGCCAAAAGTGTGGAGGGAAAATTAAAAATTACGCCAAAACTTTCCCAGAGGACATGTCCCCGGGAAAAGATTTATTTGAAAAATTAAAATTGTCAATTTAAATAATTAGAACTAATAATAAATTATAAAATTATATAATTAAATTTAACCTAAAAATTATAAACTAATCTAATGTTAAAAAGCTATGCATAAACATAAACGCATGTTTAACGACCGAGTATAGGTGCTATGGTATACGTATCATGTTTAACGACCGAGTATAGGTGCTATGGTATACGTATCATGTTTAACGACCGACTATAGGTGCTATGGTATTCGTATCATGTTTAACGACCGAGTATAGGGTGCTATGGTATACGTATCATGTTTAACGACCGACTATAGGTGCTATGGTATACGTATCATGTTTAACGACCGAGTATAGGGGCTATGGTATACGTATCATTTCTAACGACCGAGTATAGGTGCTATGGTATACGTATCATGTTTAACGACCGAGTATAGGTGCTATGGTATACGTATCATGTTTAACGACCGACTATAGGTGCTATGGTATTCGTATCATGTTTAACGACCGAGTATAGGTGCTATGGTATCGTGATCATGTTTAACGACCGACTATAGGTGCTATGGTATACGTATCATGTTTAACGACCGAGTATAGGTGCTATGGTATACGTATCATTTCTAACGACCGACTATAGGTGCTATGGTATACGTATCATGTCTAACGACCGACTATAGGTGTTATGGTATTCGTATCATGTTTAACGACCGAGTATAGGTGCTATGGTATACGTATCATGTTTAACGACCGAGTATAGGTGCTATGGTATACGTATCATGTTTAACAACCGACTATATGTTCTATGGTATTCGTATCATGTTTAACGACCGAGTATAGGTGCTATGGTATACGTATCATTTTTAACGACTGAGTATAGGTGCTATGGTATACGTATCATTTCTAGCGACCGACTATAGGTGCTATGGTATACGTATCATGTCTAACGACCGACTATAGGTGCTATGGTATTCGTATCATGTTTAACGACCGACTATAGGTGCTATGGTATACGTATCATGTTTAACGACCGAGTATAGGTGCTATGGTATACGTATCATGTTTAACGACCGACTATAGGTGCTATGGTATTCGTATCATGTTTAACGACCGAGTATAGGTGCTATGGTATACGTATCATGTTTAACGACCGAGTATAGGTGCTATGGTATACGTATCATGTTTAACGACCGACTATAGGTGCTATGGTATACGTATCATGTTAAACGACCAAGTATAGGTCCAAATGCAATGCTGGAAGTATTCCCAACATTGTTTGCTGTAAAAACTCATTCCTTTTGTATAAGTTTGAAGAAACCTTGCTTTGTTCCCTTTTACCAGTATTATTTTGTAACGACAGACGATGGAACTAAACATATGCCGTTTTAAATAGTTGCAATAAAGGGTAAGCATATTTTTTTAAACATTTTTTCGGGGACAAGTCCCGGGAAAGACTTCATGGGAAATTTCACATATAATTAGCATGCTTTGGACTTTGGTCAAAGTTGTTGAACGTAAAACACACTTCTGCGGGGACTTGTCCCGGAGAAAGTTTGCACCTAATTTCGACTATCCGGTCAAACTTTGATTAAAAGCTAATCTACTTTAGCCAGGACACGTCCCTTGAAACACCCGTTGAATTTTCAATCACAAGTCGTGAGTTTATGTGCCACGTCCGATTTTATTTTGTCGTTTAGCGACTTTCTCCGGGGACTTTGTGTCCCCGGCGAAAACCTCCTCGCCCGTCCATCCGATTGTTGTAACGAAAATAAAATAAAATAACAATACTCAACGACACCGAAGCAGTTTACGAGATGTACACAATCACACCAAAATCTGATAGTAAATGAGTGGTTCTAATGTGACCTCCGATAAATATAGGGGTAATAACTTTAAAAAGCATCATTCTTGTCAAAAATATTCTTCTGGGTATCGAACAATTTTATTTGCTTATATGAGTACTAAAGTTTCAAATTTGGTCTTCTTGAGGTACTTTTCGACATTTTTGCCTTTGAAATTATTAAAAAACCAAGGGCAAAAATGTCACAAAAGTACTTCAAAAAAACCGAATTTGAAAGTTTAGTACCTCAAAAAGACCAAATTTGAAAGTTTAGTACCCGTATAAGCAAAAAATATTGTTCGATACTCAGAAGAGTATTTTTGAACAAATATGATACTTTTTAAAATTATTGCCCCATAAATATATGTGTGTATGTAAAAATTTATATTTTGTATCATATTCAAAACACTTATTCTAAAACCCTTATTGTTAACATCATCTATTCTATGTCTTTTACGTGAGTCGGCGGTAGAATCGTCGAAACATTTGTTTTTCGAATGTATCGTTGTCAAAGATAATTTTCGGAGGATATGCAGATGGTGGGATGTCTATGATATGGAGATTGCTTCATTTGAGGATTGGGCTTTTTGGATTATTAATTTAAGACTTTCTTCTAAGCACAAAAGATTATTAGAAGGGGTGTGCTATGGTTTATGGTGGTTCATTTGGGCTTTTCGAATAAGAAGGTCTTCGTGTTGTACCTCCATCTAAAGCTTAACATTTTGACGATATTGTGCTTGCTTCTTTCTTTTGGTGTCGGTATAGATGTAAAGTTTCGTTTAGTTAGGTAGATTGGTTAAAATTCCTCATCTAGTGTCTTTGTAAACTTCTAGCTTCTTGCTAGTTTATTTAATAAAATTGCCGCTCAAAAAATTTATTTATTTATTTTAAATGCAACTAACTACTTATGATATTTACGCAACATATCAATCTCACAATTTCCTAAGCATAACTTGATCCTACAATTATTTTAGCCGAAGAATATTCTCACATATAAGGTATCGAGGGTATCATTAAAATACAAGCTCTTAGGTGATAATTTATTAAATATTTAAATACAACTATAAACTATGTTTATTAATTCAATTATTCACCAATTAGACCATTAAACTTGAACAAGCTACAGTGGACTATTTAACTTCATGTCAATTTATAATAATTTTTTCAACATGATTGGTGTTTATAACATTTTTACATCTTATTTATATATAGACCAATAGATGTGTTTTTAGCTCTATTTTATTTTGAGTTATGTCATCTACGCTCAAGCTAGCTTTCCAAAATGCCACATAAATGTTGGTGGTTATAAGCCCAGAACAGGGTTAAGACAATGAATGTCAGCAGCAATACCACTATGTGGTTACTGGATATCACTTGTAATCGTGTGATCACTTTCCAAAGTAAACTATTCGACCCTAATGCCTGGGTTACACGAATATCTACTTGGGATAAGACCAAATGTAGTTATAGAATTAAGCACAATTCAATAACCCTTTGCTTAGAAGTGTTAATCGTTTTACGTGTCCTTTATGCATAATTAGATATCCTATTTATAGGAGATTACTCTTAGCTAGTCAAATGGAATTATGAGAATTAATCGCCCATTAATCGCCTCATAATTATCCCCATTATAGCCGTTAGTGGTTACATGACCAATTAAACGTGGTCATTAAGCGATTGAAACCGCCATTTAGCGAAGACTTACATAGCAATAGCAATACTTTCATAATACTAGCAAGATTTCCACTAGCAAGACTTTCTACTAGCAAGATTTTCCACTAGCGATGACTTTCTACTAGCGAGATTTTCCACTAGCGATTTCTTTATAATACTAGCAAGATTTTCCACTAGCAAGACTTTCAACTAACAAGACTTTGCACTAAAAGAGTCGGGGTGTTCGGGGACCTTATGGGTGTACACTCCGTACCTCCTGACCCATTAACAGGCGTGAACTAATCCCACAAGTGTACTAAATTTTCCAACAATCCTCCCCAAATTTAGTTCACTTCCTTTGCATGAAAAACAAACATTAAACAAAACATGTGCATAAACGAAAATATCTTGAGGATTGAATTTCCATCTTAGTACATTACACGTTCAAATATTCGAGAATCAGGGTGTTCTAATAATTGAACCCTTCAACCCATTTGAATACCTGAAGATAAAATACAAACAAGTTTTAAAACACTTAAAAGCTTCTGACACTATACAAGCCATGTGTCCATATCCAAATTCATAAATGTTGTAAAAGCTTCCTGAAGCGGCAAAACTTCAACATTTACATAGGTGGTTCCTCTTTATTCATGCTCCTGCCAAGCACTTTTTCAAAGAATATTAACCATCAAGAAGTAAAGACTTCATCCTCCTTTCAAGCAGTTTCGAGCACAACCTTAGGATGTAAATAAAACATGTGCTCCAGTCCACCAATGTTCGCTTTCCACATTGAACTCAGCTCCCAAGTTTCCTTTGGGGAGTTGGGTGTCTTAGCATTCAAAGGACTAAGTTGGACTTAAACCCATCCCTTTAGCGACTTTATAACCAAGTCTCTAGCCGCACCCTTCGTCAAGTGATCGTGTAAATTTTGTTGAGATCTTACAAACTCTATAGATACCACCCCATTCATGATAAGCTCACAATCATGCTATGTCCGACACCCAAGTGTCAGACTTACCATTGTACATCGGCTATAAGCCTTAGCCAATGTAGTTGCACTATCACAACGGATAGAAATGGGTGCTATAGGTTTAGCCACAATGGAATCTCAAGAAGGAAGTTTTTCAACCATTCAACTTCTTTACCAAATGCTAAAGCCACAAATTCGATTCCATTGTTGAACCGGTGATGCAAGTTTGCTTCTTGGATGCCCAAGAAATTGCACCTCCACCAGTAGGAATACCCACCACCGGTAGACGAATTGTCTTCGCAGTTATCGGTCCAACTTGCATCGTGTTTCCTTCCAACACCGAAGGATAGCGGTATATGAGAAACTATAATCCATAGTTCTCTTCAAATACATTAGTACCCTCCAAACCGCTTGCCGTTGATGAGCACTAGGATTACTAGTATACCGCTCAATTTTCCCATCGCAAAACCAATATCGTGCCTTGTACAAGTCATGACATACATCAAGCAACCAATTACCCTAGAATACTCAAGTTGAGATACAGCCTTGCCATTATTAGGCATCAACTTCTCACAAGTATCCATATGTGTACTCACTGGAGTACAATCAAAGTAATTGAATTTCCTCAACACCTTCTCAATATAATGAGACTGAGAGATGGAAGTTCTTTTACTTTCATGTTTAATCCTTATAGTAAGGATAACATCAGCCTCCCCATGTCTTTCATAGAGAACCTTGATGACAAAATTCCTTTGTCAGGTCAACCTGATTTTGGTCAAGGTCAAGATCAACATGTCATCAACATATAGACAAATGATTACTCCTTTACCAGATTTATCAAATTTGCTATATACACATTTGTCAGCTTGGTTAAGAACTCAACCACTAGACAAAACCACTTCATCAAATTTTTGATGCCATTGCTTAGGTGTCTGTTTCAGTCCATAAAGGGACTTGATCAGTTTGCACACCTTGTTTTCATTTCCAGGCATGATGAAGCCCTGAGGTTGGTTCATGTAAACTTCCTCATTCAATTCATCATTCAAGAAAGCTGTCTTCACATCCATCTAATGAATAATCAGATTATGAATTGATGCCAAAGAAATCAGCAATCTAATGGTACTGGTACGAGCCACAGGGGCATAAGTATCAGAATAGTCAATTCCTGACTTTTGTTTAAAGCCTTGAATGACTAGTCTAGCCTTGAACTTTTCAATAGTTCCATCTACCTTAATTTTCCTTTTGAAAATCCATTTGCAACCCAGAGGTTTGCAACCAGGAGGTAAATCAACCAACACCCAAGTGTTGTTGCCCATGATGGAATCCATCTCATCATTTATTGCTTCTTTCCATAAAACAATATCCTCGACTTCATTGCTTCTTCAAACGCTCTTGGATCATCCTCAACAATGAAGCAATAGGAGTATTGGTCGAGACCTCATCCCTTGTTCCTTCAACCAAGTATAGTTGAAACTCGTGTCCAAATGACTTTGAGTCCCGACCTTTTGCTTTTCCCGAGCATAGGTTCAGTTGTTGAACCACAACCTCATCGGGGACCACCGATGGTTCTTCATCGTGGACCTCGATACACCAATGTCTTGAGTTCCATTAGGAATCCTCATACTTGGTCTAGGGACCGATGAGAATCTATTCTCATCAAAGTTTGCATCCCTTGATTCAATTATGGAGTTAATTGAACCGATTCATTATGTTCAATAACATAGAACCTAAAAGCCTTGGAATGCTCAAGATATCCAACAAAGATGCAACAATGCCTCTTTCACCCAAAGTTTTCAACTTTGGATCGTGGAGCCTTACAACAACCCTATAACCCCAAACCCCGAGATAGTTCAGTTGGGTTTCCTTTAGTCCGAGTTCATAAGGGTAACCTTGTTCCTTTGTTGGGAACCCTATTTAATAAATAGCAAGCTATTAACATAGCTTCACCCTTAACCCTTGACTCACTCCTAAATAGGTCAACATGGAATTAACCATCTCCTTCAAAGACCTGTTTTTCCTTTCGTAAATACCATTTTGCCGAGGAGTATAGGGAGCATCGTTTCATGGATAATACCAACAGACCGAAAATACAGAGTATCCATGTACTCACCTCCCTATCGGTCCTTAATCTTTTGATCGTGACCCAAGTTGTAATTCAACTCGCTTTTAAGCACTTTGAATTTATCTAATGCTTCATCCTTAGTATGTAACAGATAGACATAACAAAATCTAGAAGCATCATCAATAAATGTCACAAAGTACTTCTTATTCCCCAAAGAAGGAGTGGCATGCAAATCACACAGGTCACTGTGTATTAGCTCTAAGAGCTTAGTCTTACGACTAACACCCTGAAAAGGTTTCTTGGTTATCTTGGTCAACATGCAAGTTTTACACTTTTCAGTGTCCATGTCGAAAGCTGGGATTAACCATCCTTAGGCATATGTTGCATTCTTTTATAGTGTACATGGCCAAGTCTTGCATGCCATAAGGTAGAGTCAGTCAGGTCAGTGGTGGTCACAAATGCTGAATTAACACTATGAGTGATAATATTAAGCCTGAACATTTGATTACACAAATATCCAAAACCAATAAAAACACCATGCTTAGAAAGAACAAATTTATCGGACTCAATAACTTGTTTATATCCATAATTATTCAAAATACTACTTGAAACCAAGTTCTTCCCGATATCGAACATGAATAACATTAAACAAAGTTACAATCTTTCCGAACTAAAATTAAGATCTACACAACCACGACCATGCACCAAGGTCGTTGACTCACTTCCATGTGAAGAATAGAACCATCATTCATGACTCATAAGTCTTAAACCCGCTTCTATGTTTACACACATGAATTGTTGCACCGAGTCAACCCACCACGCAACATCATCATCCTCGCACATAATAAGATTCGATACATATGTAACATAATAAACCGAAAAGACTTATTAAACATATTATGACCTTTCAGTGAGTTATTGAACCACCACCCCCGAACCATTAGTGCACGATCCATTGGCTTTACCACCAACTTTAACACCCTTGCAATCCCTTTTAATGTGACCGGTTTGCACACTTCCAACAAGTAGGTGTTGCCTTCTTGTTAGGATATGCCTTGTGTTGTCATGATATTTCGTTTGACTTTATTGTCATTGTACCGTGGAGTTGTTATGCTTCACCATATTGACAACAGATGCACTAGCAAGATTGTCGCCTTGGCTTGTCATTATCCCGCACTTTGAGATTCCTCAATGCGCAGATGACCGCCCAACTCAACCGAGTTAACTCCTCCTTTTATATTTCAAGGTATGCTTGAAATCTTTCCAATAAGGGAAGTTTATAAATGACACAAGGGACTTGAATAGCCTCATCCATGTGCATATTGTGTTGTGTAAACCTTCCAAGTATACCAAGAAGTTCATTGTATTGTTCCATAACCGGTCTTGAATCGGTCATTTTGTAATTTGTGAAATTACTTACAAGGAACTTCTTACTTGATGCATCCTCACCATATATTTGGCATCCAAGGAATCCCACAAGATTTTGAAGATTCAAAGTTCGATAAATATCAAACAGAGAATCGACATACCATTGAGGATTAGACCTCGCAAATGTAATCATCATTCTCCCATTTGCTACTTCTCCTGATCTGCTCAACCGTAGCATCATCCCCATCATCAGGAATAGGAGTGGTTAGCAAGTACACCACACTCATGCTTGACAGCAAGAAGTGCATCTTCTTCTGCCACCTCCTAAAGTCCACCCCTTCAAACTTATCCAGCTTAGCAAAGTTTGAAGCCATGTGTTTCATTGCAGGAGTTGCCATCGATTATCACAAAATAGTTTACTTTGATTGTTGGTGGTTATAAGCCCAGAACAGGGTTAAGACAATCAATGTCAGTAGTAATACCTCTATGTTGTTACCGGATATCACTTGGAATCTTGTGATCACTTTTCAAAGTAGACTATTCGACCCTAATGCCTGGGTTACACGAATATCTACTTGGGATAAGACCAAATGTAGTTATAGAATTAGGCACAATTCAATAACCCTTTTGCTTAGAAGTGTTAATCGTTTTCTGTGTGTCCTTCATGCATAATCAGATATCCTATTTGTAGGAGATTACTCTTAGCTAGTCAAATGGAATTATGAGAATTAATCGGCCCATTAATCGCCTCATAATTATCGCCATTATAGCCGTTAGTGGTTACATGACCAATTAAACGTGGTCATTAAGCGCTTGAAACCGCCATTTAGCACTACTTACATAGCACTAGCAAAGACTTTCATAATACTAGCATTTTCCACTAGCGAGATTTCTACTAGCAAGATTTTCCACTAGCAAAGACTTTCTACTAGCAAGATTTCCCACTAGCAAGATTTTATAATACTAGCGATTTTCCACTAACAAGACTTTCAACTAGCAAAGACATTCCACTAAAAGAGTCGGGTGTTTAGGGACCTTATGGGTGTACACTCCGCACCTCCCGACCCATTACCGTGTGAACTAATCTCACAAGTGTACTAAATTTTCCAACAATAAACAATTACCTAAGTCAACTATATTACATTTTACTCGTAACTAAAAAGAAAAGGAGATTATTAAGTCAACATATCGTTGTAATATTTGGCTCTTGGCCCGGTTAACGGGCTACTATACGTGCCAATTATATATTTTTATCAGAGGCATTTTATTTTGTTTACCCATAAATCAATGCTTACCAAAGGACAAATCCCCACGATCCATCTAGTTTGATCTAATGGTGGGGATTAACTTAAGATTTAGTAGATAAACCTAAGTCCATTTTTTTTCTTGTCTTTTTGTCTTTCTTTTTTAATCACATTTTTTTTCCTATTCACGTTTTTTGTTTAAATTAACGCTTTTTTAACTCGCGCTTTTTTTTTCTTTTTTTTAATTCGCTTTTTTTTTAATTTGTGTTTTTTCTTCGATTTCATACGCCTATACGCTTTCTTCCGCTTTTCTTACGTATTCACTCGCTTTCATATGTTTTCGCCTGCTTTCATCATTTTTCTTTCATTTTCGCCCATTTTCATACGTTTTCATCCATTTTCATACGTGTTTTTACTCTTTCATACGTTTTGCCCGTTTCATACGAATTCGTCCGCTTTCACGTCATCCATTTTCTTAAGTTTTCGCTCGTTTTCATAAGTTTCGACTATCACAGTGATTTATGTGATATTCGTAATATTACTTGTGATTATCGAATATCACTTTGTGATATTCTCAAAACACGAGTGATATTTTGTTAATATCACTTTGTGATTTTCTGAATATCACTCTGTGATATTATGAATATCACTAGTGATTATCTGAATATCACTTTGTGATATTCTGAAAAACACGAGTGATGTTTTGTTAATATCACTTTGTGATTTTCTGAATATCACTCTGTGATATTATGAATATCATTCTGTGATATTATGAATATCACTTGTGATTATTTGAATATCACTTTGTGATATTCTGAATATCACTTGCGATTTTCTGAATATCAGTTTGTGATATTCTGAATATCACTTGTGATTTTCTGGATATCATTGTGTGATATTTTGAATATCACGTGTGATTTTCTGGATATCATTGTGTGATATTTTGAATATCACGTGTGATTTTCATGTAAACCTTAGTTGCAAATCACTTGTGGTATTAAACAGAATATCACTTGTGATATTAAAAATATCACATAATATCAATTGCGATATTTAGAATATTATTTGTGATATTCAGAAACGTATGAAAACGTTTTAAAACGGCCTGTTGGAATCACTCCTAAACTGTATTTCAAGTATTTATATTTCATATGTAATAGGTAGCTTACTATGGCCTTTATGTTTGTTTAAGGTCTAGCTTATGTAAAAGGCCCATAAGCTTAGGCCCAAGCCCACATAAAAAAGGATGGGAACTAGGAGTGTTGCCCTAGCTTCCCTCCTATAAATACTCTTGTAAACCCCCATTTGAGGGTTGGTTGTTCAAGTTTTCTTTCTTTCACATATGCCTACGCATAACCGGTCTTATTATTGTTTGTATGTGTGTTAGATCTTGTTCAATCGCCTCATCTCCTTTCTATATTACTTGTGTTTGTAAAACTAGTGACCTAACAATGGTATCAATCGCCTACTAGTTGGGTGAATCGTGTTTGTTTTGAAGTGGGTTTCGGTCCCACGCCTAAAACGCACCTTGATACTTTGGTTCGCTTAAAACTTGTTTTTACACTTTTAATCCAAGATTCTTGTACTTTCAATGTCTTAAGGTGTTAAAATACGTGTTTTGGCAAAAGTTTCAAACTTTATGCGTGGATAGTTGTTTTGAACGTGTTTTTGTTCTTGGGTGTCGTTCTACGCCAGAACCCGCTTAGCCATTTTGGTACATCAATTTTCACACTTTTGTGTTCTTTTGGTACTATTGAAGCTATTCCATAACAAAATCTGGTTTAGAAACACATTTGGGCAAAATCAAAATTACGAGTAATCCTACGCGTATTGAAACCCTAAAATTACGCGTAAGATTATCCTTGGTTTGATCTTCATTTTCGTGGTTTATTCCGTGTTTTCTTACTTGGATAAGTCCGAAAATACGTCGACTTTGGATATCTTTTGCACCGTGATAGTGTAAAAGATCATTTGGGCAAAACCCTAAACTTACGATAAGATAAGCTTGCGTAGAAATCCCACGATAAGATTCACTTTACGCCAGAAACTTAGTTCACGATAAGGTAATCCCACGCCTAACTTTCACGCCTAACTTTTGTCTACGATAACTTTAGTGTTTTTCCTACTTACGCCAGAAGCTAAAACCCACGCAGAACTCCTTATTGTTACGCCGTAACTTTGGTGTTTTTACGCATAAGTGCTACTTGGTTCTAGTCTTTTCTATGCCTAAGGACACTTCATCAACAAAGGTTCATTCGACTACAAAGATCCATTTTACTACACAAGTTTATCAACATGTCTCAACCACCATACTCTAACTATTTCCTCACACTTATAATCATCAACAACAACAAAAATTAACTCCACAACATCAACAATGGAATAAACAACAAGCTATTTATCAACAACAATTTAATCAACAACATAATCCACAAATTGGTGCAATTCCACCACCACAAATGGTTCAAACACCACCAAGCCTTCAAGTTCAACCCTACACTAATGATTTCAATCAACATCCATCAAGGAACACTATGAAGGAACCCACTTGGTTTGCAAAGATGTGTGAAGCTTTAAGCGACCAACAATCAATTCATGAAGTCGATCAATTGATAGACCTCCAATGCTCACTCCAAGAAACTACGATCAATGGGTGATAAGGTTCTTTAGGTTTTGTGATCCAAGAAGCCACATGGAAATTTCTTAAAGAAGGTTATCTTGGAAGGTCCATTTGAGATGCCTCATCATCATTGTACCCGGAGATCCAATCATTGCTCCACCAAGAGATGAACAAACCAACATTGCTACTATTGCGCATCTAAATGCTACGAACTTCTACACTATGAAGTCGATGAACTTGCAATGGAATACATCCTCTTAGGATTACCAAACCCAATTCTTCATAGTGTTGATGCTCAAAAGACCGCACAAAAATGTGGGATCATATTCGCCTTCTTATGGAAGGATCTCAGATCAATCGGGAGGATTTGGAATCCAAAATTTACTTGGCTTATGAACACTTCATGATTGAACCTCGAGAGACACTAGAGTCCTATCATCATCGATTTTCGAAATCATCAATGATTTGGATAAACACAACATCATCATGCCAAGAATTGCGTGAATACTAAGTTCCCGAGTAGTCTTGGTCCGTAATGGGAGAAGTATGTCATTTTTCTCCGCTGCGAAGAATATGCATCATTCTACTTATGGATTGTTGTACGATTACTTGAAACCTCATGAAAAGGAAGTTGATCGGAACGGATTCTCCGTGCTCAAATTGCTAAACAACACATCCGGATAATCAACAACTTGCCTTGTATGCTCAATGAATTATCCTCTCAACCAAAGAACTCAACCAACCGCTTCAAACACACCTTCACAAAGAACAACCTCAACAAAATCAATTAGTTCCATACAACAACAATGCTCAAGCATATGTCGCTGAAGCGATCGAGGAAATCGATCCGCTCAAGCATTGAAACAAGGATTTGTGATGATTGCTAATGCTTTTGGCCGTTACACCAACAAATCCAACAATCGATTCGTTCTCATCTAACACACGGACTCAAGTCGTGGAACAATGGACGTGTTGAAGTTCGAATCGTGATTATGGTGGTCGATGGGCGGTGGTCAAGGGTTTAATGTCGGGTAGGAATAACAATGAGCTCGTGGTGGAACAGGAAATGCTCGAGAATCGGTTAAATGGTCTTAGATGCTACAACCGCAATGAGAAGGGACACTGGCTAATGCATGCCCAAAGCCGAGGACTAAGGGCGTGCTTATTTCAAAGAGGCTTTACTTTTGGCTCTTAAGGATGAAGTCGTGGATCTCTCACGCACAAAGAATGTAGCTTTATGGCGGATGCACTCGATGATGATATGGAGGACTTGCAGCCAATGTAGTCATTATGTTGATGGCTAATATGCAAGAGTTACACATGAGTGAAACAGCCCAGTAGATGACATCGATGGCTTGTCTCGTACCCGAACAAACCATCATCATATCTCGAACTAATATCTCCGCCAATATCTCCGAATCCGCAAGCTCGGCATCGCTCAAAATGGGTCATATACATCTCATTCTCAAGATTAAATAAACCCGTAGTTACATTTGACGATCAAGATGACCTTATGGTTTCCTTTGATAATCAAATTGACTCGTGGTTGTACTTGAGATCTAAATAATGATCATGTTGCGACTCACGCTGAACAAGCGAATCTGCTTGCCTCATCCGATTTTGCTCGCTTAATTCAAGACCATCAAATCAAAATGGAGAAATGTTATGCATTAAATAAGAAATTAAAAGAAAAATGCATCGTTAACCAAGGATTTTGAATGCTTACAAATGCAACTCAACTTTTCAAAACTCAAGAAAACTGTGAAAAGGTTTTGAAGCCGCTTGCAAAATCTCATCAAAACGAAAATATCTTGAGAGACAGATCGTGATCTAGCCGCTTTGAAAAATGCTTTGTTGTCTCGAAATAGAACAATCAAACATGAACATAAAAAGCAAATTAACACTCTCACCTTGGAAAATCAACAAGCTAAGGCCGAGTTGTTAACTTGTCAAAACAGCTTCTCCGCATACAAAAAGCATTCAATGAATCGGGTCGATGACCTTCTTGAAGAAATTATCGGCTTGCAAAACAAACTTAAAGAGTTTAAAACTGTTGTTTACAAACATGGTGAATCAAGAATGTTTATTAAAAGATTACCTTAAAACCCAATCCAAAAGGATATGGAAAAATCTAGCTTACAAACCAAAGCTTTCACTAAAACATTCAAACCAACTCTCAAGTTTCCAGTCACGAGTAATACAAAATTGATAATACTTGTTATGAGTGTTGTTGAATATCATCGTCAAGAGGAATTAGATGCGAAGAGACGAGTCGATCAAAATTAAAAATGTTGTTTACAACAAACCTTTAATTATAAAACGCGTCACTTCGTCACACCAACGGATTCTTCTAACACACCAAGGATTATCATCAAAACACCGAGTCTTCTATTGTTAATCCCCAACCGATTATGCACAAACTTATGGTCCTTTACCTTCCATTAGTGAAGTAAACTCAAAACTGAAAATCGAAAAATTCTTCGATATTTTGACATTTTCATGGTCGACCTCAAAATTTTACAACATGAGATAGAATATCGCCCAAATCAAAGTTGAACATTTTCAATCGCCTCAAAAGTAGAACAAAGAGACATTTTTCGAAAAATCTTTACCTAATGTTAAAACTTGAAAAGTTGTGCAATTGCTCGAAAAGGATTTTCATAAGAACTGGGTAATGAAAAACGTTGAGAAAAACAAAACATCTATTTCTAACACTAAACGCAAAAAGAAAATGTTGAGAAAAGATGTTGATCGACTCTTGAAGATGTTATCCGTCGATATCCATAATGTTGTGTTACTTCATGCTTTGCCATTTGCATCCGACACATCTCTCGCCGATATTGTTGAAAATGTTGTAATCATGAGAACACCGATAATGTGCTTTAGATCGAGTCTTTAAAAGTCGAAAATAAAAGATTACTCAACGAAATTTACAATGCAAAACGTCATCTTCATTGGTGTGAAAAGATATTCACAATCATCAACTTAGTTTTCGAAAGAAAATCGCCATTGAGTGCAAAATCTTCGATCCTAAAATTGAGCAACCTGGATGATCAAAACGTGTCTTTGAAAAGTCAAATTTCTAAATATGAACAAGAACTTGTAAAAGTTAAACAGAATATGGTGTCATATTTGATTTACTCAATAAGACTCGTCATGAAGCATCTAACGAACTTGATCACTATCTTGCTCACACTAGAGAAGTCATGAATTTTGTCGGTAATATTCGCTCGAAAATCAAGATTTGATTCACACTATCTCCAAGTTAAGGAAATGTTAGGAAAGTATGAACAACTTCCGCCTACCGTGATTAAGATATTAGCACCAATCACACTTAGTAATCATGAACCTAGAATCCCTACCGCCAAATCACAAGTTGTTAACGTGTTTCCCTCATCGAAACAGAATAGTTGCGTTTTTTCCAAACGTCCCGCTTCACAGCCTAGAGCACTCAATCAAGAATAGGAAGTTGCGCTCAAGAAAAGATCAATAAGGAATGCTAAAGTGAAGAACACCCTAGGACTCGAATATGACTCATGTTGCTTCCACTATAGATGTTAAGGCTCCGGCAAATGTAATCGAAATAGTGATGTAACGAATGATAAACCGTTAAGTACTTTTGATATTCATCGATGCACCTTGTGTTATTTGTCGGAAGAGTATGAATTCGATTGTCATGACAAATGTGTTGCTAAAGCTATAATCTCTCGCTACGGAATCCTAAGAATCGGAATACCTCTAGGCCCACTAATCATTCTAAGTCCGTGCTTGGTAGACCGCCTTCTTTAGATTCTAAGGCAAACTTTGTCACACCGTAGCTCCGGCCACCTCCTAAGAATGTAGTACCACCTAGTGCTTTCACTAAGACTAAAGCAAAGAGTAGTTATAGATGGCGTAAATGGATATATAACACACTAGGATTTAAATGGATGCCTAAAATTATCAATGTGTGTATGTTCAATATATTGCATTCGAACCCCAACATTTCGGGTTCCACATCTACTTCTATTCCATCCGTACGTCGCCTGTGTAATGCAGTGATACAGATCATTCTTTGATTGTTGATAGCGGATGTTCCGACACATGACGTGCAACTTAAATCATATCAAACTTTATTGCAAAGTTCATTGGCACCGCCGAGTTCGAACCATCACTTCAGCCTATCATGGGCTACGGAGATTATGTCAATGGGAACATCGAAATCGCAGGTTTACTATGTGGAAGGCCCTGGTCACAACTGCTTTTAGTAGGTCAATTTTGTGATGGAGATTTGGAGGTTGCTTTCGTGGAGAAAACTTGTTTCATTCGTGATCTACAAGGAAATGACCTTATGTCCGCTCGCGTAATTCTAGTCTCTACACTATCTCTATGCAAGACATGGTTGCTTCCTCTCCCATCCGCTTACTTTCAAAGGCAACATCTACAAAATCCGGCTATGGAACCGCTGCCTCACATCTAAACTTTCAAACCATCACCAACCTTGCTCGACACAAACTAGTCAAGGACTCCCACGATTCGGTATTCAAAAGATCACCTTTGCTCACCGTGAACAAGGGAAAAGCACTCGTGCTCATTTTCCTTCAAAGGTGGAACACAAATCTCAAAGATGTGCTTCATCTTCTTCACATGGATTTGTGTGGCCCAATGCGCTGCAAACGATCAATGGCAAACGCACATCTTAGTAATTGTTGATGACTCACTCACGATGGACTTGGGTCTACTTTCTTCAAGCAAAGACCAAGCTCCACAAATGATCATCACCTTCTCACAAAAATACAAGTTCACCGCAACACCGCCGTAATAATCGTAATGCATAAAGGAACCGAATTTGTTAACAAAACCTTCGTGAATTCTATGAGAAAGTGGGAATTCAGATCAAACATCTATTGCACGACACCGAACAAAATGGAGTTGTTGAAAGATCTAAACCGAACGTTAGTGGAAGCTCGCAAGAACAATGTTAATCAATGCTAAACTTCCAGATTACTTATGGGCGTGTCGATTCATCGCATGCTATACTCAAAACCGCTTCTATGATCACAAACGCCACAACAAAACACCTTTAGAGCTTGTCCACAACTATAAACCGAACCTCAAACACTTTCATGTATTTGGATCCTTTGCTATCTCGAATAATGATCGTGATGATTTTGGAAAGCTCAAAGCCAAAGGCGATATTGGAGTCTTTATTGATATCGTGACAATTCTAAAGGTTTCAAATCGGAATCGTCGAACCAAGGAGGTAATCGAAACGATTCATGCTCATTTTGATGAACTCACGAAATGGCTTCGAGTATAACTGACTTAGAACCGGTCACAACCGCTTAAACTTCCTCAACCCCATCATCACCGAACAAAGCCCCACTAACTCACAAAAATGGAAAGGTTATTTGCTCCTCTGCTCGTGACGATATTGATGAACGTGCTCCGTGTATCCATTGCTTCACCGCACAACCCGACAATATTCCTATACCGATACACACATAACAACCATCATGAAGATGCACCTACACCCGCTTGACTCCAACACAATAGTTGAACACACCGCCCAACAATGATGAACCAACTGATGATATTCTAAATGAAGTACCCCACCCGCAGATTTTGATCCAAATGCTCTTCAACCCGCTTGCTAATGAGACTGCACCGGATGTTGCGGAATCTTTAACAAACCATTTGAATCCTCAAAATCTGCACAATGTATACCAACCTCAACCCTCTACACACCGATAGACAAAAGACCATCCTCCGCTAATATTATTGGCAACCCGAAACAACCAACAAGTTACGAGACAACGCGTCTTCACACGTATGGTGAACATTGCATTTATGCACTCACCGTCTCGCTAACTGAGCCTAAAAACATTAAAGACGCAATGACAAAAGACAATCGGATTGAATCCATGCAGAAGAACTCAACCAATTCAAACGCCTTGAAGTATGGGAATCTGGTTGAAAGACCAACAGGTCTACGCCATTGGTCTAAAATGGATTTGAAAACAAATTGATGTCAAAGGAACATCATCCCAAACAAGTCACGCCTAGTTGCTAAGGGTTATCGCCGTAGGAAGAGGGAATAGACTTTGAAGAATCTTTTGTCCGCTGCTCGCCTTGAGGTCGTTTCGGATATTTCTAGCGTCATGCTCATATGAATATGACGGTCTTTCAAATGGATGTCAAAACCGCGCTTTCAACGAACAACCGAAGAAACGGTTTATGTCACCAACCCAAAGGATTCGTTGATCCGTAGTGCCCGAACCATGTCTACAAACCGAACAAAGCTCTTTATTGTCTCAAACAAGCCCCGGGCATGGTACGATAAGCTATCATCTTTCCTCATTGCTAAAAATTTCACCAAAGGTTCGGTTGACCCAACTCTCTTTATACAATATCACGGGGCACATATCTTAATTGTTCAAATTTACGTGGATGACATCATTTTTGGGTCAACACATAAAAAGTTTTCAATCGCTTTTACAAAACTAATGAAGAAAATTTTTGAAATGTCCATGATGGGTGAACTTACATTCTTTCTAGGATTGCAAGTTTATCAATCACCCCGTGGTATTTTCCTGAGTCAGTCCAAATATGCCCTTGAACTGTTAAACAAATTTGGAATGAAAACATGTGATACTTATGCCACACCAATGACTCATACCAAGAAGCTAGATGTCGATTTACATGGAAATTAGTTGACCCTACCAAATCCAAGTATTATTGGGTCTCTCATGTATCTAACAATGCAGCGACATGATATTGTCTTTGCCGCTTATCTATGCTCCCGCTATCGATCGCGACCAACCTGAAACCCACCTCTCTCGAGGCTCAAAGAATCCTCCAATACGTCAAGGGAACCATTAACTCGGGAATCGGTATCCGAAGGATTCGGTTTTGAACTAATCGCTTTTTGAGACCTTGCACCACGCAGGATGCTTAGACTCAAGGAAAAGTACTTCAGAGCTCTACAATTTCTTGGTGATAAACGGTGTCTTGGCAATCAAAGAAGCAGATTGTACATCGTTGTCATCAACCGGGCGTAATATGTAGCCATGTCCGCTGTTGTGCTCAAGTCATCCGGATGAGAACACAACTCAAAGACTATGGTTACGATTCGATTGAATCCTGATGTATCATGACAATCGGAGTGCCATTGCGATCTCGCAACTCGCTTCAAGACCAAATCAAAGCACATCGATCTCGCTATCATTTCATCAAGGACCATGTGGAACAGGTACCGTTGAATTATACTTTTGGGCTGTATCACCAATTGGCGATCTTCTCACCAAAGCCTTGCCTCCGCTAGGTTTAATGAGTTGGTCCACGGATTGGTATGAGGTGTTTGGCTCAAGAGGAATTGATGACCTCTTAAACAAATTTTAAAAACCTCAAACACCAAAACATCTTTTGTAAATAATTTTTCAAAACAAAATACAAAAATATAAAACCGATAAAACAACAAAATATTCTCTAATCTATCTTTCTTTCAACATGGCAAGTACATTTTTCCGTCAACACTTTAATCTTTCAAAATTCAGTATTTTTCCGATCAAGTGTTGAGGGGAGAAATAATCTCTTAACCGCTTCAAAACATCCGTATACTTGCATGTTATCATATCCCGGTTGTTTCGCTTAACAATGGTGGTGAAATTTTACGGTTAAATGACACCCTCGACTAAATTTATAACCTTTCATTATTTCTTAAGTCGAGGGGAGTGTCGTCAAGTTTCTTTTCTTAAAACTTTGTTTGGTAACCAAAATGGAAGTTAAAAGGCTTTGTTTGAAAAAGGAAAAGGTGGAGGGACCAAACTGTCAAAACCTTAAAGTTATTTTTAATATAACACCCCACCTAACTTTCACTTCTCATTTATTACTCAAAACCTAAAACCATCCCACGCATAGAATTCACTCAAGAAACCGTGTTTCGTATCATCATCTTGTAAGTGATTTCGTGTTTACAACATGTTTTTAAGCAATGGTTTTGAATTTTCAAAATCCAACGTTAAAACTTTGTATAATCTCGCTTTTGTGGTCTCACGATATGTGTATGAACACATGATCAAGATTGGGTGTTTATGGTTAAAAGAATTGTGTCAAAACGTTTCAAACACATCAATGATACGGTTTTAATCATCAAAACTCGCCTGTAATCACGAATTAAATGATTTACTTAAATTAGGGTTTATGTGTCGATTTGGGTTTTCCAAAAGTGAAGTGTTTTGGTATAAAAGATTGTTGGGTTATAGTCTTAAGTGGTTGAATTAATGATTTCCATGGTTATTAACCACCCGTAAACACGAATTGGTTAACATTTTGGATTTAGGGTTTAAAGTTCATAGTATTTGGTAATCAAGTGATTCACAACGAAGTTAAGTGTTATAACTTGGTATAAAGACTCCCTCAACACTCTTAAACTACCGTAAAAGCTTTGTGCATATTCCATGGCTAGATTTCATACGCAGTAGATTTAGGGTTTAGACTACGCGTAAGTCTTTCTACGCAGAATCGCTAAAGTCGTGCAATTGTGTTTTGCTCTGTTATAAAATGAATTTTGTGTTAATATTGATGATTTGATGAATTTATTTCGTGCTTGCTACACTTAAAATTCAGAATCAAGGTTGTTGTAACTTCACGCATAAGGATCACCTTACGCCGTAGCATGTTATGCGTAAGATTAGTCTTCTGGCGTAGCTTCTACGCATAAGGTTCTACATATGGGACTACGCCGTATCCCGTGAAGGATATGCGTAACAATGACCTCTATGCATAAGGTCAACTCTCACGAGTAGCCTTACGCGTAAGGTTAATATATGCCTACGCCGTAACATCTACGCATAAGGTCCAATTTTTCTTACACGTAATATTTCTTACGCGTGTAGTTAGGATCCCACGCGTAAGTTTACGCCACGCATATATCATTTCGTCTTCACGATAACTTTACCAATCCTCACGCATAAGCCTCGGATCATACCTTCGTTATGAATTGTTACGTGTACAAACTTGTAAATAAACTAATCATATCGCCACTAATCCAATAATGTCACTAATAAACTTAAATCGCTTGATATGTTGTGAACAATAAGTGATAAAATAAACTTTAAAACTTAAAGTTAACTAACTCACTAAACATTTCACGACGTCATTGGACTATTGAACATACAAGTGACTTAGGACTCAGAACAATCATTGACAATGCATATTCAATAACTAGACAATAAGACCTTCCGTTGACTAACATTATGTCTTCGATATGTTGGTTCTTTTGGCTAATGTTATTTCGGATCACGACATGGTCGAACAAATGAATGTGGATGCATCAAGTTCTCCATTCTCGATATCTATCCTTATGGCTATCCAATGAAGATAGGAAAGAATAATCTCCGTGTTGACTTTGACACCCTCACTTGCTCGTAGTCTTCGTGTTTAATTGCTATTGATATTCTCGAGGACTCATCCGTATCAAAATATGCTCACCACTCGCAACTGCTCTCGAGATCTACATCCAACGCCTCGAACACTATGGAAAGGGTCAGCGATGCATCACTGCGACGGTGACTCGATCACAAACAAGTCACCATTACACCTGCGACTTAAGGGCTATTCTCCTAATTCTCAAGTCGAACCAACCAAACTATATGCACTTTCTTGAAGAGCTCACTCTCCAATTCTTAATCGATATCGGTTATGACGAGGCTCGGGAGTAATCACCAAGCATTCTCACGTAGAGCTTAAGAGTATTCCTCAACCATGGAGAACTCTCTACATGATCATCACCAAGTCTGCTCGGTCGCGGTGGCTATGAGCATCCTAAGCTCATGGAACCGCAAATATTTTGGGCATTGGTCAACATGAAATACATCGCTATCGAAGCTCGATTTGGGATGACATGATGTCATTCTCAACAAGCTTGGCTCAAAGATTCCTACATCGATATACTAAACTGTTGATCTAGAGAGCACTTGGACTTCATCCCGATATTCCCAAGAGACTCAATGACCCCGACAATCACGATATGTTGACGGAACCTATTCTATCTTTCGTAATCAAGGAATCGTCTACAAAGAAACAAGGAGTCGTGTTGCGATTTCCTTCTAATCAAGATGTCGAAGCTCGAAACGCATAAAAGGTATCTGGAAGCAGTTAGACAAGGCAAAGTTGGTCATCTCGACGAAAAATCTTCCGGAACACCGTAAGGAGAACCGTAAGAGGAAGTGCGAGAAGTGCAACAAGCATCTGTGAGTCAAAGGAAGTTTCTAAAGGAATCCTCCTTCTAAAAGGATTGTTCCCGTAAAGGAAGCCGAACCTATTCCCACACTTAAACCAAGCAAAGAAAGCTTGTGACGAGAGCTCAAGATACTTGATACAGATGAAGAGGTTCATTACTCGCAACCGCAATCAAAGCACCCTCCCAAGAGCAAAACCTCCAAGTCCTCCACTGCCCAAGGAAAAGGAAAACTCAAAGAATTGTACCCTATGATGAGAGCTCAAGAAGAAGAAGAGCAACCGGATAAATCATATAGGAAGAAGTATAAAATCGAGACATCTTCAAAAGGCTAAAGAATTTGCTAAAGACCAAATGGGTGGCCCGTGGGTCAAGTGGTGCAGCTCAATCTTCACCAACTCCCCGATGCGTTAATCAACCCGATAAGGAGCTGGTGCCACCACTCTTGTGCAACAACAAAAGCTCGCAGAGGATACTATTGTATATGATTTTGAGGAACCGAAATCGAGAAAGATAAAGATGTCGCTGACGACGATGTGCTCGATAGTCCTACACACTCACGTAAGAAACTTCGAACCACCAAAGGACCCGAATCTCCTCACATCTCATCATCATCGGATTCTTCGCCTCATTCATCACAACCACCATCTAAGAAGTCAACCAAATCATCATCCAAACCATGAAGAAACCACCTAAATCTTGGATTTCTCAAATACATGAAAGAATTGTGAAAGTCAAACAAGTTAGAAAGAAGGACATGCTCCACGAAAAACCGAATTGGTATGTCGACCAAATGCGATGCTTACATGATGAGAATGACAAGATGCGAAAGAAAGGAAAGTTATTCGAGAATTCATGAAAGATCATCGTAAGAGGAACTCGAATGTAATGATTGAAGGCTACACTCAAAAGTACCTTCGTGATATCGCTCCTAAAGTCCAAAAGGAACCGGAGAAGTCGCAAGAGATCATACCCACAAGTTTCTTCTACGACATCGCCCTCGTGTGACTAGAGAAGTATTTTCCGCATAACTCACCCCTAACATCGCCGCATTGGTTAAACATACAATGGCCAAAGAAGCTTATCTCTCGAATCTGAAAGTTAATCGCTAAACTAGTGATGCAAATGTCAACGCTGATCCGAACGCTTACTGGATGAAGCTAAATTTTTCAAGGTCTACTTGCTTTCAACCTCGGATCATCATGCAAGGAGTCACCGGTCAACCCAAACGGCCAAGAGACGACGATGATAAGGACAAGGACTCTGCATCTAAACGTTAGAAGCAACGGTAAATCTTCGTCTATGCAACCCCACCTCAACGGACTCCTTCTCAACGAAGATCTCCTCCTCGCTCTTCAACCGATAAACCTCGGGGCGATTCCGATTTACCACCCTGCACTCAAAAACCGGTGATCACTTTGAATATACGGGTGGTGACGATGAAGAGGTCCTTGAGCCCCAACAACAACCCACCCTCCCAAACAAGGACGTAAACCAGATCATCATCTAAGCCTTCAAAAAGAAGAAGAAGACGCTTCATACCGACGCCATATCATGGCTAGATGACGATAAAATCAAGAATTTGAATGGTTTGCTACACTTGTTAACAACACTCCCTACCTCAAGAAGGTCAAGAATTGGTAGACGGTAGTACCTTGAGCATGCAAAGATTTTGCAAGAAAGGTTCCGTGTGAAGAAGATGACGAAATCAATTGAAGCGCATCAAGAATGAAGCATTCCTACTTTGAAAGACAAATGAAAGTGCAATCGAGGTTGAATATCACCTTGAAAACATTGCTTGAGCCATGTCTAATAACATGGATTGGCTCAACCTCAAGCAAACGTCGACTTCACCAAACGGGACAATCCTCCATATTACAATCGATCGGTCTCGACCTCTACCTACCATTGGCCAACCCGACGCCTAGATTCCTTTCGACACTTCTTCAACAAAGACTTAGATTTTCTTCAACACGGTGGCGATGGTTCAAGGAAATACGCTACATCTCGACACTTCCATTCCTCGCCGCCATATACTCCGATTGTATAGCTTATCGAGGAACGTATACCCACATGTTCTCCCGACAAAGTGGTAGCATATGACCAAGATGCAATGTATGGGATTCACCATTGGCGAACGATCGAAGAATCTACTATAGAAGTTGCTTGGTCCAAGTCTCAACATGCAAAGTGTTCAAGATTAAAAGTATCGTGGCCATCCAAGATGTTGTTCATCGCCTAAATGGGACTACACTTTTCTCAAGAAGATTGTGGTCAAAAGACAAGACGAAAGGGACTATGCATTCTCTCGGGTCGACTTTGAGAATTTGAACATCAACGATATTGAAGACATGTACCTTGCCAAAGTTCAAGGTCGCATGAGACAATTTCAAACCAAGTACAACGTGAATTCATCAAGTCACCGCCATCTTCATCGACGATAGTCATCAAAGAACGGTTGAAGATCTTCACCGCTGCTGAATCATATCGAAACGTAGAACTTCACTCCACCACGCCTGATCTTCCCGACATCAACCACCTTACACAACTTACGCCATCAAGAAACCTTTCGCCAAGCATCGTAGTGAACTTCAACGAAATCGCTTAATGGCGTGCGACGATCTTCACAAATTGGGGATCACACTTTAGTCGGTCGTGATGGATTGCTTATCGTTGAAGGATATACATGAAAGATTGGGAACCCAAAGCGATGGAACTCTAATGACGTATGGGATGTGAGAAGGATCATCAAAATGATTGATGAAAGGTTGTTCGTGGGGACTCGCCTGTACGACTGGAGAGCTTTGTTGGTGGTCGACCCAGATGAACATTACCGGCTTTCAACGCCTGCTTGCATTCCCCGAAACATCACCGCACTTCCCGGTACCCCTTGAATTGGTTCTTTCATTACAAATTTGGATGTGTGATTATATATGTCAATGGCTTGTGCACACATAACAGTTGTACAACCCGTAATTATCAAGAAAGGACCCGTGGTACGCCTGCTACAATCCTTATAAAAGGAGCTAAAGCTTACTTTTTGAGTAAAACCTATCAAACCTTTCATTATTCAAGGTTTTGCTCAAAAGAACAAGTACTTCCCGTATGATTTTCAAAACCTCAACCGCTTATATCACTTGTTGAGGGGAGTATTTGAATTAAAACTTTGTTCACAAATTGTTCACAAGTGGTCACTCTTCCCAACACTCGAAATGGTCATATTTATTTCAAACGCTTCAAAATAACATTTTCATATGCCATTTTTGAGGGGAGAAAATTATGTGATAGAAATATGTTGTGAAAATGCAATGAATCAGGTACTTCGACTTAACCAACGAATTGACGGTACTAAACCGTTAGTAACTCGAAAAGACTTGTCCCGGACGGGTAATAATTTCAAGCTAGTTCGCTAGTAATGTAAACGTGTCTCGCAGGACTTGTCCAGAGAAAGTTCCATTCGAGAAACTCTGGTAGACATGAACTCGACGGGTATGACAACCTTTGAGGATTGTCTACACCTTCATAGAAGTTATTAGAGCTAGTTGTCACCTAAAAGTCGACAACGAATCCTTTAACTACGCAACGTAACCGTGTCTCGCGGGGATTGTCTATCTCGAGCGGATCAATTCAAAAGTGCGCACTCTTTCCTCACACGTGCATTTAAACCATTAATACTCTTAAGCACATGTGAGGGGAGTATTTATGCAAAACCTTATCTCTCAAGTGGTTCAAACATGTTTATCATTTACAAACCATTTGAGAGATTTTCAAACCGTGGTTTTAATGGCAACATAGGTTAGTCATGGAGTTATAAGGTGACTAAGGTTAGAATAACCGTTCTATGATCCGCCAGAGCCGGAGGGATCTACCCAAGGACACTACCATTAGTTAGTGTTAGAAGTCCTTAGGAATGATTGTAAAAAGGAGAAAATGAGAATCGGAGAAAGAAGGAGTTGAAGAATCAAAAAGAAATGCAAAGAAAAGTGGAAAAGAAATAGCCTCCGTATTATTCAACTTAGGCGCATAACGGGTTCAATTCATATACTACTTGGCTGTCACTTAGTGACACCGGTATTGAAGATTAAAAGTCGCTATGGACCCAAAGGATTTACGCACTAAACCTTCTTAGCCACTCAAGTTTCTCTCATGTAAGCTTGTTTCATTCTCACAGGAACCCTACGAAACTATTGGCTTTCTTATAGATCGGTATTGAAGAAGCGAGACCTCTCCTAGTCTCCGCCAGAAAATCAAACCCACTATTGAGTCTAGAGCCACGAGATTCATCAAAAGATCTCTTAGGAACACTTGACATTTAATCACTTGATGATCAACAAATAAGATTATCCTGGTTCATATCGAGTCCTTCACATATCTTAGCAACTGTCGAGAACATTTATGAGAGGTTCACTTGCGATTCTCAATGATTGAATGGAAACCTCGCCAGGTCAACATCAAACATTTCCTCGACAAAGTGTCACTTCGTAACTCCCCGTGGATTACGCAGAGTGTGTCTCAAACGGTCTACAATCACAGGTGATGCTCGGTACCTCAACACTCATCTCGAATCAGAGATGTACTTGGTACATCGCTATCTCACTTGTGGGACTCAGCCTCAGAACGGCCTTTGTAAGAATTAGAGTTGTGTTTTCACACTATGTCATTAACACCTCGGGTTCAAACTTGAAGTGCGTGAACCGCTTATTACTAACCGCTTGAAATGTTTTCTTCATGGAAGCTCCGGAGCGGAATGATCGTCATTCTTCATGCTCACGCCAACATCATCACTAATGGAAGTTCTATTCGAATGCAACACAATACGAATGATTCTTCATCAAATCAAAGAATCTACAAAGTTAAAGACTTAAAGAACTTCATCAAGATTGAATTCCAACGCCAAAGAGCGTGTGAGCATGTCAAGAATGACGCTGGAGACACCGAGCAACAAGGCACTGAGGCGCACTTGATGCGCATAACAACATACTATCACTTTCACCACAAAGAACAATGATCAAAGAACAAAGTTTAAGATGACGCCAAAGCAAACCGCAAAGAAAACTATCTCTACACTAGGAGATTGTTCGATTCAAGGCAATTCTTCTCTCGAAAGAAGAATGTCAAGACGCCAAAGCTACTATTACATCAACGCCTTCACCGCTTACATTCATATATACTTGAGGGGATTGTTGGAATCACTCCTAAACCGTATTTCAAGTATTTATATTTCATATGTAATAGGTAGCTTATTATGGCCTTTATGTTTGTTTAAGGTCTAGCTTATGTAGAAGGCCCATGCTTAGGCCCAAGCCCACATAAGAAAGGATGGAAACTAGGAGTGTTGCCTAGCTTCCTCCTATAAATACTCTTGTAAACCTCATTCGAGAGTTGGTTGTTCAAGCTTTTCTTTCACATATGCCTACGACAACCGGGTCTTATTATTGTTTGTGTGTGTGTTAGATCTTGTTCAATCGCCTCATCTCCTTTCTATATTACTTGTGTTTGTAAAACTAGTGACCTAACACGGCCGAAAACATTTAATAACGAGCGAAAACGTAAGAAAACGGACAAAAACGGACGAATATGTATGAATACGTAAAAATAAGTATGAAAACGTATGAATAATGGACGAAAACGTAAGAAAACGGGCGAAAACGTATGAAAACGGACAAAAATGTATGAAAACGGACAAAAACGTATGAAAATGGGCGATAACGTATGAAAACGGACGAAAAATAGTTGAAAACGTATGGAAACGGACGAACACGTATAAAAACGTATGAAAGGGAAGAAAAGAAAACGCGAATTAAAAAAAAAAACGTAAATAACGTGAATTAAAAAAAACAAACAAACAAAAGAAAACGTGAAATCGTGAATATAAAAAAATGTGAATTAAAAAAAACGTGAATATTAACAAAAAACGTTTATTAAAAAAAAAAATTAATTATATTTAAAACGTGAATAATTAAAAAAAAAAAAAAAAAAAAAAAAAAAATTATTAAAAAACAAAAGATAAAAAAAAAACATGGACTTAGGTTTAGACATATTAAATCTTAGGTAAATTTCAACCATTGATCAAACTGTATTGATCACGAGATTGTCTCGATAAATATCAAAATAAGAGAACCATTCGAAAATTCCACATTTTTATCCAATACATAACTCAAAAAATATTTATTACCATCAACGTTGAATATGAAAAATTATATAAACAAACAAACGATGGGGCTTAGTTGCGTATTTCATAGTGAATATTCACTGTTTTTAATCCAAATTAAGTGGATAATGTTAGTGGCTTATGAAAAGTTATGATTGTGATTTGTGGATAAATTATAAAATAAATTAGAGAGTTATAAAATAAATTATAAAATAAATTATGATTGCGATCAGATTCTCAAGTCGAAAGAAAATAGACGGAAGAGTGAAAGTGGTGAAGTTTGTGTTTCACTTTTTTAGAATAAATGAAATAAAAAGAAAGTTACATGATATTTAGCTTATAAAACTTTCACTCCACTTTTTGCGGTGAAAGCTCACTTTACTCTCTCTTACTTTATCATCTTTATTTCACTTTCATTCATTTTTATTCTTGAGAATCGGACATAAATATTACTAAGCGACCATTTCCATCATTCATTTAAAAAAATCAATAAATGAAATTAAAAATATTTTATTATTTCACCTATTTTTATAATTTAAATATCTTAAACCGTTAATCGTTAAGAAAATATTACACCATCGCGACGAAGATTTAATTATCCTTCTATAGAGCGGGACTTTGATATACTGAAAAAAGAAAAAAATTCGATTTTTTTTTTCGTTTTTTTTTTTTTTTTTTTTTAACGAAATTTATAAAAATCATATATGATTAAACACTAAATTGAATATCACATGTCATATATTCAATTTAGTGTTTAATCATATATAACACGAATATCATATGTGATCCGACATGATATCATATGTGATTTTACACTTATATCATTACGTGATATTAAATATCATATATGATTTAACACTAATATCACATGTGATATTCAAATTAGTGTTTTATTATATATGATTTTTAATGCAAATTTCAAGAACGTAAAAAAAACTAAAAACTAAAAAAAAAAAAAAAAACGTGAAAAATAAAAAAAAAAAATTTGTCGAAAGTATATCAAAGTCTTATCTATAGAAAGATAATTAAACGCTCGCCGAATGATATATTTTTTTCGCTTAACGATTAACTGCTTGAAATATATTAATATTTGAAAAATAATGAAAGCTGAGTTTTTTAAATTGCTTGTTAATCTCATCCATTGTATCAAATAAAAATAAATTGTAGAGATTAATCCTGGTGATTAAAGAATCTTTGTCTTCATATAATTTTAAATCAAAATAAATAGGATTAATTATATGTTTTTATACCACGTCGTCAAGTTCAAATAGTCGTATAATTTACTCTCATCACTACTACTTATAACGCACCAACGAATCTCTTCTATTAAATTTTCGACTTTCATACTTGCAACCAATTAAGCATGAGGTACAACACTTGAAAGCACATAATTTTCGTGACTTACAAGCAAATAAGCATAGTGTACAACACTTTAATGCCCATATTAAAAAACACCACATTAATACTATTTAAGTGGTCAATTAATACACTATTTAATTCACCCCTACACAAAAACAACAATTTAATCACAATGTACAATTTAATCAAGCTACTAAGCCAAACAAACAATAAAAATTATTAGGAGACATAAATAAAAATTGTTTCAGTGAGGCTACACAAATTTTTCCCACGACCACAATTTTTTCTCGGCAACACAAAAATCTTCCTATGACCTAATTTTTCCTATGATCTATAACTTTTTCCATCGCGAGAGAGCGGAGGCTACAACAAATGCATGCGCATTGGCTGCAAGGGCAATAAGAAAAAAAAAATACCAAAACGTTATATCTAAAACATATAGATCTACAACAAATTAATAGATCTTAAAATGAACCGATCTATAGAAAAAACTATAGATCTACGAAAAAAACTTTAGATCAACTAAAAACTATAGATCTAAAAACTATAGATCTACAAAAATATATATAGATTTATACCTCAAAACTTGATGGGAAGGTTTCGTGGTGCGTTAGTGGTGCACCCGGTGGTTGGGCGGTGGGCGGCGGTTGGTGGCGGCATAGCATGGTGGAGGATTAACGTGGTGGTTGTGATAGTTGGATGGTTTTGTGAATAGTGTTTTTTCATGTTATGATGATAATCGAATTTGTTTTGATGCTTATGGTGAGAGTGTATTGTAAGATGAAAGTGACTATGTGTATTTTTAGAGGAGAATGTATGAGTTTTTTGCCGTGAGACGCCAGCCAGTAAAGTGTGCGTGATTTACTTTGCGGCAATCCAAAAAGGGCTTAAACCCGAACAGTAGCGACCAACGGGCTCGAGCCCGATCGACATCGGCTAACGGGTTCGAGCTCCGAACGGACACGGACTATACGAAATTTTGATATCCGTAAATTTATCGTTAAAAAGAACATAATAAACTAAAATACATTATTTATCGAAAAAATTTATTTCAAGGTACCCGCCGCTGCAACGCGCGGGTACCCTGCTAGTATTTAATTAACATGATAAGTTATTTTATGATCTTTGTAAATTATCAGAGTCTAATCTTTCTTTACTTGGAAGAGCAAAGCTTTATTGAAAGCTCACAAAAGGAGCTAAGCAAAAAGTCAAAGGATAAAAAAATACTATATGGAATCATCTCTAAATTAAAACGTAGAGCTGAAAATGAAAAAAGTATCAAATCATACGTTGATCTGCTTTATATAAGTAATGTTGAAAGCAATAGATCGAATTGAAACAATGACAATCAAGCGCAGCATGACAAATGAACGATATTATATCATCTAAACAATATATTGGCTAGTCTGATGGCAATAAAATGATACGTTCTGAGAGGATCAGGCATGAATATGGTTGCCATCGATCAATGTCGCTAGATGATAGTTAGGTTATGTGAAGTTGCATGAAAATTTATCAATTGTCAAGTGGGTATATTAATTAACCAGCTGATTATTTGTATAGTATAAGGCTACTAGTACATTAATTAGTTTAATTAGTTTGGTTCACCTTCAACTTAATGAATATGCTCAAGTGATGCTGACTGAGTGACCGCTAATGCTGTATCCTTGCAACTTAAGTTCAATTATACATTTGTTTATTAACGCCAAACGTTTTGATTAAACGGATAATTTGTTTATTAACATCAGTTGGACTTGGTTAAAGACATTTTACGTACATGGATACTTTATTCATATTCATCTTTAGTCAGGTTTAGTTCCGTGGAAAAGCATATCATGTTGCGCTTTTTACTATAGGCTTACGAATCAATGAAATATAATTTTCTGCTACGCCTTTGGAGCGGTTGGTAATGTCGGATTTTCTTGATGAGTTGGCTTTTGCTTTGTGAGAGTAGCGATGAAAATTGCGAACAAGATGAATGGTCATAATATACATGGTTAGGCTGCGCTTTGAAAGCATATGAACATGGCATACGCCATGATGTTGGAACTATATGTTATGTGTACTTTAAACTATTTGTCTTACTTGAACCCCATGAGACATTGTTAAACCTAGATTTGAACTAGTTTTGTAATCTTTATTACAAAGACTAATATAGCAAACTTAGCTATAATTGTGTTAAGGCTTATTATACACCTAAAGGTGCAACTCATATGGGTAAAATCTATTTCAAGTTTCAAATATGTAGAAGAGCTTAATATTTGACTCTCGACACAAGTTTGCGGTGTTATGTAAGAAACTCATTTATAAGAATGTAGTTACAAATAAACCTGACACTACCCTATAAGCAAAAGTTCAATAGTTATCGAAACAAATATCGCATCGCACTCCGTCTAATGCCTCACATATATATAGAATTTAGATCAAATAAGAACATTTTTAAGTTGTTAAAATGAGAATCTAATAGTGTTTTCTTTAAAATTGTTAAAGAAAAATTACTAATATAATTAAAAGGGTAAATTTAGTATTTAACACCCCTAATACCTTTTAAGTCGAATAAAACCTACCCAATATTCTCCTATTCATAACAAAGCACGAGTTTCAAACATGACAAAATATAGTGCCAAAATTAAGCAAGAAACAATTAGATCCAACTCAGTGTGCATTGCACGGGTCTAAATGACTCGTTAAATTGAAAGGTTGTTTACAACTATTAGAAAATGTTGTTTATTAATAATCAAGATCAAAAATTTAATTACAAAAACCCTAAACCCTATATTTAAAATGGGAATTGCATTTATATCCTCCAAAGGTGAATAATTTTATATATATCCTTTTACAAGTTTTGGTGCACATAATACAATGGTTTTATGCATGTAAAGAATATATATGCAATTTTGCATCTTTTGAAGGATATATATATGCAAATGACCCTTTAAAAAATATAATGAAAGCTATCTTGGAGAAAAAAAGTAACTAATTAAAGTAAATAACAATATTAAAATGAATAAACTTTCCTAAAAATAAATAGAAAGTCCGCTTTCCAAGCCTCTACGGCGTGAATAAGGAAAACGCTTTTACAACGTAGCAACATATTCGAGAGCTATGTGGCGTATGTTTATTTTGGTTACGATGTAAGGAAATGTAACTTCTACGGTTCTCGGTCTCAATCTTTTCGCTATTATTACCCTTCACTTGAGAAGAACTCATTTCGAGTTTTTACCATCAAGAGCTTCATCAACTTCAACATCTTCTCACGACGCACCTTATCTTTGGTAGTTTTACGCTTACATCAACTCGAGAACTCTTTTCCTTCATTTCTTCACGCTTTTTCACAAATTTTCCATTCCTCATGATCAATATAAAACTCTAGATCTCTTTATCGTCCTCTCATCGAAGAAGAAGAAGAAGGAAAAAAAAAAACCTATGAGTTTCGGATCGAGTCATTTTATCTAGTTAGCAACAAAATTTTGTTGTTAAATCATGAAATGACGTAAGATTATGATAGATCGTTACTCCCTCCGTCCCAAATAAGTGTCTGTTTGAATTTTCAAAGAAACTAGTTTAACTTTGACCGTAAATTTTTTTTTTGTTATATAATATTTGATGAAAACTATATCAATGAAAACACACTTAAACCCTAATCAATTCATATATTTTCAGATCAAGATTATATAACACCGAAAAAATATATATGGTTGAAGGATCCAGCTTTGACTGAAAGTCAAACTGACACTTATTTAGGACGGAGGGAGTATTTTATTTTTCTGGCTTCATGGTTCTGTTTAAGACCGGACTAATTCCATTTCACCTAAATGAACAAGTAACGAAACAAATGTAAATTAAAATAAATGGAAAGCTTGGACGAGTTGATAAATCAATCTTTTACATGTAGTAAATGGCAATATGCAATTCGAAAATCAAATAAGCATTCTCATTGCATCCATGCATACTTTGTACACGACGACTACACGATTGAAGAAATCATGCATAAAATATCATATCATACATATATACACGATATACTAATTAACACACACATTAAAATCAATAAACCCCGATGGACTTAATTCATCCTAATCAAGCCCGAAGGTATTAAAGCTTCATGAGAACCATACCTTCCTGCTCTCTGATCCACACTGTTGATCATTCTATACCTGGCTAGGACTAAACGGACTACACGATCCATGTGGTTGCACATCTTTAGCTTTCATCTCGGCTAACACTTTATAAAACATAGCCACATCACATGGAAGCAATATCGGACCATCACTATGGGCACTATATTCACTTTCAGCGCCTGCTCGAAGCACTGAGAACAAAGGATGGCCAGCATACTTTGTCTTGATCATGAACCTTGTTTTTCTGGTCCAACATAGACTGGAAAAAAACCCTTCGGGGCCATTTTCTTTTCTTCATTTCATCTCCGCTCCATGATTTGCTTTTATGTATACCGAAACACCAACGTTTGTATTGTGGCTACTATGAGAAAATGAACTACATCTTTTCCATGTCTTCGAGAAAGTTCTTCTTGTCCTTGAAGGTTTCCATCGAATATATAAGCTTAAGATATATTGAGAAGATTAAGAAATCTATTGGGCATGAATTTATAACTTGAAACTGTTTAAATAGCAAATAACCCACACACACGGTTTTAGTGAAACTTTTGGTTAAAAGGACACAAGTTGTGCTACTATCCGCGATCATAGGTTAAATCGAACATGGATCTTGTTCCCGTTGTGTTTTGATGGCCGTGATAAACATACGTGAGACAATATTTAGGATTGTATTTAGGGTCATGGAAATTAGATGGTTGTGTTTGTGTGTGTAAAATGAAGGCTTATATAGAAGAATAAAGAGTTGGAAAATGGGTTGAGGTCTGAACCGGTTGATATCGAGGACATGATGTCATATACTCCTGTTATTCTCTACTAATAAAATTGTCTTGTAGCTTTGTCAACGCTCAAAGTCATGCCTCCATAGTTCATAATATTTGGTTAGCAACCTAATAAGAACTTAGGGCGAGTGTAAATTGGTGGATGGTATCGGTTTTTATAAGCTGTACAGAAACTCATTAAACCCGTCGAAGGTGTTGAATATTTTTGTAAGTCACATTTCGGCGTCACATCATATTTGTTCTTTTATAGTCCTATGCAGATTTAACAGTGGTTAGCATATTTGTTCTTTATAGTCCTACGTAGATTTAACGGTGGTTATAAGAATGAAGGATAGACATGACTCAAACTCGATATTGTGGGTTTGGGTCATATCTATCCTCTAATAATAAGACCGTAACTCTTGACCGTAACTCTTGATGTGTATCAGGTGTCGTTGATCACATTCTCATTAATATTATAAATTGTATTTTCTTTTCTTTTGCATGTATGTATCTTGTTCAATGAGTCGTATTCGAGGGTGTGTGAGATGCGATATCGCATGGCCTCAAAATATATTCCTTTATATATTTTATAGCCTCAAAATTTACTTCTCAACTTCAAAATGTTAACGATAATGAAATTATGTTCTAAATATTTGTTAAACTCATCTTGAAATAGTCGAGTAACAAATAAGTGAATAACTCATTAAAATTAAAGCTAGATGGTTACAATAAATCATTGTCGCCATGTTTAGATATCATGAAATTTTTGCACAAAGTCTCCTTGGGACATAAGTTGATGTTGGCAAGTTTGGTCACTTATAAAGCACAAATTAAATTACAAACTCTTAAGCCGCAATTGATTGTATTTATTATATAGCTATAGGTACAAGTTGGAGAAGCACTTGTATTTTAAATTTGTGGTTGACCCGATCAAATGGGTTAGTGGTGGACTTGGTTTGATATTAAACTAATAACTTCCCACCATCTCCTTTTATTATGGAGCGTGATAGTTATCGGTGTTCAAACATATGCTATATAAAGAAGCTATGTGAGTGCATGAAAGATATATACAAAATATATCATATACGTAGTTACCAAACTATAATAGAGATAGTTGTTGTATGCTTCGCTTTCTTCTTGTCGTCTGCTTCGCTGTGTTGTAATCGCGAGTTGTTGCTGAAAAGATTACGTAGAAGCGTATTAATCCACGGGTGCTTAGGTGCGAGACTCGAGCAACTTACGAGTGCTGAAAGTACTTTAAGGGACGTGATTTGACATCCCGTCTGATTCTCGCTTTTTTCGTGTTTGATAGTTTTGAAGACGCGAGATGATCATGGTGATGATACTTATTGTCAAGTATGTTTGGTTTTGAGTTTCACATGTTCCAGTTGGGTCATTGTGCTAACTTGCTCGGTTCGGTCTTATAAGGTCATTATGAGTTCTCACAAAATCAATAAGGTATTTCTATTATGTTTATTTGATCGAAACATATTGTTGCGAAATACGTAAATATTCAACGGTCTCCGCTAACTTCTTTCACGACATTGTTGTTCAACAATGACCATTAAATTTCACTTTCACGACTTTTGACTACACATCAATCCGCCATTTACCTTTTCAAATTCATTTATAGGCTAGCATTGAAAACTTTTGGCCTATATCGGTTTACTTTTCTTATATACATGATAAAATGATTCAGTAAGCGTCTTTATCGTATACCACAACAAAACAAAAACAACAATGCTCAATATGTGCCTGATCACCCACAATCGATAGCAAGCGAGTGGTTCCAAAGTGACTTTGACAAAAATGTAATGCGTATATATAAAAATTTATGTTGGAAAATGGTTTTTGCAAAATGGTTTTTGTAATTTTTGACACTATTTAATATATGTAGATGTTATATATATATATATATATATATATATATATATATATATATATATATATATATATATATATATATATATATATATATATATATATATATATATGTATATTTCTTGGTATCTTTGTATTCTCCTTGACGAGAGCTTAGCAACAAGCTAAAATTTGTCAAAATGGAGTTAAAATGAATGAGATATAAATGTCTCAAAGTGAGGCGCGTGAAACACAAAAATTGGAAAAGATGATGTATCCCACATCGCCCAAAACAAGAAGTGAATGCTTGTTTATAAAGAAATCATAGTATTGACTATCAAATACCTTTAGGTTGGTTACACCCTATACGCCTAGGGGTGAGGGGTGCGAAAATGGGATTCCGGGCCAAAATGAGTTCAAGCTTCGAACTCATGCGAGCTCATGACACGAATCGACTTGAAAGTTCGCCACGCGCTAATCATTTCTACTGCATGTTCGGTTTGGGTTTCTTTTCGGTTAGATTTTAATTTATTAACTAAGTTATACAGAGATATTTTGTGATAAATAAAAGATATACAAATCATGTTTAATAATAATGATTTGTTTAAGATTGGTAAATATTTAATCTTGGAGAACAAGATTGGGGTTTAGTATAAATATTTGCCAACTCTCATTCGTTTTCTACATCCAAAAACGCACTTCTCCAACTACCAATTTTCCCGTCTTCTCTTCGATCGTAAACACGCAGAGCTTGTGATCTTTCGAGCAAAAGTGTGTCTAGTCGGGCCTGTGCCTTTTAGCGGCGTTGTGCCACCGGAAGCAGACGACGGATCTGTTTAAAAAGAATCGTGTTAACCGACGGCCTCTGCTCCACGACCTTTATCGCTTTAATTTAATTATTGATATAGGGTATGTTTGGTAAAAATAGATTGTCTTGATGTTGGTCTTATTCTTACGATCGGTGTCAGGTCGTCTTGTCTGTTGTTATTTAAAAGATTATAAAAGAGATTATTTTTATAAGTTATATGAAGTAACCTTTATTTTCGTGAGATTATGGGAGATTATTTTTTATAATCTCTTATAAGCTATATATGAAACAAAGATTATTTTTAAGTAGCTTATTTTTGAAAAAATAAGCATAATCTCTCAATAATTCTTGTGTGAAACATAGCCATAGAGTTTGTCTTCGCCTCTACCCTACATACGTCATTAAGTTTTATGTTATTTACATTATGTTATTTATTAATTGTATGTCGATTTATTATTTTAATAAAATTATACAATCGCTTCACAATTTATACTTTGTATCATATGCAAGAACACTTACTTCAAAACTCCTATTGTTAACATGATAATTTATTAAATCTTTTTGAAACGCAACAAACAATTTTACAATATTTACACAACAAATCTATCTTGCAATGTCTTAAGCATGATTTGAATCCACAATTTAACCATTTTGATTGAGGTCCATTCTCATGTATAAAGTATCACTGAAACACAAGTACATTAAGTAATAATTTATTAAATATTTGAACACAACTACAAATTATGTTTATTAATTCAATTATTAAGCCAATTAGACAATTAATTAAACTTGAACAAGCTACGGTGGACTACTCAAGCTCTTAAAAAAATAAAAAATAAATATAATAAATTTGTTTTAACTTCATGTCAATTTATAATAATTTTTCAGCATGATTGGTGTAAACATTTCTACATCTTACTTATATGATAAAAGATCGTTTGAGACAAAGATTATTCTGTACAAGGGATCAATCTCACTTCCATTTTTATTTGATCTAATTGGATGAGATTAATCCCAACAATTTTAAAACCCACTTTCATCATTTTTCAAATATTAATATCTTTCAAACCGTTAATCGTTAAGTTTAAAAAAAAATATATCATTGCGACGAGCATTTAATTGTCTTTCGTAGATGAGCACTTTGATATACTTTCGACAAAAAATTTTTTTCCGTATTTTCACTTTTTTTTAAGTTTTTCGCTTTTTACGTTCTTTGAAATTTTCATTGAAAAATCATATATGATAAAGCGATAATTTGAATATCATATGTGATATTGGTGTAATATCATATATGATATGTAATATCACATGTGATATTAGTGTAATATCATATATGATATTACATATAATATCACGTGTGATATTACATATCATAATGATTTAACACTAATATCACATGTGATCTTCAAATTAGTGTTAAATCATATATGATATTCATCATGCAAATTCGGTTTGAAAAAGCGAAAAAAAAGACGAAAAGCGTGAAAAAGCGATTTTTTTCTTTTTCGAAAGTATATCAGTGCCAAATCAAGAAAGATAATTAAATGCTCGTCATCGATGGTATAATTATTTTTGCTTAACGATTAACGATTCAAAAGATATTTAAATTATAAAAATAGGTGAAATAATAAAATGTTTTTAATCTCAACCATTGATTTCTTGATTAGATGGATGGTGGAGATGAGTCACTGTCAATATAAATAAGTTTGGTATGTAAAATAACTCTCCTCACTTATATATAGACTATTAGACTAGTTGTGTTTTAGCTCTATTTTATTTTGAGTTATGTCATCCACGCTCTTAGGTAGTTTTCAAAATGCCACATAATAATCGAAAACCGTAAGTCAACTATATTTCATTTTACTCAAACAAGATAGAAAAGAGATAATTAAGTCAACATGCCGTCACAATTTCAACTACACAATACCGTTGTATATTCTTTTTAGTGCGAAGGTGAAATATATTAATTTCAATCAACAACTTTACAATGCATTAAAACAAAATATTGTTTGAACAATCTCAAGAGAGATACAACTATCAATTCTAGGATATGGCGGATATCATATACTACATTGACACATATCGAGACAATACTACATAGCCTTTCTCGATACATCATTCACTGCGAGCACTTGAACACAGACAACAACAAGTCCCACCAACATCCACCTTTATGCACCAATACCCATAACTCCATGATATACATTTCGAATACATGAACATCATAATCCATTCAACCATCATCCATAATAGACTTATAATGTCTTGTACTAGGCATCATCATGCAAGTTATAACTCTCGTACTCTAAAATAAAGGGCTATACCCAATTAGCTAGCTACATTTCTTAACTTTCACCCCTAAGATCAAATAGTAGCTCACCTCACTATCTAATCATAAAAAGCAAAGAGGTTAAGGCATCACTAGCTAGGGAACTGCACTTCACTTAGAAATCAATCTAACCTCCTGCAGACGGTGTATAGCTAGGATCAAGTAGGCTCATCTTCACTCCTCACTATTCCTAGCATCATACACTCGTCTCACCAAGCATACTTTCCATACAAAATGGAAACCTACTTTATGGTAATAAGCGATATAAAGCATTTCAAAACTCTCAAGACCTAACAAAGGCCAATCGCCAGAGCTTAAAATGGTTATAAGCGTTATAGGTATAAACCACCAAGTTACAAGGCCATCATCTCGTAGCATGCTTAAGAAAACTTCAAGTTTCAAATGTAGGATGAAATTGTGAAGTGTAGGACAAAATCCTTTTTTTCGGTTCGCGTAGACCATAAACACATACGCAACATTCATAGTCGGCAGCTTATCAAGAAAATCGACATTTGCGTTAGTGGATTCATGAGTCTTCATTTTGATTCCACACAAAGACTTATGACATTCAATCACGAATATCGGAGACTAGACCAACCTTAAGCGCCGTCCATTGGCAAAGTTGAAGTTGAGCTAATATATTCAACGGAAACTAACCTTATGATGCTTACTCACTAAACTAGTGTGGTGATATTAGGACTACTGCATAACTTTCCTTCCACTACAACATGAGACACAATCTAGTTCATCGGACTAGTTCGATTTTAAAGCAATCAATATACTTAGCCATCCGCTCTTCACTAAACATTCTTATACCAAACACTCCACTTATCTCCCATGTATCGTAATTCCCAACTCTTTGTGTAGTCATAGCAATTTAACTTCTTGGTTTTCAAAGACATTAGTTTAGATCTAACTTCCGTCACAAATGATCTTAATTAGAACATTCTAATCTCTTTCTTCTTTCTTTAAAATCCTACAATTCCTCTATTTCCATATAAAGTACACAATTGCTGCAAGGCATAACTTTTGAACTATACTCCATATCTGATTGTGGTTCTTGCATTTAGAAAGGCTACTAACAGTTTTGTCCCATGTTGCATCATTAGTTAAGATCCTTGCCTTGATCTCTATTTTTGCCCATACTTTTTGAGAAAACTCACATTGGAAGAACAAATGGTCATGAGAATCAAGCACATTCTTACGTATGCTACGAACTTCTACCTATGAAGGCGATGAACTTGCAATGGAATACATCCTCTTAGGATTACCAAACCCAATTCTTCATAGTGTTGATGCTCAAAAGCGCACAAAAATGTGGGATCATATTCGTCTTCTTATGGAAGGATCATGTACTCAATCGGGAGGATTTGGAATCCAAAATTTACTTGGCTTATAGACACTTCATGATTGAACACGGAGACACTAGAGTCCTATCATCATCGATTTTGAAATCATCAATGATTTGGATAAACACAACATCATCATGCCAAGAGTTGCGGTGAATACTAAGTTCTGAGTAGTCTTGGTCCGAATGGGAGAAGTATGTCATTTTCTCCGTGTTGAAGAATATGCATCATTCTACTTATGGATTGTTATCGATTACTTGAAACCTCATGAAAAGGAAGTTGATGGAGAGCAGTTCTCCGTGCTCAAATTGCTAAGCGATCGCATCCGGATAATCTGACAACACGCCTTGTATGCGCAGCGAATTATCCTACCGACCCGACAATCGACCATTGCTTCAAACACACCTTCCGGCAACAACCTCAACAAAATCAATTAGTTCCATACAACAACAATGCCAAGCATATGTCGGTGAAGCGTGAGAAATCGATCCGTTCGAAGCATTGAAACAAGATTTGTGATGATTGCTAATGCTTTTGGCGTTACCAACAAATCAACAATGGTATTGGTTCCTCATCTAACACACGGACTCAAGGCGTTTGTGAACAATGGGCGTGTTGAAGTTCGAAATCGTGATTATGGTGGTCGGATGGGCGGTGGTCAAGGTTTAATCTGTGTGGGTAGGAATATGAGCTCGAAGTGGTGGAGCGAAATGCTCGAGAATCGGTTAAATGGTCTTAGATGCTACAAGCTGCAATGAGAAGGACACACAGCTAATGCATGCCCAAAGCCGAGGACTAAGGCGATTGCTTATTTCAAAGAGGCTTTACTTTTGGCTCTTAAGGATGAAGGCTGGTGGATCTCACGGAGACAAAACGAGCTTCATGGCGGATCAGAGACTCGGATGATGATATGGAGGACTTGCAGGCCAATGTAGGCTGTTATGTTGATGGCTAATATGCAAGAGTTACACATAGGTAAAGCAGGCCAGTGTATTACTTGATGAAGCATCTCGGTACCGAACAAACCATCATCATATCTGAACTAATATCTCCGCCAATATCTGAATCAACGCAGCTCGAGACTATGTCAAATGGGTCATATACATCTCATTAGAAGATTTTCAAATAAACCCGTAGTTACATTTGGCGATCAAGATGACCTTATGGTTTCCTTTGATAATCAAATTGACTCGTGGTTGTACTTGAGGATCTAAATAATGATCATGTTGTGACTCACGTTGAACAACAGAACCTTGCCTCATCAGGTTTTTCATTTAATTCAAGACCATCAAATCAAAATGGAGAAATGTTATGCATTAAATAAAAATTAAAAGAAAAATGCCTTTATTAACAAGGATTTTGAATGCTTACAAATGCAACTCAACTTTCAAAACTCGAAAACCGTGAAAAAGGTTTTGAAGGCGCTTTGCAAAATCTCATCAAAGCGAAAATATCTTGAGAGACGGATCGTGATCTAGCCGCTTTGAAAAATGCTTTGTTATGCGAAATAGAACAAGCTGAAACATGAACATAAAAAGCAAATTAACACTCTCACCTTGGAAAATCAACAAGCTAAAAATTTGAGTTGTTAACTTGTCAAAACAGTTCTCCATACAAAAAGCATTCAATGAATCGGTCGATGACCTTCTTGAAGAAATTATCGACACCAAAACAAACTTAAAGAGTTTAAAGCTGTTGTTTACAAACATGGTGAATCGATATGACTATTAAAAATTACCTTAAAACCCAATCAAAAGGATATGGAAAAATCTAGGCGATTGAAACCAAAGCTTTAACTAAAACATTCAAACCAACTCCAGAGAGTTTCGGTCACAGAATACAAAATTGATATCTTTTGTTATGAGTGTTGTTGAATATCATCGTCAAGAGAATTAGATCGCGAGAAAGGCGAGTCGATCAAAATTAAAAATGTTGTTTACAACAAACCTTTAAATTATAAAAGCGGTCACTTCGTCACACCAGCAGTTCTTCTTACACAAGAGATTATCATCAAAACACGGAGTCTTCTATTGTTAATCCCCGACCAGTTATGCACAAACTTATGGTCCTTTACCTTCCATTGGTGAAGTAAACTCAAAACACGAAAATCGAAAAATTCTTGATATTTTGACATTTCATGGTGACCTCAAATTTTACAACATGAGATAGAATATAAACTCGAAATCAAAGTTGAACATTTTCAATCGCCTGCAGTTCGAGAACAAAGAGACATTTTTAGGAAAATCTTTACCTAATGTTAAAACTTGAAAAGTTGTGCAATTGCAGGGAAAAGTTTTCATAAGGAACTGGGTAATGAAGCGTTTCGAGAAAGAAACATCTATTTCTAACACTAAGCAAAAGAAAATGTTGAGAAAAGATGTTGATCGACTCTTGAAGATGTTATACGTCTTGATATCCATAATGTTGTGTTACTTCATGCTTTGCCATTTGCATCGATTACATCTCTGCGATATTGTTGAAAATGTTATGCTTAGACGAGAACACAGATAATGTGCTTTAGATCGAGTCTTTAAAAGTGAAAATAAAAGATTACTCAACGAAATTTACAATGCAAAACGTCATCTTCATTGGTGTGAAAAGATATTCACAATCATCAACTTAGTTTTCGAAGAAAATCGCTCGATTAGTGCAAAATCTTGATCCTAAAATTGAGCAATTGGATGATCAAAGCGTGTCTTTGAAAGTCAAATTTCTAAATATGAACAAGAACTTGTAAAAGTTAAGCAGAATATGGTGTCATATTTGATTTACTCAATAAGACTCGTCATGAAGCATCTAACGAACTTGATCACTATCTTGCTCACACTAGAGAAGTCATGAATTTTCTTGGTAATATTACGAAAATCAAGATTTGATTCACACTATCTCCAAGTTAAGAAATGTTAGGAAAGTATGAACAACTTCCGCCCTACCGTGATTAAGATATTGGCACGGTCACATAGTAATCATGAACCTAGAATCCCTACGCCAAATCACAAGTTGTTAACGTGTTTCCCTCTCTTGAAGCGGGAATAGTTAAATCTTTTCCAAGCGTCCGCACCCGGCCTGGAGCACTCAATCGAAGAATAGGAAGTTGCGGCCTGAAAGATCAATAAGGAATGCTAAAGTGAAGAACACCCTAGGACTCTGAATATGACTCATGTTGCTTCCACTATAGATGTTCGTCGGCAAATGTAATCGAAATAGTGATGTAACGAATGATAAACCGTTAAGTACTTTTGATATTCGATCGATGCACCTGTGTTGTTGTGGAAGAGTATGAATTGATTGTCATGACAAATGTGTTGCTAAAGCTATAATCTCGTTTACGGAATCCTAAGAATCGGAATACCTCTAGGCCACTAATCATTCTAAATACGTGCTTGGTAGCAGCGCTTCTTTAGATTCTAAGGCAAACTTCTTTGGCCTTTGTAGCTCGGTTTCACCTCCTAAGAATGTAGTACCACCTAGTGCTTTCACTAAGACTAAAGCAAGAAGTAGTTATAGATGGCGAAATGGATATATAACACACTAGGATTTAAATGGATGCCTAAAATTATCAATGTGTATATCTAATATACATTTGAGAACCTCTAACATTTCGGGTTCCATCTCTTCTATTCCATCGTATGTAATACATGCATGTAATGCGGTGATCCGAGATCATTCTTTGGATTGTTGATAGCGGATGTTCAAACACATGCGATGACTTAAAGCATTATCAAACTTTATTGCAAAGTTCATTAGCCTTTGTCGAGGTTGAGAACGATCACCGCAGCTATCATGGGCTCTGGAGATTATGTCAATGGGAACATCGAAATCGTGAGGGTTTACTATGTGGAAGGCCTCGGTCACAATCTGTTTTAGTAGGTCAATTTTGTGATGGAGATTTGGAGTTGCTTCGGGGAGAAAACTTGTTTCATTCGTGATCTACAAAATGACCTTATATCGGCTCGGCGTAATTCTAGTCTCTACACTATCTCTATGCAAGACATGGTTGCTTCCTCTCCCATACACTTGCTTTCAAAGGCAACATCTACAAAATCCAGGCTATGGGCAGTCGTCTCTACATCTAAACTTTCAAACCATCACCAACCTTTTCGACCAAACTAGTTGAAGGACTCCCGCGATTCGGTATTCAAAGATCACCTTTGCTCGGCACGTGAACAAGGGAAAAGCACTCGTGCTCATTTTCCTTCAGGTGGAACCTGACTCTCGACATGTGCTTCATCTTCTTCACATGGTTGTGTGGCTAATCTGCGCAGACAAGCGATCAATGGCAGCGCTACATCTTAGTAATTGTTGATGACTACTCGATGGACTTGGGTCTACTTTCTTGAAGCAAAGACCAAGCTCCACAAATGATCATCACCTTTCTCACAAAATACAAGTTCGACTCCATAACACCGTCGGAATAATGAGAAGAGACAAAGGAACCGTTTGTTAACAAAACCGCCGTGAATTCTATGAGAAGTGGAATTCGACATCAAACATCTATTGCGTGCACACGAACAAAATGGAGTTGTTGAAAGCGAAACCGAGCGTTAGTGGGCTGCAAACAATGTTAATCAATGCTAAACTTCCAGTTACTTATGCGTACGTATCTCTGCATGCTATACTCAAAACGTTCTATGATCACAAAGCATGCGACAAAACACCTGAAACATGTCGCAACTATAAACCGGAACCTCGAACACTTTCATGTATTTGGATCCTTTGCTATCACGAATAATGATCGTGATGATTTGGAAGCTCAAGCCAAAGGCGATATTGGGTCTTTATTGGATCTTGTGACAATTCTAAAGGTTTCAAATCACGGAATCGTCGAACTAAGGAGGTCTTGGAAGCGATTCATGCTCATTTGATGAACTCACGAAATGAGCTTACGGTATAATGACTTGAACCCGGTGCAACCGTTAAACTTCCTCAACCCCATCATCAATTGAACAAAGCCCCGACCTTTCGTCAAAAAATGGAAGGTTATTTGCTCCTACATTACGTGATATTGATGAAGTGCTCCGGTGTATCCATTGTTTCCATTGCACAACTTGGATAATATTCCTATACATACACACTACAACTCACATTGAAGATGCACTACACAGATTGACTCCAACACAATAGTTGAACACCGCTTCCAACAATGATGAACGGTGATGATATTCTAAATGAAGTACCCACATGCAGATTTTGATCCAAATCGTTCTTGACCCGTTTGCTAATGAGGCTGCTGCACGGATGTTGCGGAATCTTTAACAAACCATTTGAATCCTCAAAATCGCACAATGTATACCAACCTCAACCCTCACACAGATAGACAAAAGACCATCCTCACATTATTGGCGAGCTTGAACAATTAATTTCTGAGACAGCGTCTTCGCACGAGATGGTGAACATTGCATTTATGCACTTTCACATGCCAATCGAAGCCTAAAAACATTAAAGCCTTAATGACAAAGACAATGGATTGAATCCATGGGGAAGAACTCAACCAATTCAAAGCGTCTTGAAGTATGGGGCTCGGTTGAAAGACCAGCGAGGTCTCGTCATTGGTCTAAAATGGTTGGAAAAACAAATTGGATCTTTGAAGGAACATCATCCGAAACAAGTCACGTCTAGTTGCTAAGGGTTATACGTCGGGAAGAGAATAGACTTTGAAGAATCTTTTGCTCAGGTTGCTCGTCTTGAGGCTGTTCGGATATTTCTAGCGTTCGCGGCTCATATGAATATGGCGGTCTTTCAAATGGATGTCAGCTGCGTTTCTCGAACAAGCGAAAAGCGGTTTATATCGACCAACCCAAAGTTCGTTGATCGAGTGCCCGAACCATGTCTACAAAGCGAACAAAGCTCTTTATTGTCTCAAACAAGCCCCGGGCATGAGTGCGATAAGCTATCATCTTTCTCATTGCTAAAAATTTCACCAAAGGTTCGGTTGACCGACTCTCTTTATACAATATCACGGGCATATCTTAATTGTTCAAATTTACGTGGATGACATCATTTTGGGTCGACACATAAAAGTTTTCAATCGCTTTTACAAAACTAATGAAGAAAATTTTGAAATGTCCATGATGGGTGAACTTACATTCTTTCTAGGATTGCAAGTTTATCAATCACCCGTAGTATTTTCTGAGTCGGTCCAAATATGCCTTGATTTGTTAAACAAATTTGGAATGAAAACATGTGATACTTATGCCACAAATGACTCATACCAAGAAGCTAGATCTTTGATTTACATGGAAATTAGTTGACCCTACCAAATCACAAGTATTATTGGGTCTCTCATGTATCTAACATTGCGACATGATATTGTCTTCTTGGTTTATCTATGCTCCGTTATCGGTCGCGACCATGAAACCCCTCTCACGAGGCTCAAAGAATCCTCCAATCGTCAAGGAACCATTAACTTGGGGATCGGTATCAGAAGGATTACGTTTTGAACTAATCGCTTTTTAGACCTGAGACCACGGATGCTTAGACTCGAGAAAAAGTACTTGAGCTCTACAATTTCTTGGTGATAAGCGGTGTCTTGGCGATCAAAAAGCGGGATTGTACATCGTTGTCATCAACCGAAGCGAGAATATGTAGCCATGTCCGTGTGTTGTGCTCAAGTCATCTGGATGAGAACAGACTCAAAGACTATGGTTACGTGTTCGACGACGAATCGATGTCTTTGCGACAATCGGTGCCATTGCGATCTCGTGCAACTCGGTTCATTTTCGAAATCAAAGCGCATCGATCTTCGCTATCATTTCATCAAGGACCATGTGGAGCAGTGCAGTTGAATTATACTTTTGGGTCTGAATACCAATTGGCGGATCTTCTCACCAAAGCCTTGCCTCCGCTAGGTTTAATGAGTTGGTCCCAGGTTGGTATGAGGTGTTTGGCTCAAGAGGTTGGATGACCTCTTAAAACGATCTTAAAAACTGTCAAACACCAAAACATCTTTTGTAAATAATTTTCAAAACAAAATACAAAATATAAAATCAAATAAAACAACAAAAATATTCTCTAATCTATCTTTCTTTCAACATGGCAAGTACATTTCTTCCGTCAACACTTTAATCTTTCAAAATTCGAGTATTTTTCGATCAAGTGTTGAGGGGAAAATAATCTCTTAACATTTCAAAACATCGTGTACTTGCATGTTATCATATCCCGGTTGTTTCGTTTAACAATGGTGGTGAAATTTTACGGTTAAATGACACTCCTCGGACTAAATTTATAACCTTTCATTATTTCTTAAGTCGGGGGGTGTCAGTTTCTTTCTTAAAACTTTTGTTTGGTAACAAAATGGAAGTTAAAGGCTTTGTTTGAAAAAGGAAAAGGTGGAGGGACCAATGTCAAAACAAAGTTATTTTTAATATAACACCCCTTTAACTTTCACTTCTCATTTTATTACTCAAAACCTAAAACCATCCTAGCATAGAATTCACTCAAGAAATCCGTGTTGAGATCATCATCTTGTAAGTGATTTGATGTTTACAACATGTTTTTAAGCAATGGTTTTGAATTTTCAAAATCCAGGTTAAAACTTTGTATAATCTAGTTTTTGTGGTCTACGCATATGTGTATGAACACATGATCAAAGATGGGTGTTTATGGTTAAAAATTGTGTCAAAACGTTTCAAACACATCAATGATCTGATTTAATCATCAAAACTACTTGCCCGAATCACGAATTAAATGATTCTGAAATTAGGGTTTATGTGTCGATTTGGGTTTTCCAAAAGTGAAGTGTTTTGGTATAAAAGATTGTTGGGTTATAGTCTTAAGTGGTTGAATTAATGATTTCCATGGTTATTAACCACGAAACACGAATTGGTTAACATTTTGGATTTAGGGTTTAAAGTTCATAGTATTTGGTAGCTGTTGATTCTAGCAGAGTTAAGTGTTATAACTGGTATAAAGACTCCTCAACACTCTTAAACTACCGAGAAAAACTTTGTGCATATTCCATGGCTAGATTTCATCTGCGTAGATTTGGGGTTTAGACTACGTAAGTCTTTCTCACAGTATTTATTAAATTTGTGCAATTGTGTTTTGCTCTGTTATAAAATGAATTTTTGTGTTAATATTGATGATTTGATGAATTTATTTCGGGCTTGCTACATAAAATTCAGAATCAAGGTTGTTGTAACTCACGCATAAGGATCACCTTACGCGTAGCATGTTATCGTAAGATTAGTCTTCTGGCGTAGCTTACGCATAAGGTTCTACATATGGGACTACGGCGTATCATGAGGATATGCGTAAGCGATGACCTCTATGCATAAGGTCAACTCTTACGGTAGCCTTCGGCGTAAGGTTAATATATGCCTCGGCGTAACATCTCGCATAAGGTCAATTTTTCTTACCGTAATATTTCTTACGTGTAGTTAGGATCCTGGCGTAAGTTCACCTCTCGCATATATCATTTACGTCTCATAACTTTACCAATCCTCGCATAGCACGGATCATACCTTCGTTATGAATTATTACGTGTACAAACTTGTAAATAAACTAATCATATAAATCCAATCCAATAATGTCACTAATAAACTTAAATCGTTTGATATGTTGTGAACAATAAGTGATAAAATAAACTTTAAAACTTAAAGTTAACTAACTCACGAAACATTTCACGGCGTCATTGGACTATTGAACATACAAGTGACTTAGGACTCGTAACAATCATTGACAACTGTACATTCAATAACTAGACAATAAGACCTTACATTTGACTAACATTATGTCTTTCGATATGTTGGTTCTTTTGGCTAATGTTATTTCGGATCGACATGGGTTGAACAAATGAATGTGGATGCATCTGAAGTTCTCTCCATTCTTGATATCTATCCTTATGGCTATCCAATGAAGATAGGAAAGAATAATCTCCGTGTTGACTTTGACACCCTCACTTTCGAGTCTTCGTGTTTAATTGCTATTGATATTACGAGGACTCATCAGTATCAAAATATGCTCACTCCACTCTGCAAGCTGTTCTGAGATCTACATCCAGCAGTTACGGAACACTATGGAAAGGGTCAAAGGACGGTGCTGTGGCGGTGACTACGAATCACAAACAAGTCACCATTACACTGTGCGACTTAAGGGCTATTCTCTAATTCACGAAGTCGAACCAACCAAACTATACCACTTTCTTTGAAGAGCTCACTCTCAATTCTTAATCGATACTCGGTTATGGCGAGGCTCTGGGTAATCACCAAGCATTCTCACGTGAGCTTAAGGTATTCCTCAACCATGGAGAACTCTCTACATGATCATCACAATCATTTACAGTGGTGGCGGTGGCTATGAGCATCCTAAGCTCATGGAGCGCAAATATTTTGGGCATTGGTCAACATGAAATACATCAGCTGTCGAGCTACGATTTGGGATGACATGATGTCATTTCTCAACAAGCTTGGCTCAAGATTCCCATCGGATATACTAAGCGTGTGATCTAGAGCACTTGGACTTCATCTGATATTCCCAAGAGACTCAATGACCCGACAATCACGATATGTTGTGGAACCTATTCTATCTTTGAGAATCAAGGAATCGTCTACAAAGAAACAAGGAGACTGTGTTGCAGTTTCCTTCTAGCGAAGATGTCGAAAGCTCGAAGCGTACAAAAGGTGTCACAGGCAGTTAGACAAGGCAAAGTTGGTCATCTCGACGAAAATCTTGGAACACACATAAGGAGAACCGAGAAGAGGAAGTGCGAGGAAGTGCAACAAGTCTTTGTGAGTCAAGGAAGTTTCTAAAGGAATCCTCCTTCTAAAAGGATTGTTCCGTAAAGGAAGAACCTATTCCCACTTAAACCATAAAAGCTTGTGGGCGAGAGCTACGAAGATCTTGTCGAGATGAAGAGGTTCATTACTCTTGCACCAATCGAAACACACCTCGATGTAAAACCTCCAAGTCCTCCAATTGTCAGGAAAAGGAAAACTCCGGCAATTGTACCCTATGATGAGAGCTCACGAAGAAGAAGAAACAGCGGATAAATCATATAGGAAGAAGTATAAAATAAATCGAGACATCTTCAAAGGCTAAAGAATTTGCTAAAGACCAAATGGGTGGCCCAGTGGGTCAAGTGGTGCAGCTTTCAATCTTCACCACTCGATGCGGTTAATCAACCCGATAAAGGGGCTGGTGCCACCACTCTTGTGCAACAACAAAAGCTTCAGAGGATACTGTGTATATGATTTTGAGGCAGGGCGAAAGATAAAGATCTTTGCTACTGACGATGTGTACGGATAGTCCTACACACTCGCGAAGAAACTTGAACCACCAAAAGGACCGGAATCTCCTCATCTCATCATCGCCAGTTCTTCGTCTCATTCATCTGACCACCATCTAAGAAGTCAGCAAATCATCATCCAATCGTGAAGAAACCACCTAAATCTTGGATTTCAAATACATGAAAGAATTGTGAAAATTTGTCAAACAAGTTAGAAAGAAGGACATGCTCCACGGAAAGCTGAATTGGTATCTTGACCAAATGCATGACTTACATGATGAGAATGACAAGATGCGAAAAAAAGAAAGTTATTCGAGAATTCATGAAAGATCATCGTAAAGAGGCTGAATGTAATGATTGAAGCTACCTCAAAAGTACCTTGGGATATCGTTCCTAAAGTCCAAAAGGAGCTGGAGAAGTCGACAAGAGATCATACCCACAAGTTTCTTCTAAACCTTTGTCCCGGTGTGACTAGAAGTATTTTCAGACAACTCACTTTAACATCGTCGCATTGGTTAAACATACAATGGCGAAAAGCTTATCTCTACGAATACAGGTTAATCGCTAAACTAGTGATGCAAATGTCAGCAGCGATGCAGAGCGTTTACTTGGATGAAGCTAAATTTTCGAAGGTCTACTTGCTTTCAACTTTCGGATCATCATGCAAAGTCGGCGGTCAACCAAGCGACCCAAGAGATAGCGATGATAAGGACAAGGACTCTGCATCTAAGCGTTAGAAGCAATCGGTAAATCTTAGTCTATGCAACCCCTCACTCGGGACTCCTTCTCATGAAGATCTCCTCCTCGCTCTTCAGCGATAAACCTCGGGGCGATTCGATTTACCACCCAGGACTCAAAAACCGGTGATCACTTTGAATATACGGGTGGTGGCGATGAAGAGGTCGCGAGCCCCAACAACAACCACCTCTCCCAAACAAGAATGACGAGCATCATCATCTAAGCCTTCAAAAGAAGAAGAGGCTTCATCTTGGCGTCATATCATGGCTAGATGGCGATAAAAGCGAAGAATTTGAATGGTTTGCTACACTTGTTAACAACCTCCCTACTACGAAGAAGGTCAAGAATTGGTGAGCGGTAGTACCTTGGAGCATGCAAAGATTTTGCAAGAAAGGTTCCGTGTGAAGAAGATGGCGAAATCAGATTGAAGCGCATCAGAATGAAGCATTCCTACTTTTGAAAGACATTTCGGAAAGTGCAATCGAGGTTGAATATCACCTTGAAAACATTGCTTGAGCCATGTCTAATAACATGGATTGGCTCAACCCGGAAGCAACGTCGACTTCACCAAGCGGGACAATCCTCCATATTACACCGTGGTCTCGACCTCTACTACCATTGTGACTGATCGACCTAATTCCTTTCAGACACTTCTTCAACAAAGACTTAGATTTTCTTCAACACGGTGGCGATGGTTCGGAAATCGCTACATCTCGACACTTCCATTCCTGGCGCCATATACTCGGTTGTATAGCCATCGAGGCGATGCTACCCATGTTCTCCGACAAAGTGGTAGCATATGACGAAGATGCAATGTATGGGATTCACCATTGGCGAACGGCGAAGAATCTACTATAGAAGTTGCTTGGTCCAGAAGTCTCAACATGCGGTGTTCGATTACTAAAGTATGTGGCCATCAAGATGTTGGTCTATCGTCTAAATGGGACTACACTTTTCTCGAAGATTGTGGTCAAAGACAAGCGAAAGGACTATGCATTCTCTGAAGGCGACTTTGAGAATTTGAACATCAACGATATTGAAGACATGTACCTTGCCAAAGTTCAAGGTCGCATGAGACAATTTCAAGCGAAGTACAACGTGAATTCATCAAGTCCTTGCTCATCTTCATCGGACGCATAGTCATCAAAGAACGTGTTGAAGATCTTGACTTGTTGAATCATATCGAGCGTAAACTTCACTCCACCGCACAGTCTTCCCGACATCAACCGACTTACACAACTTCGGCTCATCGGCAAACCTTTGGTCGTCGTTACCGTAGTGAACTTCAGCGAAGCTGCTTAATGGCGTGTGACGATCTTACAATTTTGGGATCGCACTTTGGGTGGTCGGGGATGGATTGGCTTATCGGTTGAAGGATATACATGAAAGATTGGGAACCAGCGATGGAACTCTAAGAACGGAAGGGATGTGAGAGGATCATCAAATGATTGATGAAGGTTGTTCGAGAGGGATCGGTTGAGACGATTGGAGAGCTTTGTTGGTGGTCGACCGGATGAACATTCAAACTTTCAACATACTGTTTGCATTCACGGAAACATCAACTGCACTTCTGGTACCCCTTGAATTGGTTCTTTCATTACAAATTTGGATGTGTGATTATATATGTCAATGGCATGTGCACACATAACGATGTACAACCGTAATTATCAAGAAAGGACCACGTAGTGCGCTTGATTACCTGATCCTTATAAAAGGAAGCTTCTTACTTTTAGGTAAAACCTATCAAACCTTTCATTATTCAAGGTTTTGCTCAAAAGAACAAATACTTCCGTATGATTTTCAAAACCTCAACCGTTTATATCACTTGTTGAGGGAGTATTTGAATTAAAACTTTGTTCTAAATTGTTCACGATGGTCACTCTTCATAACACTCGAAATGGTCATATTTATTCTCAAAAGCGTTTCAAAAATAACATTTTCATATGCCATTTTGAGGGAAAATTATGTGATAGAAATATGTTGTGAAAAATGCAAATGAATACGTGTACTTGGACTTAACCAGCGAATTGTGATACTAAGCTGTTAGTAACTCGAAAAGACTTGTCTGGACGGGTAATAATTTCAAGCTGGTTCGCTAGTAATGTAAGCGTGTCTCGCAAAGGACTTGTCCGGTAGAAAGTTCCATTCGAGAAACTCTTGGTAGACATGAACTCGTGGTATGACAACCTTTGAGGATTGTCTACACCTTCAAGGTAGTTATTAGAGCTAGTTGTCACCTAAAGGCGACAACGTAACTCTTTAACTTCATAGCGTAACCGTGTCTCGCGGGGATTGTCTATCTCGAGTGGATCAATTCAAAAGTGCGCACTCTTTCCTCACATGTGCATTTAAACCATTAATACTCTTAAGCACATGTGGAGGAGTATTTATGCAAAACCTTATCTCTCGAAGTGGTTCAAACATGTTTATCATTTACAAACCATTTGAGAGATTTTCTATTGTGGTTTTAATGGCAACATAGGTTAGTCATGGGTTATAAGGTGACTAAGGTTAGGAATAACGATCCTATGATCCGCCCGAGCGGAGGGATCTACCCAAGGACACTACCATTAGTTAGTGTTAGAAGTCCTTAGGAATGATTGTAAAAGGAGAAAATGAGAATCGGAGAAAGAAGGAGTTGAAGAATCAAAAAAATGCAAAGAAAGGTGGAAAAAGAAATAGCCCTCCAGTTATTCAACTTAGGCGACACGGGTTCAATTCATATGCTCTTGGCTGTCACTTAGTGACACAGGTATTGAAGATTAAAAGTCGTCATGGACCCGATGGCCTTACGCACTAAACCTTCTTAGCCTCAAGTTTCTCTCAGCGAGCTTGTTTCATTCTCCACGGGAACCTACGTAAACTATTGGCTTTCTCTTATAGATCGCTGGTATTGAAGAAGGAGACCCTCTCCCTAGTCTCCTTTCGGAAAATCAAAACCCACTATTGAGTCTAGAGCCAGAGATTCATCAAAAGATCTCTTAGGAACACTTGACATTTAATCACTTGATGATCAACAAATAAGATTATCGATGGTTCATATCGAGTCCTTCACATATCTTAGCAATCATCGAGAACATTTATGAGAGGTTCACTTACAGTGATTCTCGGTGATTGAATGGAAACTCACGCGAGTCAACATCAAACAATCGACGGCGTGTCGCCCGGTAACTCCGTGGATTCTGCGAGTGTGTCTCAAGCGGTCTGATCGTGGTGATGCTTGTGTACCTCGGCGACTCATCTGAGCTGTAGATGTACTTGGTACATCGCGTTATCTCACTTGTGGGACTCGGTTCGAGCGGCCTTTGTAAATTAGAGTTGTGTTTTCACACTATCTTTTAACTCTCGAGTTCAAACTTGTAGTGCGAAACCGCTTATTACTAACCGTTTGAAATGTTTTCTTCTTATGGAAGCTCGGGGCGGAATGATCGTCTTGATTCTTCTCATGCTCACGCCAACATCATCACTAATGGAAGTTCTATTCGAATGCAACACAGCGATCGAATGATTCTTCATCAAATCAAAGAATCTACAAAGTTAAAGACTTAAAGAACTTCATCGATGTTGAATTCCAACGTCAAAGGCGTGTGAGCATGTTGAAGAATGGCGTGGAACAACTTTGGGCAATGAAGGCGGAACTGAGGCGGAGACTTGATGCAGACAACAACATACTATCACTTTCACCACAAAGAACAATGATCAAAGAACAAAGTTTAAGATGACGTCAAAGCAAAACCGCTCGAAAACTATCTCTCTACACTAGAGGAGATTGTTCGATTCAAAACAATTCTTATAGAGAAAGAAGAATGTCGATGAGCGTCAAAGCTACTATTACATCAACGCCTTCACCGTTTACATTCATATACTTGAGGGGATTGTTGGAATCACTCTAGCGTATTTCAAGTATTTATATTTCATATGTAATAGGTAGCTTATTATGGCCTTTATGTTTGTTTAAGGTCTAGCTTATGTAGAAGGCCCATAAGCTTAGGCCCAAGCCAGCATAAGAAAGGATGGAAACTAGGGTGTTGCCTAGCTTCTCTATAAATACTCTTGTAAACCTCGTTTGAGAGTTGGTTGTTCAAGTTTTCTTTCTTTCACATATGCCTCGCATAACCGTCTTATTATTGTTTGTGTGTGTTAGATCTTGTTCGATCGCCTCATCTCCTTTCTATATTACTTGTGTTTGTAAAACTAGTGACCTAACACGGCCGAAAACATTTAATAACGGCCAGCGTGAAAGCGGACAAAAGCGGACGAATATGTATGAATACGTGAAAATAAGTATGAAGCGTATGAATAATGGACGAACGTGAAAGCAGGCGGCGTGTGAAAGCGGACAAAATGTGTAAGCGGACAAAAGCGTATGAAAATGGGCGATGCGTTGTGAAAGCGGAAAAATAGTTGAAAGCGTATGGAAGCGGACTGACACGTATAAAAGCGTATGAAAGGAAGAAAAGCGCGAATTAAAAAAGCGTAAATAACGTGAATTAAAAACAAACAAACAAAAGAAAGCGTGAAATCGTGAATATAAAAATGTGAATTAAAAAGCGTGAATATTAACAAAAGTTTATTAAAAAAAAATTAATTATATTTAAAGCGTGAATAATTAAAAAAAAAAAAAAAAAAAAAAAAAAAATTATTAAAAAAACAAAAGATAAAAAAAAAAAATGGACTTAGGGTTTAGACATATTAAATCTTAGGTAAATTTCAACCATTAGATCAAACTAGATGGATGGTGAGGTTTGTCATTGATAAATATCAAAATAAAATGTACCATTTGAAAATTCACATTTTATCCAATACATAACTCAAAAATATTTATTACCATCAACGTTGAATATGAAAATTATATAAACAAACAAACGATGGGGCTTAGTTGCGTATTTCATAGTGAATATTCACTGTTTTTAATCCAAATTAAGTGGATAATGTTAGTGGCTTATGAAAAGTTATGATTGTGATTTGTGGATAAATTATAAAATAAATTAGGAGAGTTATAAAATAAATTATAAAATAAATTATGATTGTGACTGTATTCTCAAGTTGAGTAAAATAGATGAAGTAAAGTGAAAGTGAGGAAGTTTGTGTTCTCTAGCTTTTTTGAGGAAATAAAGTGAAATAAAGTGAAGTAAAGTGGTGATATTTTGGTTATAAAACTTTCACTCCTTTTAGGGTGAAAATCGACTTTCTTATCTCTCTTACTTTCTTCATCTTTATTTCACTTTCATTCATTTTTATTCTTGAGAACGGGCGTAACATCTAAGGACTATTTAATCATTCGTTTAAAAAATCGATAAATGAAATTAAAAATATTTTATTATTTCACCTATTTTTTATAATTTAATATCTCTTAAACCGTTAATCGTTAAGGAAAATATTTACACCATCGCGACGAGCGTTTAATTATCCTTCTATGAGCGGGCGACTTTGATATACTTTCGAAAAAAGAAAAAATTCGATTTTCACAATTTTTAGTTTTTTTTTTTTTTTTTTTTTCGTTCTTTGAAATTTGTATAAAATCATATATGATTAAACACTAAATTGAATATCACATGTCATATATTCAATTTAGTGTTTAATCATATATAATCATGTAATATCATATGTGATCTGATATGTATATCATATGTGATTTTACACTTATATCACATGTGATATTAAATATCATATATGATTTAACACTAATATCATGTGATATTCAAATTAGTGTTTTATTATATATGATTTTTAATGCAAATTTCAATTGAACGTAAAAAACTAAAAACTAAAAAAAAAAAAAAAAACGTGAAAAATACGAAAAAAAAAATTTGTCGAAAGTATATCAAAGTCTTATCTATAGAAAGATAATTAAATCTTTCGTCGCAATGATATATTTTTTTAAACTAACGATTAACTGTTTGAAATATATTAATATTTGAAAAAATAATGAAAGTGAGTTTTTTAAATTGTTGGTATGTCTACATCAATTAGATCGAATAAAATAAATTGTGAGATTAATCCGGTATCTAAAGAATCTTTTGTCTTCATATAATTTTAAATCAAAATAAATAGGATTAATTATATGTTTTTATACCCGATGTCGCATAAGTTCAAATAGTGGTGTATAATTTACTCTCATCACTACTACTTATAATGCACGAATGAATCTCTTTCTTATTAAATTTTGGACTTTCATACTTGCAACTAATTAAGCATGAGGTACAACACTTGAAAGCACATAATTTTCGGACTTACAAGCAAATAAGCATAGTGTACAACACTTTAATGCCCATATTAAAAAACACCACATTAATACTATTTAAGTGGTCAATTAATACACTATTTAATTCACCCTACACACAAAAAACAACAATTTAATCACAATGTACAATTTAATCAAGCTCTAAGCCAAACAAACAATAAAAATTATTAGGAGACATAAATAAAAATTGTTTGAGGCTACACAAATTTTTCCTATGACCACAATTTTTACTCGGCACACAAAATCTTCCGGCGAGTAATTTTTCCGGTGTTGTTATAACTTTTACGGCGAGAGCGGAGGCTACAACAATGACATGCGGCGATGGTGGCTACAAGGGGCGGCAATAAGAAAAAAAAAATACCAAAACGTTATATCTAAAAAAAACATATAGATCTACAAATAAAATTAATAGATCTTAAAAAATGAACTGATCTATAGAAAAAAAACTATAGATCTACGAAAAAAAACTTTAGATCAACCAAAAAACTATAGATCTAAAAAACTATAGATCTACAAAAAATATATATAGATTTATACCTCAAAACTTGATGTGGGAAGGTTTCGGTGGTGCGTTAGTGGTGCACTCGGGTGGTTGGGCGGTGGCGGCGTCGGTTGGTGGCGGCATAGCATGGTGGAGGATTAACGTGGTGGTTGTGATAGTTGGGATGGTTTTGTGAATAGTGTTTTTTTCATGTTATGATAATAATCGAATTTGTTTTGATGTTTATGGTGAGAGTGTATTTTGTAAGATGAAAGTGACTATGTGTATTTTTAGAGTGAGAATGTATGAGTTTTTAGGCCGTGAGATGTGAGTCTTTGTAAAGTGTGGGTATTTACTTTAGACAGCAGCGGGCAAAATGAACTTAAACCGAGCAGTAGCGGACCAACGGGCTCGAGCCCGATCGACACGGCCAATGGGTTCGAGCCGAACGGGCACGGACTATCTGAAATTCTTGATATCCGTAAATTTATTGTTAAAAGAGCATAATAAACTAAAATCATTATTTATCGAAAAAATTTATTTCAGATACCACATTGCTGACACGCGCGTACTCGCTAGTATTTAATTAACATGATAAGTTATTTTATGATCTTTGTAAATTATCAGAGTCTAATCTTTCTTTACTTGGAAGAGCAAAGCTTTATTGAAAGCTCACAAAAGGAGCTAAGCAAAAAGTCAAAGGATAAAAAAATACTATATGGAATCATCTCTAAATTAAAACGTAGAGCTGAAAATGAAAAAAGTATCAAATCATACGTTGATCTGCTTTATATAAGTAATGTTGAAAGCAATAGATCGAATTGAAACAATGACAATCAAGCGCAGCATGACAAATGAACGATATTATATCATCTAAACAATATATTGGCTAGTCTGATGGCAATAAAATGATACGTTCTGAGAGGATCAGGCATGAATATGGTTGCCATCGATCAATGTCGTGCTAGATGATAGTTAGGTTATGTGAAGTTGCATGAAAATTTATCAATTGTCAAGTGGGTATATTAATTAACCAGCTGATTATTTGTATAGTATAAGGCTACTAGTACATTAATTAGTTTAATTAGTTTGGTTCACCTTCAACTTAATGAATATGCTCAAGTGATGCTGACTGAGTGACCGCTAATGCTGTATCCTTGCAACTTAAGTTCAATTATACATTTGTTTATTAACGTCAAACGTTTTGATTAAACGGATAATTTGTTTATTAACATCAGTTGGACTTGGTTAAAGACATTTTACAAAGACATGGATACTTGATATTCATATTCATCTTTAGTCGGGGTTTAGTTCACGTGGAAAAGCATATCATGTTGCGCTTTTACTATAGGCTACGAATCAATGAAATATAATTTTCTGGCTACGCCTTTGGAGCGGTTGGTAATGTCGGATTTTCTTGATGAGTTGGCTTTTGCTTTGTGTGAGTAGGCGATGAAAATTGCGAACAAGATGAATGGTCATAATATACATGGTTAGGCTGCGTTTTGAAAGCATATGAACATGGCATACGCTGATGTTGGAACTATATGTTATGTGTACTTTAAACTATTTGTCTTACTTGAACCCCATGAGACATTGTTAAACCTAGATTTGAACTAGTTTTGTAATCTTTATTACAGTACTAATATAGCAAACTTAGCTATAATTGTGTTAAGGCTTATTATACACCTAAAGGTGCAACTCATATGGGTAAAATCTATTTCAAGTTTCAAATATGTAGAAGAGCTTAATATTTGACTCGACACACAAGTTTGCGGGTTATGTAAGAAACTCATTTATAAGAATGTAGTTACAAATAAACCGACACTACCCTATAAGCAAAAGTTCAATAGTTATAGGAAACAAATATAGTGCATCGCACTCGTCTCGAATGCCTCACATATATATAGAATTTAGATCAAATAAGAACATTTTTAAGTTGTTAAAATGAGAATCTAATAGTGTTTTCTTTAAAATTGTTAAAGAAAAATTACTAATATAATTAAAAGGGTAAATTTAGTATTTAACACCCCTAATACCTTTTAAGTCGAATAAAACCTACCCAATATTCTCCTATTCATAACAAAGCACGAGTTTCAAACATGACAAAATATAGTGCGAAAATTAAGCAAGAAACAATTAGATCCAACTCAGTGTGCATTGCGGGTCTAAATGACTCGTTAAATTGAAAGGTTGTTTACACTATTAGAAAATGTTGTTTATTAATAATCAAGATCAAAAATTTAATTACAAAACCCTAAACCCTATATTTAAAATGGGAATTGCATTTATATCCTCCAAAGGTGAATAATTTTATATATATCCTTTTACAAGTTTTTGGTGCACATAATACAATGGTTTTATGCATGTAAAGAATATATATGCAATTTTGCATCTTTTGAAGGATATATATATGCAAATGACCCTTTAAAAATATAATGAAAGCTATCTTGGAGAAAAAAAAGTAACTAATTAAAGTAAATAACAATATTAAAAATGAATAAACTTTCCTAAAAATAAAATAGAAAGTCCGGCTTTCCAAGCCTCTACGGGCGTAACAAGGAAAACGTTTTTACAACGTAGCAACATATTCGAGAGCTATGTGGCGTAACAAGCTTATTTTGGTTACGATGTAAGGAAATGTAACTTCTACGGTTCTCGGTCTCAATCTTTTCGCTATTATTACCCTTCACTTGAGAAGAACTCGCCCTCGAGTTTTTACCATCAAGAGCTTCATCAACTTCGAACATCTTCTCACGACGTACCTTATCTTTGGTAGTTTTACGCTTTACATCAACTCGAGAACTCTTTTCCTTCATTTCTTCACGTTTTTTCACAAATTTTCCACATTCCTCATGATCAATATAAAACTCTAGATCTCTCTTTATCGTCCTCTCATCGAAGAAGAAGAAGAAGAAGGAAAAAAAGAAAAAACCTATGCGTAGAGTTCGGATCGGAGTCATTTTATCTAGTTAGCAACAAAATTTTTGTTGTTAAATCATGAAATGACGTAAGATTATGATAGACTGTTACTCCCTCCGTCCCTAAATAAGTGTCCGGTTTGAATTTTCAAAGTAAAACTAGTTTAACTTTGACCGTAAATATTTTTTTTTTGTTATATAATATTTGATGAAAAACTATATCAATGAAAAACACACTTAAAACCCAATCAATTCATATATTTTGCATCAAGTATTATATAACACTCGCAAAAATATATATGGTCAAAGTTGATCCAGTTTGACTTTGAAAAGTCAAACTGGACACTTATTTAGGGACGGAGGGAGTATTTTATTTTCTTTCTGGCTTCATGGTTCTGTTTAAGACCGGACTAATTCCATTTCACCTAAATGAACAAGTAACGAAACAAATGTAAATTAAAATAAATGGAAAGCTTGGACGAGTTGATAAATCAATCTTTTACATGTAGTAAATGGCAATATGCAATTCGAAAATCAAATAAGCATTCTCATTGCATCCATGCATACTTTGTACACGACGACTACACGATTGAAGAAATCATGCATAAAATATCATATCATACATATATACACACGACATACTAATTAACTTACACACATTAAAATCAATAAACCCCGATGGACTTAATTCATCCTAATCAAGCCCGAAGGTATTAAAGCTTCATGAGAACCATACCTTCCCGCTCTCTGATCCACACTGTTGATCATTCTATACCGCCGGCTAGGACTAAACGGACTACGATCCATGTGGTTGCACATCTTTAGCTTTCATCTCGGCTAACACTTTATAAAACATAGCCACATCACATGGAAGCAATATCGGACCATCACTATGGGCACCATATTCACTTTCAGCGTCTTGAGAAGCACTGAGAACAAAGGATGGCCAGCATACTTTGTCTTGATCATGAACCTTTGTTTTCTGGTCCAACATAGACTGGAAAAAACCCTTCGGGGGCCATTTTCTTTTTCTTCATTTCATCTCCGCTCCATGATTTGCTTTTATGTATACCCGAAACACCAACGTTTGTATTGTGGCTACTATGAGAAAATGAACTACATCTTTTCCATGTCTTCGAGAGAAAGTTCTTCTTGTCCTTGAAGGTTTCCATCGAATATATAAGCTTAAGATATATTGAGAAGATTAAGAAATCTATTGGGCATGAATTTATAACTTGAAACTGTTTAAATAGCAAATAACCCACACACACGGTTTTAGTGAAACTTTTGGTTAAAAGGACACAAGTTGTGCTACTATCCGCGATCATAGGTTAAATCGAACATGGATCTTGTTCCCGGTTGTGTTTTGATGGCGTGATAAACATCGTGAGACAATATTTAGGATTGTATTTAGGGTCATGGAAATTAGATGGTTGTGTTTGTGTGTGTAAAAATGAAGGCTTATATAGAAGAATAAAGAGTTGGAAAATGTGGGTTGAGGTCTGAACCGGTTGATATCGAGGGACATGATGTCATATACTCCTGTTATTCTCTACTAATAAAATTGTCTTGTAGCTTTGTCAACGCTCAAAGTCATGCCTCCATAGTTCATAATATTTGGTTAGCAACCTAATAAGAACTTAGGGCGAGTGTAAATTGGTGGATGGTATCGGTTTTTATAAGCTGTACAGAAACTCATTAAACCCGTCGAAGGTGTTGAATATTTTTTGTAAGTCACATTTCGGCGTCACATCATATTTGTTCTTTTATAGTCCTATGCAGATTTAACAGTGGTTAGCATATTTGTTCTTTTATAGTCCTACGTAGATTTAACGGTGGTTATAAGTATTAAAGGATAGACATGACTCAAACTCGATATTGTGGGTTTGGGTCATATCTATCCTCTAATAATAAGACCGTAACTCTTGACCGTAACTCTTGATGTGTATCAGGTGTCGTTGATCACATTCTCATTAATATTATAAATTGTATTTTCTTTTCTTTTGCATGTATGTATCTTGTTCAATGAGTCGTATTCGAGGGTGTGTGAGATGTGATATCGCATGGCCTCAAAATATATTCCTTTATATATTTTATAGCCTCAAAATTTACTTTCTCAACTTCAAAATGTTAACGATAAATGAAATTATGTTCTAAATATTTGTTAAACTCATCTTGAAATAGTCGAGAGTAACAAATAAGTGAATAACTCATTAAAATTAAAGCTAGATGGTTACAATAAATCATTGTCGTCATGTTTAGATATCATGAAATTTTTTGCACAAAGTCTCTGCTGGGACATAAGTTGATGTTGGCAAGTTTGGTCACTTATAAAGCACAAATTAAATTACAAACTCTTAAGCCGCAATTGATTGTATTTATTATATAGCTATAGGTACAAGTTGGAGAAGCACTTGTATTTTAAATTTGTGGTTGACCTGATCAAATGGGTTAGTGGTGGACTTGGTTTGATATTAAACTAATAACTTCCCACCATCTCCTTTTATTATGGGAGCGTGATAGTTATCAGGTGTTCAAACATATGCTATATAAAGAAGCTATGTGAGTGCATGAAAGATATATACAAAAATATATCATATACGTAGTTACCAAACTATAATAGAGATAGTTGTTGTATGCTTCTGTTTCTTCTTGTCAGTCTGCTTCCGCTTTCGTGTTGTAATCGCGAGTTGTTGCTACGAAAAGATTACGTGTAGAACTGTATTAATCCTGGGTGCTTAGGTCTGGAGACTCGAGCAACTTACGGAGTCTGAAAGTACTTTAAGGGCGAGTTTGACATCCCGTGCGGTTCTTTTTTTCGTGTTTGATAGTTTTGAAGGCGAGATGATCATGGTGATGATACTTGTTCTTTATTATGTTTGGTTTTGAGTTTCACATGTTCCAGTTGGGTGTCATTGTGCTAACTTGCTCGGTTCGGTCTTATAAGGTCATTATGAGTTCTCACAAAATCAATAAGGTATTTCTATTATGTTTATTTGATCGAAACATATTGTTGCGAGTACGTAAATATTCAACGGTCTCCGCTAACTGCCTTTCGACATTGTTGTTCAACAATGACCATTAAATTTCACTTTCACGACTTTTGACTACACATCAATCCGCCATTTACCTTTTCAAATTCATTTATAGGCTAGCATTGAAAACTTTTGGCCTATATCGGTTTACTTTTCTTATATACATGATAAAATGATTCGGTGAGCGTCTTTATCGTATACCACAACAAAACAAAACAACAATGCTCAATATGTGCCTGATCGCCACAATCGATAGCAAGCGAGTGGTTCCAAAGTGACCTTCAACAAAAATGTGTGTGCGTATATATAAAATTTATGTTGGAAAATGGTTTTGCAAAATGGTTTTTGTAATTTTTGACACTATTTAATATATGTAGATGTTATATATATATATATATATATATATATATATATATATATATATATATATATATATATATATATATATATATATATATATATATATATATATATGTATATTTCTTGGTATCTTTGTATTCTCCTTGACGAGAGCTTAGCAACAAGCTAAAATTTGTCAAAAATGGAGTTAAAATGAATGAGATATCGTGTCTCAAAGTGAGGCACGTGAAACACAAAAATTGGAAAAGATGATGTATCCCACATCGCCCAAAACAAGAAGTGAATGCTTGTTTATAAAGAAATCATAGTATTGACTATCAAATACCTTTAGGTTGGTTACACCCTCTCTGCCAGGGGTGAGGGTGCGAAAATGGGATTCGGGCCAAAATGAGTTGAAGCTTGAACTCATGCGAGCTCTGGGACACGAATGCAACCGAAAGTTCGCCTCTGCGCTAATCATTTCTTGCATGTTCGGTTTGGGTTTCTTTTCGGTTAGATTTTAATTTATTAACTAAGTTATCTGAGAATATTTTGTGATAAATAAAAGATATACAAATCATGTTTAATAATAACAGATTTGTTTAAGATTGGTAAATATTTAATCTTGGAGAACAAGATTGGGGTTTAGTATAAATATTTGCCAACTCTCATTCGTTTTCTACATCCAAAACGCAGCTTCTCCACTACCAATTTTCCGTCTTCTCTTGATCGAAACACGCGAGCTTACGTGATCTTTCGAGCAAGTGTGTCTAGTCCGGTACAATGACTTTAGACGTTGTACCACAGGAAGCAGACGGACGGATCTGTTTTAAAAGAATCGTGTTAACCACGAGCCTCGTTCCACGACCTTCTTTGTTTTAATTTAATTATTGATATAGGGTATGTTTGGTAAAAATAGATTGTCTTGATGTTGGTCTTTATCTTGATCTTGGTCTTGGTCTTTATTCTTGATGTTGTTGCTTAAAAAGATTATAAAAAGAGATTATTTTTATAAGTTATATGAAGTAACCTTTTATTTTCAGAGATTATGGGAGATTATTTTTTTTATAATCTCTTATAAGCTATGTCTGCCAAACAAAGATTATTTTTTAAGTAGCTTATTTTTTGAAAAAATAAGCATAATCTCTCAATAATCTTGTGTGCCAAACATAGCCATAGAGTTTGTCTTCTGCCTCTACCCTTTCTGTCTGTATTAAGTTTTATGTTATTTACATTATGTTATTTATTAATTGTAATCTGATTTATTATTTTAATAAAATTATACACCGTTTCCCACAATTTATACTTTGTATCATATGCAAGAACACTTACTTCAAAACTCCTATTGTTAACATGATAATTTATTAAATCTTTTTCCGAAACGCAACAAACAATTTTACAATATTTACACAACAAATCTATCTTGCAATGTCTTAAGCATGATTTGAATCCACAATTTAACCATTTTGATTGAGGTCCATTCTCATGTATAAAGTATCACTTGAAACACAAGTCATTAAGTAATAATTTATTAAATATTTGAACACAACTACAAATTATGTTTATTAATTCAATTATTCGCCAATTAGACAATTAATTAAACTTGAACAAGCTACGAGTGGACTACTCAAGCTCTTAAAAAATAAAAAATAAATATAATAAATTTGTTTTAACTTCATGTCAATTTATAATAATTTTTCAGCATGATTGGTGTAAACATTTCTACATCTTACTTATATGATAAAAGATCGTTTGAGACAAAAGATTATTTACATCTTAAGGGATCAATCTCACCTTCCATTTTATTTGATCTAATGGATGAGATTAATCCCAACAATTTTAAAACCACTTTCATCATTTTTTTCAAATATTAATATCTTTCAAACCGTTAATCGTTAAGCGAAAAAAATATATCATTACGACGAGCATTTAATTGTCTTTACGTAGATAGGCACTTTGATATACTTTCGACAAAAAAAATTTTTTCCGTATTTTCACTTTTTTTTAAGTTTTTCGTTTTTTACGTTCTTTGAAATTTTCATTGAAAAATCATATATGATAAAGCATGAATTTGAATATCATATGTGATATTAGTGTAATATCATATATGATATGTAATATCACATGTGATATTAGTGTAATATCATATATGATATTACATATAATATCATGTGATATTACATATCATAATGATTTAACACTAATATCATGTGATCTTCAAATTAGTGTTAAATCATATATGATATTTCATGCAAATTCGGTTTAAGAAAACGAAAAAAGAAAAACGTGAAAAAAGCGATTTTTTCTTTTTCAGTATATCAAAGTGCCGTCTAAGAAAGATAATTAAATCTTCGTCATGATGGTATAATTATTTTTGCTTAACGATTAACGGTTTAAATATTTAAATTATAAAAATAGGTGAAATAATAAAATGTTTTTAATCTCAACCATTGATTTCTTTTTAGATGGATGGTGGAGATGAGTCCCTTTATATGTAAGATAAGTTTGGTATGTAAAATAACTCTCCTCTACTTATATATAGACTATTAGACTAGTTGTGTTTTTAGCTCTATTTTATTTTGAGTTATGTCATCCACGCTCAAGCTAGTTTTCCAAAATGCCACATAATAATCGAAAACCGTAAGTCAACTATATTTCATTTTACTCAAACAAGATAGAAAAGAGATAATTAAGTCAACATGCCGTCACAATTTCAACTACACAATACCGTTGTATATTCTTTTTGGTGCGAAGGTGAAATATATTAATTTCAATCAACAACTTTACAATGCATTAAAACAAAATATTGTTTGAACAATCTCAAACAGAGATACAACTATCAATTCTAGGATATGGCGGATATCATATACTACATTGACACATATCAGACAATACTACATAGCCTTTCTCAGATACATCATTCACTTTTGCAGACTTGAACACAGACAACAACAAGTCCCACCAACATCCACCTTTATGCACCAATACCATAACTCCATGATATACATTTCCCGATACATGAACATCATAATCCATTCAACCATCATCCATAATAGACTTATAATGTCTTGTACTAGGCATCATCATGCAAGTTATAACTCTCGTACTCTAAAATAAAGGGCTATACCCAATTAGCTACATTTCCTTAACTTTCACCCTAAGATCAAATAGTAGCTCACCTCACTATCTAATCATAAAAAGCAAAGAGGTTAAGGCATCACTAGCTAGGGAACACACACCTTCACTTAGAAATCAATCTAACCTCCTCAGAGCGATTGTATAGCTAGGATCAGTAGGCTCATCTTCACTCCTCACTATTCCTAGCATCATACTGTCTCACCAAGCATACTTTCCTTCACAAAATGGAAACCTACTTTATGGTAATAAGCGATATAAAAGCATTTCAAAACTCTCGGGTACCTAACAAAGGCCAATGAGAGCTTAAAATGGTTATAAGCAGATATAGGTATAAACCACCAAGTTACAAGGCCATCATCGTAGCATGCTTAAGAAAACTTCAAGTTTCAAATGTAGGATGAAATTGTGAAGTGTAGGACAAAATCCTTTCTTTTCGGTTGCGAGACCATAAACACACCGCAACATTCATAGTCAGCAGTTTATCAAGAAAATCGACACTGCGTTAGTGGATTCATGAGTCTTCATTTTGATTCCACCTAAAGACTTATGACATTCAATCCTGAATATCAGAGACTAGACCAACCTTAAGGCCAGTCCATTGGCAAAGTTGAAGTTGAGCTAATATATTCAACAGGAAACTAACCTTATGATGCTTACTCACTAAACTAGTGTGAGTGATATTAGGACTCTGCACAACTTTCCTTCCACTACAACATGAGACACAATCTAGTTCATCAGACTAGTTCAGTTTTAAAGCAATCAATATACTTAGCCATCTGCTCTTCACTAAACATTCTTATACCAAACACTCCCTTATCTCCCATGTATCAGAATTCCCAACTCTTTTGTGTAGTCATAACAGAATTTAACTTCTTGGTTTTCAAAGACATTAGTTTAGATCTAACTTCGTCACAAATGATCTTAATTAGAACATTCTAATCTCTTTCTTCTTTCTTTAAAATCCTACAATTCCTCTATTTCCATATAAAGTACACAATTGCTGCAAGGCATAACTTTTGAACTATACTCCATATCTGATTGTGGTTCTTGCATTTAGAAAGGCTACTAACAGTTTTGTCCCATGTTGCATCATTAGTTAAGATCCTTGCCTTGATCTCTATTTTTGCCCATACTTTTTGAGAAAACTCACATTGGAAGAACAAATGGTCATGAGAATCAAGCACATTCTTACAGAATGAGCACTCCATAGCCAGTAGAGGATACCACTTTAGTAGTTTGTCTTGTGTAATCAATTTCTTCCTTACTGCTAACTACAAGATGAAAGTATTTCTAGGAACACAATGTGAAAACCATATCAATTTTGACCATATAACTTTATTCTCCTCACCTCTTAAGTCTTCCCATACTTGACTTGTAGAGAATTTGACCTCTTTCCCTTATTAGTAATCCATGCAAGTCTACCGGGTTCATCGAGTTAGGTTGCGAGCGGATGGACTTTGCAAGAAAAGCGATTTACTATACCATTCATCGGGCCATTTCCATTCATTCTCATCAATCATATCACTTGGTTTATTCTTGTCATTAAAACCAAAGAACATAAATTGCCCTTTTGCGATAGTTTACCAAGAGTTTGATTACCATCCCATTGATCATACCACATGGATATGTCCATCCATTTCCATCTTTAAATCTCATATGCATTTCGATTAACGATCGAGATCCAAAATTGTTTTCCAACACCAACTATCACTATTAGAGGCATGAACATCCCACATTTCTCCTTAAGTTTGTGATGCTAATCCATTTTACCCACACGAATCTTTATTTGAGGCAACATTCCAAAGGTGCTTTATCAAAATAGTTTTATTCCGAGATCCCATGGATTAAGACCAAGACACCTTGATCTTTAGGCTTGCGATATCCTTCCATGAAACTCTTGCTTTCCCTTTAGCTAAATCCCATTGCTTTCCATAAGAATCATTTAAAAGGGACTCAATTTCCATGATCACGGTCATTGAAAGCTTGAATATTGATCCCAGAGACTTGCATAGAAGAAAGAACAAAGGATATTAACCGAGTTCTCCTAGCATATGATGATTTTTTTTTCCAATCTCCAAGATTCTGTCTAACTTTTTACACCATGCTTTTGCAATATTTAATTCCAATCATGGTTCTAAAGGCTTTAAAGGTCCCCAAGTAAGGTTTGTTCATGCTGCCACGCCACGCGTTATGCCGCCTTATGCCATGTCTTTTTGTAAACTCAATATATATGAAATATGATATAAATAAATATTTTCATTGTTTGTGTCGCCTTATGCCACGCCTTATAAACGCAAAAGCTTTGCCTTGGCCGCTAAGGCGTAAGGCTTGGTCATGTCACCACGCCATGTCTCACATTATTTATAACCTTGATTCCAATCTTCTTGTCCATTAAAGGCACTCCACGGTATCTCACTGGAAGTTTTCCAAGCTTAAATGGTAAGATACTTTGAATTACAACTTTCTCATCCTTATTTAAGCTTCCACAAAAAAGATTACTCTTTCCTAGGTTTGGGTATAAACCTGATACTGCACTTAAAAACATGGACTTAGGTTTAGACATATTAAATCTTAGGTAAATTTCAACCATTAGATCAAACTAGATGGATGGTGAGGATTTGTCCCTTGATAAATATCAAAATAAGAGTAACCATTTGAAAATTCCACATTTTTATCCAATACATAACTCAAAAAATATTTATTACCATCAACGTTGAATATGAAAAATTATATAAACAAACAAACGATGGGGCTTAGTTGCGTATTTCATAGTGAATATTCACTGTTTTTAATCCAAATTAAGTGGATAATGTTAGTGGCTTATGAAAAGTTATGATTGTGATTTGTGGATAAATTATAAAATAAATTAGGAGAGTTATAAAATAAATTATAAAATAAATTATGATTGTGACTGTATTCTCAAGTTGAGTAAAATAGATGAAGTAAAGTGAAAGTGAGGAAGTTTGTGTTCTCTAGCTTTTTTTAGGAAATAAAGTGAAATAAAGTGAAGTAAAGTGGTGATATTTTAGTTATAAAACTTTCACTCCACTTTTAGGGTGAAAGTCACTTTACTTCCTCTCTCTTACTTTACTTCATCTTTATTTCACTTTCATTCATTTTTTATTCTTGAGAACGGAGCGTAACATACTAAGGACTCATTTCCATCATTCATTTAAAAAAAATCAATAGCTGAAATTAAAAATATTTTATTATTTCACCTATTTTTTATAATTTAAATATCTCTTAAACCGTTAATCGTTAAGGGAAAATATTTACACCATCGCGACGAGCATTTAATTATCCTTCTATAGACGGGCACTTTGATATACTTTCGAAAAAAAAGAAAAAAATTCGATTTTTCACAATTTTTCGTTTTTTTTTTTTTTTTTCGTTCGAAATTTGTATAAAAAAATCATATATGATTAAACACTAAATTGAATATCACATGTCATATATTCAATTTAGTGTTTAATCATATATAACATGTAATATCATATGTGATCTGATATGTATATCATATGTGATTTTACACTTATATCACATGTGATATTAAATATCATATATGATTTAACACTAATATCACATGTGATATTCAAATTAGTGTTTTATTATATATGATTTTTAATGCAAATTTCGATAACGTAAAAAAAAAAAAAAACTAAAAAAAAAAAAAAACGTGAAAAATACGAAAAAAAATTTGTCGAAAGTATATCAAAGTGCTATCTATAGAAAGATAATTAAATGCTCGTCGCAATGATATATTTTTTTCGCTTAACGATTAACTGTTTGAAATATATTAATATTTGAAAAAAATAATGAAAGTGAGTTTTTTAAATTGTTGGTATTAATCTCATCCATTAGATCAAATAAAAATAAATTGTAGAGATTAATCCTGGTATCTAAAGAATCTTTTGTCTTCATATAATTTTAAATCAAAATAAATAGGATTAATTATATGTTTTTTATACCCGTCGTCGCAAGTTCAAATAGTCGTGTATAATTTACTCTCATCACTACTACTTATAATGCACCAATGAATCTCTTTCTTATTAAATTTTCAGACTTTCATACTTGCAACTAATTAAGCATGAGGTACAACACTTGAAAGCACATAATTTTCAGACTTACAAGCAAATAAGCATAGTGTACAACACTTTAATGCCCATATTAAAAAAACACCACATTAATACTATTTAAGTGGTCAATTAATACACTATTTAATTCACCCCTACACAAAAAAAAACAACAATTTAATCACAATGTACAATTTAATCAAGCTACTAAGCCAAACAAACAATAAAAATTATTAGGAGACATAAATAAAAATTGTTTGAGGCTACACAAATTTTTCCTACGACCACAATTTTTTTACGGCAATGACACAAAATCTTCCGGCGACCGTAATTTTTCCGGTGATCATTATAACTTTTACGGCGAGAGGCGGAGGCTACAACAATCATGGGCGGTAAATTGGCTACAAGGCGGCAATAAGAAAAAAAATACCAAAGCGTTATATCTAAAAAACATATAGATCTACAAATAAAATTAATAGATCTTAAAAATGAACGATCTATAGAAAAAACTATAGATCTACGAAAAAACTTTAGATCAACCAAAAAACTATAGATCTAAAAAACTATAGATCTACAAAAAATATATATAGATTTATACCTCAAAACTTGATGTGGGAAGGTTTCGGTGGTGCGTTAGTGGTGCACTCGGGTGGTTGGGCGGTGGCGGCGTCGGTTGGTGGCGGCATAGCATGGTGGAGGATTAACGTGGTGGTTGTGATAGTTGGGATGGTTTTTGTGAATAGTGTTTTTTTTCATGTTATGATGATAACTGAATTTGTTTTTGATGTTTATGGTGAGAGTGTATTTTTGTAAGATGAAAGTGACTATGTGTATTTTTTAGAGTGAGAATGTATGAGTTTTTTTAGGCCGTGAGATGTGAGTCTTTGTAAAGTGTGGGTATTTACTTTTTAGGGCAACGGCAAAATGAACTTAAACCCGAGCAGTAGCGGACCAAGCGGGCTCGAGCCCGATCGACACAGCAGACGATGGGTTCGAGCCGAACGGCACGGACTATCTGAAATTCTTGATATCCGTAAATTTATTGTTAAAAAGAATATAATAAACTAAAATACATTATTTATCGAAAAATTTATTTCAAGTACCACACAAGCGCAGCGCATGACTTCTCTAATATTTAATTAACATGATAAGTTATTTTATGATCTTTGTAAATTATCAGAGTCTAATCTTTCTTTACTTGGAAGAGCAAAGCTTTATTGAAAGCTCACAAAGGAGCTAAGCAAAAGTCAAAGGATAAAAAATACTATATGGAATCATCTCTAAATTAAAACGTAGAGCTGAAAATGAAAAAGTATCAAATCATACGTTGATCTGCTTTATATAAGTAATGTTGAAAGCAATAGATCGAATTGAAACAATGACAATCAAGCGCAGCATGACAAATGAACGATATTATATCATCTAAACAATATATTGGCTAGTCTGATGGCAATAAAATGATACGTTCTGAGAGGATCAGGCATGAATATGGTTGCCATCGATCAATGTCGTGCTAGATGATAGTTAGGTTATGTGAAGTTGCATGAAAATTTATCAATTGTCAAGTGGGTATATTAATTAACCAGCTGATTATTTGTATAGTATAAGGCTACTAGTACATTAATTAGTTTAATTAGTTTGGTTCACCTTCAACTTAATGAATATGCTCAAGTGATGCTGACTGAGTGACCGCTAATGCTGTATCCTTGCAACTTAAGTTCAATTATACATTTGTTTATTAACGTCAAACGTTTTGATTAAACGGATAATTTGTTTATTAACGTCAGTTGGACTTGGTTAAAGACATTTTACAGTACATGGATACTTCGATATTCATATTCATCTTTAGTCAGGGTTTAGTTCCTGTGGAAAAGCATATCATGTTGCGCTTTTACTATAGGCTTACGAATCAATGAAATATAATTTTCTGGCTACGCCTTTGGAGCGGTTGGTAATGTCGGATTTTCTTGATGAGTTGGCTTTTGCTTTGTGTGAGTAGGCGATGAAAATTGCGAACAAGATGAATGGTCATAATATACATGGTTAGGCTGCGTTTTGAAAGCATATGAACATGGCATACGCTGATGTTGGAACTATATGTTATGTGTACTTTAAACTATTTGTCTTACTTGAACCCCATGAGACATTGTTAAACCTAGATTTGAACTAGTTTTGTAATCTTTATTACAGTACTAATATAGCAAACTTAGCTATAATTGTGTTAAGGCTTATTATACACCTAAAGGTGCAACTCATATGGGTAAAATCTATTTCAAGTTTCAAATATGTAGAAGAGCTTAATATTTGACTCTGACACACAAGTTTGCAGGTTATGTAAGAAACTCATTTATAAGAATGTAGTTACAAATAAACTGACACTACCCTATAAGCAAAAGTTCAATAGTTATCGGAAACAAATATCGTGCATCGCACTCGTCTGAATGCCTCACATATATATAGAATTTAGATCAAATAAGAACATTTTTTAAGTTGTTAAAATGAGAATCTAATAGTGTTTTTCTTTAAAATTGTTAAAGAAAAATTACTAATATAATTAAAAGGGTAAATTTAGTATTTAACACCCCCTAATACCTTTTAAGCTGAATAAAACCTACCCAATATTCTCCCTATTCATAACAAAGCACAGAGTTTCAAACATGACAAAATATAGTGCCGAAAATTAAGCAAGAAACAATTAGATCCAACCTGTGTGCATTGCACGGGTCTAAATGACTCGTTAAATTGAAAGGTTGTTTACAGCTATTAGAAAATGTTGTTTATTAATAATCAAGATCAAAAAAATTTAATTACAAAAACCCTAAACCCTATATTTAAAAATGGGGGAATTGCATTTATATCCCTCCAAAGGTGAATAATTTTATATATATCCTTTTTACAAGTTTTTGGTGCACATAATACAATGGTTTTTATGCATGTAAAGAATATATATGCAATTTTGCATCTTTTGAAGGATATATATATGCAAATGACCCTTTAAAAATATAATGAAAGCTATCTTGGAGAAAAAAAAGTAACTAATTAAAGTAAATAACAATATTAAAAATGAATAAACTTTCCTAAAAATAAAATAGAAAGTCCGGCTTTCCAAGCCTCTGCGGGCGTAACAAGGAAAACGTTTTACAACGTAGCAACATATTCGAGAGCTATGTGGCGTAACAAGCTTATTTTGGTTACGATGTAAGGAAATGTAACTTCTACGGTTCTCGGTCTCAATCTTTTCGCTATTATTACCCTTCACTTGAGAAGAACTCGCCCTCGAGTTTTTACCATCAAGAGCTTCATCAACTTGAACATCTTCTCACGACGTACCTTATCTTTGGTAGTTTCGCTTTACATCAACTCGAGAACTCTTTTCCTTCATTTCTTCACGTTTTTCACAAATTTTCCACATTCCTCATGATCAATATAAAACTCTAGATCTCTTTTATCGTCCTCTCATCGAAGAAGAAGAAGAAGAAGGAAAAAGAAAAACCTATGCGTAGAGTTCGGATCGAGTCATTTTATCTAGTTAGCAACAAAATTTTTGTTGTTAAATCATGAAATGACGTAAGATTATGATAGATATTACTCCTCCGTCCCTAAATAAGTGTCGGTTTGAATTTTCAAAGTAAAACTAGTTTAACTTTGACCGTAAATATTTTTTTGTTATATAATATTTGATGAAAAACTATATCAATGAAAACACACTTAAAACCCAATCAATTCATATATTTTCGATCAGTATTATATAACACTAAAAAATATATATGGTCAAGTTGATCCAGGTTGACTTTGAAAAGTCAACCCTGACAACTATTTGTGACGGAGAGTATATTTTTTCTTTCTGGCTTCATGGTTCTGTTTAAGACCGGACTAATTCCATTTCACCTAAATGAACAAGTAACGAAACAAATGTAAATTAAAATAAATGGAAAGCTTGGACGAGTTGATAAATCAATCTTTTACATGTAGTAAATGGCAATATGCAATTCGAAAATCAAATAAGCATTCTCATTGCATCCATGCATACTTTGTACACGACGACTACACGATTGAAGAAATCATGCATAAAATATCATATCATACATATATACACACGACATACTAATTAACTTACACACATTAAAATCAATAAACCCCGATGGACTTAATTCATCCTAATCAAGCCCGAAGGTATTAAAGCTTCATGAGAACCATACCTTCCCGCTCTCTGATCCACACTGTTGATCATTCTATACCGCCGGCTAGGACTAAACGGACTACACGATCCATGTGGTTGCACATCTTTAGCTTTCATCTCGGCTAACACTTTATAAAACATAGCCACATCACATGGAAGCAATATCGGACCATCACTATGGGCACCATATTCACTTTCCGCGTCTTCGAGAAGCACTGAGAACAAAGGATGGCCAGCATACTTTGTCTTGATCATGAACCTTTGTTTTTCTGGTCCAACATAGACTGGAAAAAACCCTTCGGGGGCCATTTTCTTTTTCTTCATTTCATCTCCGCTCCATGATTTGCTTTTATGTATACCCGAAACACCAACGTTTGTATTGTGGCTACTATGAGAAAATGAACTACATCTTTTCCATGTCTTGAGAGAGTTCTTCTTGTCCTTGAAGGTTTCCATCGAATATATAAGCTTAAGATATATTGAGAAGATTAAGAAATCTATTGGGCATGAATTTATAACTTGAAACTGTTTAAATAGCAAATAACCCACACACACGGTTTTAGTGAAACTTTTGGTTAAAAGGACACAAGTTGTGCTACTATCCGCGATCATAGGTTAAATCGAACATGGATCTTGTTCCCGGTTGTGTTTTGATGGCCGTGATAAACATACGTGAGACAATATTTAGGATTGTATTTAGGGTCATGGAAATTAGATGGTTGTGTTTGTGTGTGTAAAAATGAAGGCTTATATAGAAGAATAAAGAGTTGGAAAATGTGGGTTGAGGTCTGAACCGGTTGATATCGAGGGACATGATGTCATATACTCCTGTTATTCTCTACTAATAAAATTGTCTTGTAGCTTTGTCAACGCTCAAAGTCATGGCTTCATAGTTCATAATATTTAGTTAGCAACCTAATAAGAACTTAGGGCGAGTGTAAATTGGTGGATGGTATCGGTTTTTATAAGCTGTACAGAAACTCATTAAACCCGTCGAAGGTGTTGAATATTTTTGTAAGTCACATTTCGGCGTCACATCATATTTGTTCTTTTATAGTCCTATGCAGATTTAACAGTGGTTAGCATATTTGTTCTTTTATAGTCCTACGTAGATTTAACGGTGGTTATAAGTATTAAAGGATAGACATGACTCAAACTCGATATTGTGGGTTTGGGTCATATCTATCCTCTAATAATAAGACCGTAACTCTTGACCGTAACTCTTGATGTGTATCAGGTGTCGTTGATCACATTCTCATTAATATTATAAATTGTATTTTCTTTTCTTTTGCATGTATGTATCTTGTTCAACAGAGTCGTATTCGAGGGTGTGTGAGATGTGATATCGCACAAGGCCTCAAAATATATTCCTTTATATATTTTATAGCCTCAAAATTTACTTTCTCAACTTCAAAATGTTAACGATAAATGAAATTATGTTCTAAATATTTGTTAAACTCATCTTGAAATAGTCGAGAGTAACAAATAAGTGAATAACTCATTAAAATTAAAGCTAGATGGTTACAATAAATCATTGTCGTCATGTTTAGATATCATGAAATTTTTGCACAAAGTCTCTGCTGGGACATAAGTTGATGTTGGCAAGTTTGGTCACTTATAAAGCACAAATTAAATTACAAACTCTTAAGCCGCAATTGATTGTATTTATTATATAGCTATAGGTACAAGTTGGAGAAGCACTTGTATTTTAAATTTGTGGTTGACCCGATCAAATGGGTTAGTGGTGGACTTGGTTTGATATTAAACTAATAACTTCCCACCATCTCCTTTTATTATGGGGCGTGATAGTTATCGGTGTTCAAACATATGCTATATAAAGAAGCTATGTGAGTGCATGAAAGATATATACAAAATATATCATATACGTAGTTACCAAACTATAATAGAGATAGTTGTTGTATGCTTCGCTTCTTCTTGTCGATGCCGCTTCGCTTTCGTGTGTAATCGCGAGTTGTTGCTACGAAAAGATTACGTGTAGAACTGTATTAATCCTGGGTGCTTAGGTCTGGAGACTCGAGCAACTTACGGAGTGCCGAAAGTACTTTAAAGGACAGGGATTTGACATCCCGTACGGTTCTGTTTTTTCGTGTTTGATAGTTTTGAAGACGCGAGATGATCATGGTGATGATACTTGTTGCTGTTATGTTTGGTTTTGAGTTTCACATGTTCCAGCGTTGGGTCTGTTGTGCTAACTTGCTCGGTTCGGTCTTATAAGGCTGTTATGAGTTCTCACAAAATCAATAAGGTATTTCTATTATGTTTATTTGATCGAAACATATTGTTGCGAGAGTACGTAAATATTCAACGGTCTCCGCTAACTCTGCTACGACATTGTTGTTCAACAATGACCATTAAATTTCACTTTCACAGCTTTTGACTACACATCAATCCGCCATTTACCTTTTCAAATTCATTTATAGGCTAGCATTGAAAACTTTTGGCCTATATCGGTTTACTTTTCTTATATACATGATAAAATGATTCAGGCAGAACGTCTTTATCGTATACCACAACAAAACAAAAACAACAATGCTCAATATGTGCACAGTCACCACAATCTGATAGCAAACGAGTGGTTCCAAAGTGACCTTCGACAAAAATGTGTGTGCGTATATATAAAATTTATGTTGGAAAATGGTTTTGCAAAATGGTTTTTGTAATTTTTGACACTATTTAATATATGTAGATGTTATATATATATATATATATATATATATATATATATATATATGTATATTTCTTGGTAGCTTTGTATTCTCCTTGACGAGAGCTTCGCAACAAGCTAAAATTTGTCAAAAATGGAGTTAAAATGAATGAGATATCGTGTCTCAAAGTGAGGCACGTGAAACACAAAAAATTGGAAAAGATGATGTATCCCACATCGCCCAAAACAAGAAGTGAATGCTTGTTTATAAAGAAATCATAGTATTGACTATCAAATACCTTTAGGTTGGTTACACCCCTATACGCGCGCAGGGGTGAGGGGTGCAGAAAATGGGATTTCCGGGCCAAAATGAGTTCGAAGCTTCTGAACTCATGCGAGCCTGCGGACACGAATGCAGCTTCGAAAGTTCGCCTACGCGCTAATCATTTTACTGCATGTTCGGTTTGGGTTTCTTTTCCAGTTAGATTTTAATTTATTAACTAAGTTATACAGAATATTTTGTGATAAATAAAAGATATACAAATCATGTTTAATAATAACAGATTTGTTTAAGATTGGTAAATATTTAATCTTGGAGAACAAGATTGGGGTTTAGTATAAATATTTGCCAACTCTCATTCGTTTTCTACATCCAAAAACGCAGCTTCTCCAGCTACCAATTTTCCCGTCTTCTCTTCGATCAGAAACACGCAGAGCTTCTGTGATCTTTCAGGCAAGTGTGTCTAGTCCGGCTGTACAACAGCTTTAGACGTTGTACCCTGGGAAACAGACGACGGATCTGTTTTAAAAGAATCGTGTTAACCACGAGCCTCGTTCCACGACCTTTACTGTTTTAATTTAATTATTGATATAGGGTATGTTTGGTAAAAATAGATTGTCTTGATGTTGGTCTTTGTTCGACGATCTTTGGTCTTGGTCTTTATTCTTGATGTTGTTGCTTAAAAAGATTATAAAAGAGATTATTTTATAAGTTATATGAAGTAACCTTTATTTTCGAGATTATGGGAGATTATTTTTTATAATCTCTTATAAGCTATGTCTGTAAACAAAGATTATTTTTAAGTAGCTTATTTTTGAAAAATAAGCATAATCTCTCAATAATCTTGTGTGCCAAACATAGCCATAGAGTTTGTCTTCTGCCTCTACCCTTTCTGTCTGTATTAAGTTTTATGTTATTTACATTATGTTATTTATTAATTGTAATCTGATTTATTATTTTAATAAAATTATACACCGTTTCCCACAATTTATACTTTGTATCATATGCAAGAACACTTACTTCAAAACTCCTATTGTTAACATGATAATTTATTAAATCTTTTTTCGAAACGCAACAAACAATTTTACAATATTTACACAACAAATCTATCTTGCAATGTCTTAAGCATGATTTGAATCCACAATTTAACCATTTTGATTGAGGTCCATTCTCATGTATAAAGTATCACTGAAACACAAGCTGTTAAGTAATAATTTATTAAATATTTGAACACAACTACAAATTATGTTTATTAATTCAATTATTCGCCAATTAGACAATTAATTAAACTTGAACAAGCTACAGTGGACTACTCAAGCTCTTAAAAAAATAAAAAAATAAATATAATAAATTTGTTTTAACTTCATGTCAATTTATAATAATTTTTTCAGCATGATTGGTGTAAACATTTCTACATCTTACTTATATGATAAAAGATCATTTGAGTACAAAAGATTATTTACATACTAAGGGATCAATCTCCACCTTCCATTTTTATTTGATCTAATGGATGAGATTAATCTCAACAATTTTAAAACCCACTTTCATCATTTTTTCAAATATTAATATCTTTCAAACCGTTAATCGTTAAGCGAAAAAAATATATCGTTCGACGAAGTTTAATTATCTTTCTATAGATAGGCACTTTGATATACTTTCGACAAAAATTTTTTTCCGTATTTTCACTTTTTTTTAAGTTTTTCGTTTTTACGTTCTTGAAATTTTCATTGAAAAATCATATATGATAAAGCAGTGAATTTGAATATCATATGTGATATTAGTGTAATATCATATATGATATGTAATATCACATGTGATATTAGTGTAATATCATATATGATATTACATATAATATCACATGTGATATTACATATCATAATGATTTAACACTAATATCACATGTGATCTTCAAATTAGTGTTAAATCATATATGATATTTCATGCAAATTCGGTTCAAGAAAAGCGAAAAAAAAAAAACGTGAAAAACGATTTTTCTTTTTCAGTATATCAAAGTCCGCTCAAGAAAGATAATTAAATCTTCGTCATGATGGTATAATTATTTTGCTTAACGATTAACGGTTTAAAAGATATTTAAATTATAAAAAATAGGTGAAATAATAAAATGTTTTTAATCTCAACCATTGATTTCTTTTTAGATGGATGGTGGAGATGAGTCCCTTTGTATGTAAGATAAGTTTGGTATGTAAAATAACTCTCCTCTACTTATATATAGACTATTAGACTAGTTGTGTTTTTAGCTCTATTTTATTTTGAGTTATGTCATCCACGCTCAAGCTAGTTTTCCAAAATGCCACATAATAATCGAAAACCGTAAGTCAACTATATTTCATTTTACTCAAACAAGATAGAAAAGAGATAATTAAGTCAACATGCGTCACAATTTCAACTACACAATACCGTTGTATATTCTTTTGGTGCGAAGGTGAAATATATTAATTTCAATCAACAACTTTACAATGCAGTAAAACAAAATATTGTTTGAACAATCTCAAACAGAGATACAACTATCAATTCTAGGATATGGCGGATATCATATACTACATTGACACATATCAGACAATACTACATAGCCTTTCTCAGATACATCATTCACTTTTGCAGACTTGAACACAGACAACAACAAGTCCCACCAACATCCACCTTTATGCACCAATACCATAACTCCATGATATACATTTCCCAATACATGAACATCATAATCCATTCAACCATCATCCATAATAGACTTATAATGTCTTGTACTAGGCATCATCATGCAAGTTATAACTCTCATACTCTAAAATAAAGGGCTATACCCAATTAGCTACATTTCCTTAACTTTCACCCCTAAGATCAAATAGTAGCTCACCTCACTATCTAATCATAAAAAAGCAAAGAGGTTAAGGCATCACTAGCTAGGGAACACACACCTTCACTTAGAAATCAATCTAACCTCCTCTAGACAGTGTATAGCTAGGATCAAGTAGGCTCATCTTTCACTCCTCACTATTCCTAGCATCATACACTGTCTCACCAAGCATACTTTCCCTTCACAAAATGGAAACCTACTTTATGGTAATAACTGATATAAAAGCATTTCAAAACTCTCAGTACCTAACAAAGGCCAACTGAGAGCTTAAAATGGTTATAAACAATATAGGTATAAACCACCAAGTTACAAGGCCATCATCTGTAGCATGCTTAAGAAAACTTCAAGTTTCAAATGTAGGATGAAATTGTGAAGTGTAGGACAAAATCCTTTCTTTTCGGTTGCGAACCATAAACACACTACGCAACATTCATAGTCGTAGCTTATCAAGAAAATCGACACCTGCGTTAGTGGATTCATGAGTCTTCATTTGATTCCACCTAAAGACTTATGACATTCAATCTCGAATATCGAGACTAGACCAACCTTAAGGCCAGTCCATTGGCAAAGTTGAAGTTGAGCTAATATATTCAACAGGAAACTAACCTTATGATGCTTACTCACTAAACTAGTGTGAGTGATATTAGGACTCTGCACAACTTTCCTTCCACTACAACATGAGACACAATCTAGTTCATCAGACTAGTTCAGTTTTAAAGCAATCAATATACTTAGCCATCGCTCTTCACTAAACATTCTTATACCAAACACTCCTTATCTCCCATGTATCGAATTCCCAACTCTTTGTGTAGTCATAATGATTTAACTTCTTGGTTTTCAAAGACATTAGTTTAGATCTAACTTCGTCACAAATGATCTTAATTAGAACATTCTAATCTCTTTCTTCTTTCTTTAAAATCCTACAATTCCTCTATTTCCATATAAAGTACACAATTGCTGCAAGGCATAACTTTTGAACTATACTCCATATCTGATTGTGGTTCTTGCATTTAGAAAGGCTACTAACAGTTTTGTCCCATGTTGCATCATTAGTTAAGATCCTTGCCTTGATCTCTATTTTTGCCCATACTTTTTGAGAAAACTCACATTGGAAGAACAAATGGTCATGAGAATCAAGCACATTCTTACAGAATGAGCACTCCATAGCCAGTAGAGGATACCACTTTAGTAGTTTGTCTTGTGTAATCAATTTCTTCCTTACTGCTAACTACAAGATGAAAGTATTTCTAGGAACACAATGTGAAAACCATATCAATTTTGACCATATAACTTTATTCTCCTCACCTCTTAAGTCTTCCCATACTTGACTTGTAGAGAATTTGACCTCTTTCCCCTTATTAGTAATCCATGCAAGTCTACCAGGTTCATCAGTTAGGTTGCGAACAGATGGACTTTGCAAGAAAACGTATTTACTATACCATTCACTGGGCCATTTCCATTCATTCTCATCAATCATATCACTTGGTTTATTCATCGCATTAAAACCAAAGAACATAAATTGCCCTTTTGCGATAGTTTACCAAGAGTTTGATTACCATCCCATTGATCATACCACATGGATATGTCCATCCATTTCCATCTTTAAATCTCATATGCATTTCAGTTAACAGTCTGAGATCCAAAATTGTTTTCCAACACCAACTATCACTATTAGAGGCATGAACATCCCACACATTTCTCCCTTAAGTTTGACAGTGCTAATCCATTTTACCCACACAGAATCTTTATTTGAGGCAACATTCCAAAGGTGCTTTATCAAAATAGTTTTATTCCAGAGATCCCATGGATTAAGACCAAGACACCCTTGATCTTTAGGCTTGCAGATATCCTTCCATGAAACTCTTGCTTTCCCTTTAGCTAAATCCCCATTGCTTTCCATAAGAATCATTTAAAAAGGGACTCAATTTCCATGATCACAGTCATTGAAAGCTTGAATATTGATCCCCTGTAGACTTGCATAGAAGAAAGAACAAAGGATATTAACTGAGTTCTCCTAGCATATGACAGACTTTTTTTTTCCAATCTCCAAGATTCTGTCTAACTTTTTACACCATGCTTTTGCAATATTTAATTCCAATCATGGTTCTAAAAGGCTTTTAAAGGTCCCGCAAAGGCGTAAGGTTTGTTCATGCTGCCACGCCACGCGTTATGCCGCCTTATGCCATGTCTTTTTGTAAACTCAATATATATGAAATATGATATAAATAAATATTTTCATTGTTTGTGTCGCCTTATGCCACGCCTTATAAACGCAAAAGCTTTGCCTTGGCCGCTAAGGCGTAAGGCTTGGTCATGTCACCACGCCATGTCTCACATTATTTATAACCTTGATTCCAATCTTCTTGTCCATTAAAGGCACTCCACGGTATCTCATCGAGTTTCCCAAGCTTAAATGGTAAGATACTTGAATTACAACTTTCTCATCCTTATTTAAGCTTCCACAAAAGATTACTCTTTCCTAGGTTTGGGTATAAACCCGATCTTGCATCAATATCTCAATGGCTTTTTTTATTGTTCTTACAAAATAGCATCACCATTACACAACATCAAAAGGTCATCGCAAAACTCAGTGAGTAATTTTAAGCTTTTACACCCAAATGATATTTAAAGTTCCTTTCCTTTGAATTTCATCTCTAAGAATCAGATTCAAGACCTCCATAACCATAGTGAACATATAGGGTGATATAGTATCACCTTGACTCAAGTCTCTACCACCTTTGAAATAGCCATGTATGTCCTCATTCACACATATAGTAAACTTAGGAGTACTTATGCATGTCATGATCCAATTAATATGCAAAATGGTTTCAAGAAATTTCCAACTAATTGTATCATAAGCTTTCTGTATATCAATCTTGAAGGAGCATCTTTTAGGACCATTGTCACAGTTATATCCCATTAAAAACTCTTGAGTCAGAAGAATATTATTTGTTATAGCCCTTCCAGGAATAAAAACACTTTGGTTTTGGTCCACAATCATGTTCAGTACCCCAGTGATCCTATTAGTCAATATTTTGCTAATACACTTATAGACAACATTGCAGCACGCAATGTGTCTAAAGTCAGAGACCTTTTGAGGAGTTTCCAACTTAGGGACTAATGAGATTAAGGTAGCATTCACCTCCCCAAGCAGCTTACCAGACACAAAGAATTCTTTAATAGCTTTGCAGAAGTCATCTTTAATAACATTCCATGCTTTATTAAAGAATTTGGAGGTAAAACCATCTGGTCCAGGGGCCTTGTTGTCCTCAATATCAAGCAAAGCAACCTTGATTTCAGCATCAATGACTTCTTTGATCATTAGCAAGGCATCCTGATAACTGATTTTACTATGAAAAAATCTATCATCATCTGCATTCCATTCCACAGCATTTGAAGTGACCCCTAGGAAATTTTCAAAATGTTTAACAAACTGAGGTCCCACTCGCTCTCTTGTGTACACAGTTTCATCTTCACCATTGATAGAATGAATTTTACTTCTGTTCAATCTCCCTTTCAATAGCTTGCGAAAATAGGCAGAGTTTTTTTTTCACCATCTTTAAGCCATTTAGTATTTGCCATCTAATAAAATAGCTTTTCTTCATCCTAGACTGCAATGATGTACTCTTTCCGAATAGCCATTTAGGATCTTTATTTATCATAGTTTGAACATCATATAGCTTATTCTTCAATACCTCCACTCTCTAAAAAAATTACAATTCTTTCAATTAAGTCTGTTGAGATGAGGCTTCATGTCTTTCATTCTTCTTATTAACTAGTACATAACATGGAACTAGTACATAACATGGACTCTCCACTATGTCCTTGAAATCTTGTTTGTCAACTACATAGTTTGGAAATATAAAAGCCTTCTTGTTTTTCTTCATTATTTCAGGGTAGTTAAGAATTGCTGTTTTGTGATCAGAAATTATAAGGGAGAAAAACAGCATTAGCATTTATATGATTAGTTAAGAATTTATATCAACCATAATTCTGTCAAATTTATTTAGGGTGGTAGCATTAGGATTTAGTGGACTTTTAGTCCATGTATACTGGAAACCAGAACTACACAGATCTTCCACTTCAATAGAGTTCACACAGTCCTGAAAGTCCATCATGTCTTGTGTAATATGAGATGATCTTTCAAAGTGGTCATCCACATTAATACTAACATTGACATCTCCCATGATTTGCAGCATAGATGAAAGTACAAAAGAACTTAACACTTAAATGCAGTACTTCAACCAGATAGAACATAGATTGATTGGTGCTCTGAATAAGAGAACATTGAACCAGGTTACTATTCCATCCCACAAAAATTCTACAACCTTTTCTGCTTTCATTCAAGTTATGTTGCCAATTCCAGTTACCAAACACCCTTTCACATACCTTTCCAATCCTATATTTTTTCATATGAGTTTCTAAGACAGCATAAACACTTAACCTTTCATTCTTAATTAAATTCCTTATTTCATTCTGCTTAGTCAATTTACCAAGCCCTCTTATGTTCCAAGCTGCAATTTTACAATCCATGATGATTACTTGCAGAACAAACCCATATCATTCCCCTGTACTTCATTGTCTGTCATGAATTTGGCACATTCAGACTTATCCACATACACATCATTCTCATCCAATTCAATTTCTTCAAATTTACTACTTCTTTTTCCTTATGTGCTTGAATCTTATTCCTTTTGTACTTGAAGTAGTTAACCATTTCTCTAGTCCATTTAACAGTTTCACTAAGAGGAAGGTCTTGACTAGACATAGCATAATCATCAACAATACTTCTACTATCAGTATTCAACCTTTGTTCATTAGCCTCATCATCTTTCTCTTCCAAAACTGCAAACTTATTAGTTGTCTCTTTGATTGCTGATACAACTTATTATTGCACAGGCCATGTCTTCTTTGGAGAACTCCTAACCTCACTTGTACCACCAATACTAACTTGTTGTTTAGCTACCTTCTCATTCAAAACCTGAGTAACTTTGGGGGTCACTCTTGGCTGATAAACAAACTTAGACCTCTGCCCTTTTTTACCTCCATCAACTACCACATTAGTTTGCCTAGCAATTTTGTTCACTTGGTTTCTTGTTGTAGTATTAGTATTCTTGACAATCTTAGCTTTCTCATTAGCCTTGCTGACAACCTCTGGGTCCTCCTAAGTAGTCTGCCCACACTTGTTAGTGTTGTGTCCAAAGACCTTGCATTTATCACAAATAGGAGCTAGGTTTCCAATCATATTCAACTTTGACAAATTTACTAGCAATCTTGTTCTTGTCCTTATCACAGTAATGAATCTCAATTGTATCCTGCAGTCCTTTCTTAGCATCTACCTCAATTAATACCCTTGCATACCCCATTCTTCCAATCCTTTGGTTACACATCCTAGAAGTCATAGCATCCATTATGATTGGCTTTCCTAATCTGCTAGCCAATGCATTCAGACCTTTTGTACTCCAAGCTTCAAGTGGAATGTTTAACAATTTTACCAATACTGGTAATACATTAGGCTTCACCTTGTTAATATCAACATTTATGTCCCATCTTTGAACTACCATTGGCTTATTGTTAACCACCCAAATACACTATTGAATTTGAAAACATAAGTTCCATTTCCAATATCCATAATGCTCTTCAATCCATGTCTACCCCACATTCTAAAAAGATGATAGTTAATCTCTTGTGCATACATTTTATAACCCACAAATTATCTAAAAGCAGTTAACTCCCACTTTTTGCTACCCTCCCTTACCATTTCCTCATCAAAGATCACCACTTCAGTTCCATCATCAATTAGCCTAGTAGGAATATGACTTAAATTGTTATTTACACTGTCAATATTGTTCTTAGTCATAGCAGCATAACTAGTCTTAAATTGACCTTATCACCATTACCATCAACAATACTAGTTTTAACAGTAGACAGTACATTCACTAGTTCAGTTGGTTGACTTAAAGTGCTCATTTATGATTATGGAAGTTGATCCTTATCATTCAGTTGCTTTTCAGATTCCCATTGATAGCCTCATTCCCATTACAACTAGCAGATTCCACACTATCTTCTTATCCAGTTTTCATGGTACACTCATCATCCCCACTTTGTAATCCCCTGCTTCAATAGCCTTATTCATCACATTTCCATCCATTTAAACTTCCTTAACACTACTAGTGACACTATTCAATTTCCTTCCCAAATTACAAACCATATCCTCAAACCTAGTTGGTATCCTCTTTTGGCGTTGTGAAGATTTGCGTTGAGACATTATAACAAACACTTATTCAATACACTAATGAAAACAACCAAATTAATGAAATCAACAATCACAGGTGTGCTAGAAGGATCTAATTTGATAAAGGAAATCAAAAAAATTGAAAATAAATTTTGGCGCCAAAAACACTATTCAGTCGTCATATTGAAATTCAACAAAATATCGGTTCAATTATGGGGAAAATAACATCGGTAGTGTGTATAATGAAAAACTGAATCGATTGTATGGTTTAGATTATGAATTTGTGATGAAAACCAATGTTAATTGAAGCTTTTTGTGTGAATTTTAATGAAAGATTTTGGTGGGAAATCGGTTAAATGAGAGAGAAGTTTTTTTTAACCATCATCGGAATAACATGATGGTTGTAGGTGATTGGAATTTGTGAGTTTTGGTACACTGTTTTAGAGTGTTGATTTTGGGGATTGTGAAGGTGATGATGATGGTGATGAAGATGAACAGATAAAGAAAACGAAGATTGTTGGAGATGTTGGTGTGTAGTGATGGTTGGAAATGAAGGTAATTAAAAGAAGAAGATATAGTTAAAAGTGAGAGGTAAAAAAACTAAAATACCCTCACGTCGGTATTACATGTTGACAGTTAACTAGTGTTATTAAAGACCGTTAGAGTGAATGATCAACGATATATAACGTTTCACATTTAAGGGCGGATGGTGCATTTTTTCGGCTTAAAGACGAAAATCGTTGGTCAACGCAAACCACTAAGACGAAGGATGTAGTTTACTCTATATTTTATCTAACATATAACACACAAAAAAAAAAAAATAAAAAAAAATAAAAAAAAAAAAAATAAATAACGTTGACTATATGAAAAATGATATAAAGAAACAAACGATGGGGCATAGTTATGCATACATTCGCTTCGTGGACCTCGCCACCCTTCCTAAGTGTATTCATAGTGAATATTCACTGTTTTTAATCAAAAGTGGATAACGTTAATGGCTTATGAAAAGTTATGATTGTCAATCTTTTATATAATAAAACAAAACCTTTAATGGGAATTTTTCATTTCAAAAAAATCAATTCATACCTTATCTATACTACTTTATAAAAGGTTTGGGACTTACTAAATAAAGTAGTCTTAAAACTTGTAAGACCAAAAACATTTCTTTAAAAGGAAATTGACAAGCCATTAGTGAATATTTTGTAGTATAGACTAATACATTATTATGTGATTTAGTATACAAGAAAATAAACGTCTGTCACAAAGATTCTCTTCATGTTTATAAACAAAAATTCAATGTGATTTAATATATACAAAGTAAACGTCTATTATTGAATGCTTATAAAACATTTGCCTCATAAAAAGTAAGCAATTCAATAACATGCGACATTCATTAACTAATTGAATATTTATTCAGTGGCCATGACCATATGTAAACAATAAACGTATTTTTGGGATAATAAAGAAAATAAAAAAACGCATTGTACTTAACACGGTCAAGAGAAACGTTTGGCTTTAGTGCTTTACCCAAAAGAATAGCAATACAAAAACGTATGAACAATAAATGACTAAAATCAAGTTGTCTTATAAAGCTTCCCAAAGAGAAACTTTTATAATCCTTACAATTTGCCTTCTACAATGCGTATTAACTTATAACAACTATATATAGTCGATATCCAAGCAAGTTTTAACTACAAGCACATATCAAAAATTCGTGTAAGAAATGATGAATTGTCAACGTGAACTTCATAGTGTTTATGGGAGCTGGTCACTATTGTACCTCTCCTGTCATGTCCTCTGTCCAGTTTATATGACATGCCTTCTGCGATTCCTTGGTTGGTCCATGTGGCATATTCATTTGGATAGTATATTGTGGCGTGTCAGTGATATTGTTGCATTAGCTGGGTCCTTTTTTCCCTTGTGGTTTTTTGTTTTCTTTTGTCCTATTTGCATAATGTAATTGTTTGTTGCCTCAATGCTGGGTCGTTTCTTTTCTTGGGTCCGCTTCCTATAATCGTCTTGTTGATGGGTTTCGGATGCCTTTGTTTGTAATGTCTTGTTGTGTTAATGTTATGCTACCTTTCTTAAAAATATAGTGATTCGGTGATTGTTGAAAAAGCATAAAAGGGAATAGAAGCTTCTATACTCGAATGGGATGAAAAATTTATCGTTAATACCTCGGATGATGGTAAATAAACTATTTAATAATGTTTAGTAATCGTTTATTCTTCTTTACTACAATTTCCTTATTTTATGAGTAGAAAAAGACCTCATGCTACGATTCCTCTACGAAGAGTATGAAGCAGTGAAGAGTGCGAAATGAAGAAGAGCGAATTGATCGAGTTTTCATCGTTAAAAGTAAGCGGGTTATTTGCTCAAGAAATAAAGCCAATGCTGAGAAAGAAGCTTAGTGTTTTGAAGTATTAATTTTTTTTTATGTTATTTACGTACTCTATGTGGTATCTTTTTTACTTACAAAATGTTATCCGTTCACATAATAAAAGAACCTCTTATTCGGTTTTAAAGTGATGACATAACAATGTTTCTCCCAAGTTGATGAAAAATCAAAACACCCATGGTTCATTTGCTTTGTGAAAAAACAAGTTGTCTGCATAACTCAAATTAATTAATTTATCACTGTGAAAGTATCAACTGTTCAATCGGTTATCTAGCCAAGTATCTAACAATTGTAATATAGCAAGTTCTATGGAAGGCAAGATGTTGCATTTTGACAACATTGAAAATGCATGCCTACGCCAATTGTTGGGTTATTTACTATAAAGGCTTTTATTTCCTTTTGATGTTTTTCATTTTGTGTAAGTTCAGAAAAATTTGAAATCTCTGTAATTAGAATCAAGAGAAGAGAAGGATAAGAAAAGATAAAAATGGCAAAAAAAAAAAAACAGTTGAAAACCAAGTACACTAAAATGCATTCTCTTCCCAAAGTGCAAAATGACTCCAAACCCATACATGTACGGATGTACTATGTGACATGAATGGATCATCTCCAAACTCATACGATGTAAAAAAGTAAACTTGATATAGAAAGCGGGGCACATATACATAAACAAATAAAAGTGATACTATGTAACCATTCGGAAATGACTTTTTAACGTTACAAATACAGTTTGCCAAAACAAAATCATTTCCCGTCAAAATTTGTCAGAGTTTCTATTATTACATGTTTTTTACTGTAAGGTGATTTGAACAACTTTGACCGCACACCTCTATAATATTATTGCAGATTTGTATTTGTATCACTCTTGTACCCAACTATTTTTATATGAAATAGTTTGTTATTGCTTAAAGTTATTCCAACTTAAAACTATCATCATCTGTAAAGTTATTGTCACGGAATATGTATAATCGTAAAACATTAAACGTCCGTAATATTAATTTCAGGGTACCCGTCGCCGCAACGCGCGGGTACCCTGCTAGTTTAATAATAATATAATTATTATTGTTATTAGTTTTTAAATATGTTTGATATATAAAACTAAAAAATTTCTTGATTTGGCAATTTTTTAAAACAAAATCGTTTTTATATACTCTTGCATAAAAAAGAAAAGAATACACATGTACTTACTAGCTATTTTGTCATACTTGTGGACCAAAACTTAAAAAGCGGGTAACAATTTCGCTCTCCAAATTCATTCATTCTCATACCCAAATCACTCTTCCTGATAACAAAAAAACCTATCCCACTTCAACAAAGAAAAACCTTACCATCATTCGATTTGAGATTCACATATCATTACTTGGAGGAAATCAATCGCTACAAATAATTTGACATGGTTGATTCAATTGGTGTACAGAATCAATTTTATATAGGTAATACACTACACTCAATTCCACTTAATCGTTTTCTTCTTCTTACTGTGAACTGATATCAGATGAACTAAAGGTTCATCTTTGTTGTTGCTTCATCACCATGTTTGTTAGGTTTTATCTTAGGTTCCCAACTTATAAGATTTGCCCGATAGTTGTTTACATAATCTGTCAATTTGTATATTAAGAATAAATGTTTTAGATGATCAATTAGATTTTGATTGTTGGTAAAGTTTGGATTCTTATGATTTTTGGGACGTGTTATATTAAGAGCAGGTTATTTGGACATATAATAACTCATAATTTACTCTAAATTTGATTGTGACACTTATTAGGCCGGATATGTTGATACCTACCCAGCTGCTGTTGAGAAATCGGTTGGCCGGAAATTTGGTTTCAGTATTGATATTGCAGACTATAACCTGGAACATGGCTGGTACGTATGCACTACATTCATGATGATAGGTGATAAGTACGTTATTAGAGAGTTTCTGAAAAATGGCCTAAAAAATGAGGTGTGTCGTTTTCAGATTGAGTTGATCCATGTATGTAATTCTTTTATGTTCGGTGTTTCATAATTAATTATCTGAAAAAAATGTCATAACTTATATACTTTTAAGCATTTGACCTGTTGAAGATAAAATATAAATCGACCGATTTAGGTAAATTAACTTGATTTCAAAAGTTTATTATACCTGATATATACAATTGTGAATTATAGTGATATTATCGGTTTTATACCTCACACATACAGTTTAGAGGAATTTGGCTCATTTGATTCGTTTCTTTTAAATTTTTAGCCATTCTTAACTAAATTTTACCCATTCTTAACTAATTGTTACCCATTATAGATAAAATAAATAGAGTCAACTATATATGGCCCATATATTTTGTTATTTCTTTACTGATGGATGTAAAGAAACTATGTAGGTGATTATTGCCTCCTCATTTGTTACTTTTCATTTTGTTATTTGTTTACAGATGGATGTAAAGAAACTCGAAGACAAGAGGGGAGGTTCTCAAAGCTTTTCAGTAGCTAACTACAAAAGCTAATAAACTGATGGACGCAAATAAAATTGAAGACAACAAACAATTTCTAGATTGAGTTCTTCAATTGCAACTTAATAACTTGCGGCTACTAGCCTACGACAATCACTCAACCAAACTAAGGTACAACCTTGAAGTCCACGTAAATATCTCTGTTTACCTACTTTTTTGGTATATTGAGTTGTTTAATTTCTATTCATACTTGATTTTGTTTTTACTTTTCAGATCGGATAATAAATCACAAAGTGGCTTGAAGAAAACTATTATGTGAAATAAACAAGCTTAACTTGCACAAGATATTGTTTCTTTTGCTCATTTTTTACTATGGGTTAGTATTAAAACCACTGCAATCTTGCATATTACATTGACAAGAATACATCTTCCGTAGGACTGCAACGACTGTTCTTAGTGACAACCCACACCAAAGATAAGTCTAAACATTTAGTGTTAAAGGATGGATATTTTTAATTTGGAAAAAGTGTTCCCCTAGGTGAAAAGGTAAGGATAAAATTGGTCACATGAGATAGAAGGAGAGGTTAACCCCCATTCAGGTAGGCAAATATTTTATGTGTTGCTGGGATTTTGCTGATAATAAACTTCGAGTTTAAGCTTAAAGAAACCTTGGTGAAATATCTTCTATATTGAGACTATAAGCTATGAATCGGGCAAATATTTGCTACTTTTTCTTTGACATGTAGCTATGCCAGAGTTACTTCGTTCAGCAAAGTTAGAAGTTAAGAAGGGGCAGTCAGGGTCGCAATGAGCCCTATGTAAAGCAATTGTCTTACTATATCATACCAGCTCTAATAGAGGCGTTACACAAGGTTAACTTTTTCATTTTCCCTCTCCTTATTTCAGGCTATTTACAATATTTACTAAATATTTGCTTATAGGAACCCGAGACTGAAATATGCGCAAGTATGTTGGATGCAATCAACGAGTATGTTCAGGTGTGTTTTATTGCTTTTGTAGATTATTATTAAGCATATGTTGGTAACATTTAGAGTTTGGGTTGATTTTGCTATATTTGAATTGGCCTTAATTTTTCATTATCAATCTGCTTGCAGCATTTACAAGGAAAATAGGGTGCATAGAGTACACCCGTGGGTTTTTATTTAGTTATCCATAGAGGTAAACAATATTCAAATAGGTAAAGATACAGAAACAAGTGAAAAGTATGAATGGGGTAGAGAGGAGTGTAGACCCTCATTTATGGCATGCTTGTGCTGGTGGGATGATTCAAATGCCTTTGCCTAATTCAAAGGTGTCTTATTTTCCACAGGGACATGTTGAACATACACGTACGAATGTAGATTTTAGTGGGATGCGAGGCTTCGAGTTTCATACTTTGCAGGGTGGTTGATGTTAAGTTACGGACAGACTTTTTTGAAACCAATGAAGTTTATGGTAAGATTACGTTGAGCCCACTTGGAAACAGTTTTCATAATTACGATTATGATGATGGAGTACCATTGGTGGAGACTCATAGTGGGTCTGATTCTTCTGATAAGCCCACTTTGTTTGCAAAAACATGGATGCAATGTAATGCGAATAATGGTGGAGAGGGTTCTCTATTCCTTGGTATTGTGCATACACCATTTGTCCTCGATTGGATTAGTCACAAAGATTTGTGACATGGACTTACATGATAACCGGATACATTGTAAATGGTGACACAAAATGTGCCATATCACTTTGCCCATTAATGCTGCTTGAAAACTGGATTAGTTGACATGTACGCGAAATATGCATTGTCACTTATAGCTTCTGTGTGTTTAATAAAACGTCAAAAACTAGAACAAGCCTCATGGAAGGCAATTCTTTCTAGATGCAGTGAAATTGTGCTCGGTAAAGTAGCAATAAGGTAGGCTTGAAGAGGCGTATACATTGATTACCACAATACAATCTACCCCTAATCACACTGTTTGGGGTGCGTTATTGGCTGCTTGTGTGGTTCACGAGAATGTGGAATTGGGCGAAGTGGCTGCAAAGTGCCTTTTTGAATTAGAACATCAGAAGACTTGCTTGATTCCAGTTTTATCCTTCACTTATGTAAAAAAGGTTATTGCAGCTAATCTTCTGGAATTCTTACATTATATTGCATTGGTTTTAGTATCTTTTGGATTGGAAATAGAATTTTCACCAACACGCAGATTCTAACGACGCAGGCTGAGATGTGGGATCAAATGCGGTCCTAAAGGGACATTGAAAATCTTAAAATTCACATATTAATGAAGAAGATGACGTTGAAAATTTCTATTTAAGATTTTAAAGTTAGATAAATCTATAAACATTTAGTGTTCTTTATAGTTTACAAAAATCTAAAAAATGTTATAACAGTTGAATTAACAACGGTAACAAGGTAACACAACCATCAATATTCTAACATAAAGTTAAACTATTAAGTTTACAAAATTTAGCGATGAAGAACAGAACATACGCTAACTAAACGTTGTTTATAAAGTATTGTGATTAAACTTTTTAAAAGTATATATATGAACCCTTACTTTGGTAGTTAAAAATAATTTTAATTAAAACAAAAAACAAACTATTTGTTTTTTAATAAAAAAACATAAGTTATTCAAAAATTTAGAAAAAACACGTGCGACTTGAGATTATAACTAAGAACTATATAAAATAAATAGGATTATATTTTTTAGAATTTTACCGTCATAAGTTCAAAGAGTCGTCAAATGTATAATTTACTCTCATATTTAACATGATAATTTATTTTATGATATTGACAGGAAAAACAAAAGAGAATTTTTTTTAAATGGACAGTTTCTCTAGTAGTTTACACAAATAAACCACGCACAGAAAATTTTCTAAAATGAACGTTTCAATATAAGACGTTAGATTGGTACCGGAATATGTTTTAAACCGTACACGTGTATAACCAATTTACTGGGCGTGAGTTTGGGCGTGATACAAACCGGTAAAGTGAGTGCTGGGCGTGCCACAGGCGAGAGGGGTGAATTTGGCGTGGCTGGGCGTGGCCGGGCGTGGGCTGGGCGTGGCGGCCGGGCGTGGCGGGGCTTGGCTGGCGTGCATCCTGGGCGTGGAGCTATTGTCTTCATCTTTTCTTCTTTCTTTCTATTTTGCTTCAACAAACATATACCTTCAAAACTAAACTTAACAAAGTTTGAAAACTCGAACGAGATCTAGACAAAAAAGTATGCTTTGGACCAACGAAAGGTGCGGCAGCTAGGTGGTTTAACGTGAGGTGACGGCACTCGTGGGTTTAAAACACCTGAAAGTTGCAGCGGCTGTGGTGGTTTGACCGGAAGTGGCAGCGATTTGACCGGATGTAATGGTTGTTTGAACGAAGATGGTAGTGGTTTTGCCGGGATGAGGGCGTGTATTGGCTTATTTGATGGTGGTGATGGTGGTTGTTGGATATAATTTGGTGGTGGTGATAGATGGGTGAAAACTAGATGTTAAAAACTTAAAATGAATGAGTTAAATTGTGAGGAGAGAGAAGATTGTAGGTGCTAGGAGTATCAGACATTCAGACCCATTTAATAAATGAGTTGTACTTTTAAATATGAAATTTTGGTTTAGTTACTAAAATGAGAAAAAAAGAAAAATGATGGTGTAAGAACCGGAGAACGAAAATGTATGATAGTGACAGAAAATGGTCATCTTGGTAAAGTATAGAAAAAATGTTCATTTTGGTATAATCAGTATGTATATGGTTTATTTTCGTAATTTGCTTAAAACAAAACTATATGGAATCATCTAGTGCCAGTAGCATCACCTAATTGTATTCATAGTGCGAGGACTGAATCCAAGAGAAAATATTTACTACTAGGAAATTATTACTATCTCTTACGTATGTTTTATAATGGAAAATTAAACTCGTATAAACAGCTAGTCTATTATACATTTTGTGTTAATAGTTAAACCATCAATTACATGTGTATATACTATTTGATCGAATGTTTGTTAAAAGTCGACGTTTGCTACAAAAATCACCAAAAAGTAGAGCTGAAAATAAAAAAGTATCAAATCACACATACGTTGATCTGCTTTATATAAGTAATGTTGAAAGCAATAGATCGAACTGAAACAATGACGATCAAGCACAGTATGACAAATGAACGATATTGTACCATCTAAACAATATATTAGCTAGTCGACAGGTGATGGCAATAAAATGATACGTTCTGAGAGGATCAGGCATGAATATGGCTGCACCATCAACAACGTCATGCTAGATGATAGTTAGGTTATATGAAGTTGCATGAAATTTTATCAATCGTCAAGTGGGTTTATTAATTAACCTGATTATTTGTATAGTATAAGGCTACTAGTACATTAATTAGTTTAGTTTGGTTCACCTTCAACTTAATGAATATGCTCAAGTGATGCTGACTGAGTGACTGCTAATGCTGTATCCTTGCAACTTAAGTTCAATTATACATTTGTTTATTAACGTCAAACGTTTTGATTTAAATGATAGCTTTGTTTATTAACGTTAGTTAGACTTGGTTAAAGACATTTTACAGTACATGGATACTTGGATATTCATATTCATCGATCTTTACTTTATCTTCAGTCATGTTTCATTTTTACTATAGGCTTACGAATCAATGAAATATCTGATCGATTGTTGGAGTTCTTAGAAAAGGTCGATAAAAATCGTTTTCTCCACCCTAATGAATCTGATTACTCATTTACTCCGTATAATGTAATTACGTATACCGCTTAACACATGTATCACTTCGACATTTCAGCATTGTCTTTCTATCAAAATATTTTAATGAATCGTGTGAGAACATACAACTGTAAATCAACAGAAAGCAACTCAAAATTGAACAGGTCAGACTGTCAGACAATTTCGTATCTACTTGGGTAGTCACATTACGTTTTGGGGCAATTGCATATATACCCACTAAAACTTGTATATTTGCATATATACCAAAAATATGCTTAAATTGCATTGTACATCATGCATTAAAAACTTATATTATTAGAAAATATGCAAATTTTTGAGTTTTAATGGTATATATGCAAATCCCCCTTACGTTTTTTTTATCTCAATTCGTTACATTTTATATTTTACACAAGTGTTCCACTTCATGTTAGAAACTGTATGCACTATTATTATAAAATAAGTTTAAGGTCTAACTAAGATGACCGAAACAAACTTTATTAATTAATTTGAAAGGTTGTTTAGGACTTGTTATATTTGATTAATGTGTTTTACTAAACACATAGAAACCGTCTACTACTTTAAAGAAGAAAAAAAATATATCGTAGTTAGACATCCGGTGAGAAGAAAACTTAAAATGAAAAGAATGAGAAATAACTATAACCACAAATTTGAGATCGTCGACTTGAATTAGATGTATCTTTATTCATTTAGATCAACCCAATTGGTTTGAAAGTGATTTTGAGTAAAAGCGATCGCAAGAGATTTAAAATACATAAGATTTGTTTAACTCATGAAATCATCTAATATATGTATACGCGTCTAATTTTTTCCTAAAAAATATATTAGAGTGCATCTAAAGATTAAGATCGCATTTAATTTAAGTCAATACATCTACAATATGTGATTAAAGTTATTTTTCATCTTTTTTATTTTTAAATTTATTCTCATTTGACCCTAAATAATGTATTGTATGCTCATCTTATAAAAGCTTTGGCAAGCCCATAACCATGGATCAAAAGTGCAAAAACTAAATAATTCACTGATTTTGTAACTTGATTCAAAACTTAAATTTTGCATGGATTAACAAAATTCTAAATTACATATAAAACTTCTTTTGATTGCTAAACGGGTAAATGAAGAGTATCACTGTTCATTTATCCATAACAGTTAAACCTTTTGGCTATGTGACTATATGTGTAATAGCAAAAGAACAATGCGTGTTCATTTATCCATAACAGTTAAACCTTTTGGCTATGTGACTATATGTGTAATAGCAAAAGAACAATGCGACTATTGCCTTGTTGGCGCTTCAAAGACGCGTCGAACACTAAAACACATGTAGGATTCACGCGTTGGTGGAGAAAAAAAGGCGTTGATGGAACGACTGACTTGTGAAGTTGGTTGTTTGCGTGTGAGTTATTTAAATTGTTTTTGTAGGATATACTTATGTATAAGTAAGATATGTTTGACTCATGAAGTTTGTGTTCTTATTAAACTTCGTTGGTGGTGTTGTAAATGCGATGTGATGTAGAGTTGGCGGTGGTGGTGTTAGTCACCACACACTACAACAATGATTTGCTTTTGATGGGACATTTTTAGCCTTCGGCGAGGACATGTCTCATGCGGAACCTTTGGCGGGACTCGTCTCGCCAAAAGGTCCCCGCTAACTCTTTATCGCTAATACTTTTCGCTGAGACAATTTCAGTTTTTTTGCGGGGACATGTGAGGCCTGCAGCTTTTGATCTGGTCAAACTTGGTCAAGCGTGGCACTACTTTTGGCGGCGATATGTCCCTGCCAAAAGGCTCCACAATTAACCAGAAAATCACTTAATTAAGTGATTACGTTAATTAATTAAGGCTTTTGGTGTGGCACTACTTTTGGGTTGAATTTTTACTAAACGGTTAGCCATTTGGTGTGACAGGTCAGCATGTTTTTTGTCGTGTAGTGACTTTCGGCGGGAACAAAAGCGTCCCCGTCAAAAGTGTGGTTGCCCGTCCTCCCTTTTGTTGTAGTGACAACACCCATTTTGACAAAATATTTTCGTTAATGATTTCGAACTTCTCACTGACCATTCTAAGATTTTCATTCAGCGAGAAGATTGTTTAATCAAATAAACGAGTCGTTACTCACAAATTATAAGTTAAACCTCTATAACCTTTCTCATTTGTTTATGATCTATTTAAATGAAGAGCTTTCAGAAAAAGGAAAAGCTATAGGTACGTTTAGTTGGAAAAAGCTATTCCTTAATTTTATATCTTCAAATTTGGTGTATAGTTTGGTACTTTGGTGTGATCTTAAACATTGAAAACACGTTTGATGGACATTGTATCCTTTATTTTGAAGAAAAAAAATGACGGATTCTAGGTGACAATCTAGTACATAAGAAAATAGGTTTGAGTGTCATGAGTCGCACGAGTGGATGGTGGACCACCTCACTTGCGATGCGTCCTTAACCTTAAAAAAGCACGAGTCAGTCATAAACACGCCGAGTACTTTTTTAATGTTGTGTTTGAGTGTGTTATTTAATTGTTTTTGTGTGGTATTTATGTTTTTGGTGATGTTCTCGCTTTTTTTATTATATTAAGTTGATCAAGAAGTTTTTCTAACGAGAGAAAACTCGCAGTGATGTCCTTGATCTTTTGGTGATCATCATTAAATGTAGCCGAAAAATGTAAATTTCTATTCCATAAAAAAAAAAAAAAAAAAAAATAAAATAAAATAAAAATTGTCACTAAAAAAAAAAAAAAAAAAATGTATATTTTATAAAATAAATATGACGTAAAAGTTTGATCTAAACATGATTCTTGTTTTGAATACTTTTCATGTTTAGAGTCTTTTTTTTATATACCCACACTTTTCTTCAATAAGAAAGACTCCATTCATGTACCCCGCCCCCAACCAATGTTATTGTTTAACATTTCGGTGTTAAACCATGTTAATCATTCGTCTTCACGTTATTCCCAAGTTAAGGGTTGGATGTTACCCTACTAACGCCCGTTATTTCAATTTTTTTTTTTTTTTTTTTTTCATTTATGCCCCTAAATAAGGAGTTTTTTTTGTAAATTGTTGGTGAGTTAAGGTTTAACTTGGTAATGTTATGATTACGGGTGTTTTTTGATGAGTTAAGGTGAAATGTTAAAGCTGATGTGGCGGACACGATGTTAACCATAACTCAAGTTATGGCTGCAAAAAGAAAAACTAACAAGACCAAAGTCAAAAAAGTCAAACTCACCGCCCTTAACAAAAACCAGTACCACCAACCCATACCGCCGGTCCGGCAACAAACACAGCTATATAGTAGTAGTAAAAAATGGCGGGAATAGTGTTACGATTACCTGCAAAAGTGAGTAAAACACCTGATGTTCTATTCCGATCTAATTCTTCTCCGATCACCAGATGCGGTGCATCCTCCGTCAAAATGACAGCTTCTCCCGTTGACGAAAAAAACAACAAGACTTTTAGTCTTAAAAAATCCCAAGAGGCTTTTAACAAAGCTAAGGTATAACTTTAATCTGCTTTTTATTAATTGCTCATTTGTATGATTGAATTTTACTTTAGTTGTGCACTTACGAATGACTAGAACTTGTATTTAGTTTTATTACTTGAAATACCGTTCGAAATACTATGGATGAATATACAAAAGCTTAGGAACATATGTGATTTAATTTGATGCCTTTTTATGTAATTTTACAATAACGACCTCTAGCAAAGACTAATTCGCCAAACACCTTTAAGAAAATAAAAACTCCATACTCCAGCTAATCTCGCTAACTTCCGTTGATATGAGTTGTACGTTGTGTGTAGGCTGTAGGGCTGAAAATATAGCTTATGATACGTTGGGAGGTCACATTGCAGAGGTGTCTAATATATAATCTTAACTCCGAGTTATGTAATGTGTAATGTCTAATATCCGTTGATCTAGGAATAAACTGATTGCAGATTGTTTGTAACTTTCTGGATGTATGATTTAGTGATGATATCGTATTCTTGTTCTGAGTAGCAATTTTTTCCTGAATAATATGTATAGTTTTTAAGCTAAGCTAAGCTAAGCTATGGTATTGTGTGTTGTAGCAGCATAGTTAGCTCAACGCTTGTTGATGTTATTACTGCTATCCTGTCATAGATAAGCATTTCTAAATTAATGCAGACATGTAAGTAACTTGTGGACATGTAAATAACTAGTGCGAAATGTAAGTGACTTGTGGCACATGATACTTAGCAATTAGCATATCCCATGACTCCTGTCCTAGATAAGTAGAGATTGTTACTTGTTTATTGTGTTGGGGGATCGTAATCTGTTTGATGTTGCTCTCTGGACAACTGAATCTTTTTCGTTAGTTTGTGGTTGATTGCTTGATGAGATATGTTTCATGGCATGTTGCTCATTTTCTTATATAGTTAAGTGAACGAAAAGAGCGTGTGACTTGTTGGTAGCTCACTCAGCAGAGGTGTCTAATATCTAGTCTTACGTGCCACTTATGTGTCTGGATTTTGGATTAATGCGCGAACATATTGTTTGATGGTTGTATGCATTCTCCATGGCTCATAATGAGTGGATTTTGACACTACCATGCTAAATTTGTTTATATGCAGACGTATTTGTTTGAAATGAATACCTTAGTCTTATCTGTGTGCTATTCTTTGTGATTGTGTCTCTGAGATTAAAAGAATGTATGCAATGCAAATATCTATGCACATTTTTTGATTGTGATTGCTTATTTATGTTGGCAGGAATTGATGCCAGGAGGTGTCAATTCCCCTGTGCGTGCATTCAAATCAGTTGGTGGTCAGCCTATTATTATGGATTCAGTCAAGGGCTCTCACATGCGGGATATTGATGGGAATGACTACATAGATTATGTTGGTTCGTGGGGACCAGCAATCATTGGTCACGCAGATGATGAGGTATCACATGATTGATGCTTATTTGCAGCAATTTAATTTTCGATAAACGAATCAATATAGTTTTTATAAGTTCAGCTTCCTAAATAACTGAGCTACAGGTACTTGCAGCATTGACTGAAACCATGAAGAAAGGAACCAGTTTCGGTGCACCTTGTCTTCTAGAGAATACACTGGCTGAGATGGTAATTGCGGCTGTTCCAAGTATAGAAATGGTTAGATTTGTAAACTCTGGGACAGAAGCATGTATGGGTGTACTGAGGCTAGCTCGGGCTTTCACTGGCAAACAGAAAATCATAAAATTTGAAGGTTGTTACCATGGCCACGCAGATGCATTTCTTGTTAAAGCAGGCAGTGGTGTTGCGACTCTTGGACTTCCCGACTCTCCTGGTGTCCCAAAGGCAGCTACATCTGATACCCTAACATCACCCTATAATGACATTGACACTATTAAAGATCTATTCAATACCCACAAGGGAGAAATCGCTGCAGTTATACTCGAACCAGTTGTAGGGAACGCTGGTTTCATTACTCCAAAACCTGAGTTTTTGAATTTCCTTCGTGAAATCACTAAACAGAATGATGTTCTCTTAATATTTGATGAAGTTATGACTGGATTCCGTTTGTCTTACGGTGGGGCGCAGGAGTACTTTGGTATAACTCCTGATCTGACCACATTAGGAAAGATCATCGGTGGAGGCCTTCCTGTGGGTGCTTATGGTGGAAGGAGGGATATTATGGAGATGGTGGCTCCAGCAGGACCCGTGTATCAAGCTGGAACATTAAGTGGGAACCCACTAGCGATGACAGCTGGCATCCATACTCTGAAACGGCTTCAAGGATCTGGAAGTTACGAGTATTTGGATAAAGTTACAAGCCAACTTACTAACGGGATTTTAGATGTTGGAAAGAAAAATGGGCATGCCATGTGTGGAGGGTATATTAGAGGAATGTTTGGTTTCTTTTTTACAGATGGACCGGTGTATAATTTTGAGGATGCTAAAAAGAGTGATGCCGATAAATTTTCAAAATTTTATAGAGGAATGTTGGAAGAAGGTGTTTATTTTGCTCCGTCTCAGTTTGAGGCCGCGTTTACTAGCTTAGCGCATACTACTGAGGATATTGAACGAACAATAGATGCTGCTGACAAGGTTCTTCGACAGCTTTAAGGCTCAGTTGGTTAACGAGCAGGTTTTTTCACTTTTTGTAGGTGTTATGCCTTTTGATTATAGTCACATTTTCTATCTGATACGAAATTGTTTGTGTGGTTTTTTGGTGTAGTGTGTTATGACCAAATAGACGTTATTATGTTATTACTAGCAACCCTTATAGTTTCTCAATTGTTTGTGGCATATGTTGAGAATAATGACACTTTGTTTTATGTACTCATCAAGATTAGTCATATTGGTCGAAGGCGAACATTCTAACTTTATAATCAAGTTACGGTGATGTGATTTGTGAATTGTTGTTTGGTTGTATTTCATTATGGTTAGGACTTAGGGTCTTGTTTAGATTCCGTCTTGCAAGCTTTCAAGTGTAACTTAATAGATCTTTTGATCTTGATCTACGTAATATAATGTTAATTGGTGTTTGTTTTGCTCTAAAAATATCGGTACTAGTATGTGATAACAGGAATGGGTATGGGTTTTACTTAATTTGCTTGTTTCTTGGTTTAAGTTCTGCAAGAAAAGCTTTGCAGTATGAAATATGGCAATATGCAAAGAAAGGTGTCAAAAGGCGTAGTGGTTAGTTTGTCATTCTGATGTCTCACAAGAGCAGTGTTGCAAAACAAGGCCTACAAGGCCGAGCCGATTAATCACCCGCCTAGAAGCTACAAGGCCACCAACCTTACCGATTTATGTAAATCGGTCAACTGTGATCAACGGCAGTCAATGACAGTAAACGGTGGTCAAACTTGGCGGAAACCTTCAATTCTTGCCGGAAATACCCAAACTCATCGTAAGATTGTTTTAATAAATTATATTCGTTGTTTATATCTATTACAAGCTGTTTTTTAAGAAAAATCTTGCCAGAAATACATAAAACTTGCCAGAAATATCAAAAATTTGCCGAAAATACCGAAAACTTGTCGGAAATGCGAATTCGATTAATCATCGATTAATCTCGCCTAGACCGATTACAAGCTACAGGAAGATCGACCGTCCAACTACCGATTCGCGATTTTTGCAACTTTGCACTAAGTCTAAGGTTTAAACCTTACTAGATACATATTTTGATGGTGGCACGTAAAGGTTTAAAATAGGTTACGAGATACCATGGTTAGACGCGTACATTTGAGTTATAATTTCTCCCTGGATTAACTGAACTAAGTAAAAACTAATCCGTTTAATGCCAAGAAATGTGTATTAGCTAATAAAATTTTAATGGTAAAAGATATCGTGTCTTTATATTTCGGTCAATCTCAGTTGTGGTAAACTTTGATTTAACCGTCACTTTTTACCATCATACCCACTTTTGACTGCAATGCTACACCACCACTAATACCTAAGCTAGCTGTCAACTCAGCCTCGCACGTGTCAGCTGCTTTATCGGAAGTTTGCTTGGTACAGTGTCACGTTTGTTTGGTCCGATAATACTTTTTCTTTCCATCTTCTATTTTTTAAAAATATTTTTTCAAAAAATAGTTAATGTGTGATTTATCATTACAAAACTAAGCTATCAATGTAAGAGCATTCCCAATCATAACACCATAACACCAATAACACCGTTCACGTCGGTGCATACACGCCTTTAACATTTATTATTAACATCCCCAAAAAACACCCACAACCATAACATCCCAATAACATCAATAACATTTCATATTTTCAATTTCAACCCCTAAATTAAAACAAACACTTCATTTATTAAACTAAAACAAACATTTCATTAAAATTGAAAACATATTAAAATACGAGATTTAAAAAAAAAATACAACGAAATAAAAAAATACATCGAAATTAAAAAAACACACCGTAAATTAAACGTTACAACATAAAGGAAATGAAAACGAAAAAAAAACAAAACATAGCAAATGCTTATTCATCATCGTTGCTCTCTTGTTGTTGTCCATGTCGTTCAAGATTTTTCAACCAAACATGCTCCATAAGGTCCTGTTGGAGTTGGGTATGCGTTTGTCGGTCGTGTATTTCTTTTGCCTTACGACTGTGAGTATCACATCTTTCGACCCATCTTCGTTGCCTCAAATTTGCTGATGGATCCACCCACAGTTCATTATAGTCACGTAATGCAAATTTTTGATCTTTTATAATCATGTTATACAAAATAATGCAACAATACATGATTCTACGTATCGTGGCAATTTCCCATTGACGCGTGCGGTTGTTGTAGTATACCCCAACGACCGAAGAACACCAAAAGCACGCTCAATATCCTTTCGGCACTTTCTTGTCTCCTTTTAAAGACGTATGTTTTCATCGAGTTGTTGCTGTGAAGGATTTGGCAAAAGTTGCCCATTGTGGATAAATTCCATCACCAAGTAATACCCTGTTCATACCTAGTTAGTTGACCATATAAGGTGCTCTTGGGGCATTATCGGAAGAAGGTCGTCGAATAACGAGAGTTATCTAAAACATTAATATCGTTGTTGCCCGCCATCCCAAAATGCATGCCGGATCCATAACCGGAGAAGCAACAACTTCAAGCATAATTGTTGGGTATTTTTATCACCCCTAGCAAAATGCCCTTGCCAGCCAATCGGACAATTTTTCCATTCCCATGCATACTGATCAATGCTACCAAGCATTCCGGAAAACCATGTTTTCTTCATGTTGTTGATAAATTTTTGAATGTCGGCCCATGTTGGTTTCTTAAATACTCGGCATAAACAAATCAATAATACATTTGTTAAAGATATCAAGACATACTTTTGAAGTACTCGCACCCATTTGCAAGTATTCATCAAATGCATCGGTGAGGTGCGACGCCAATTGGCGTATGGCGGGACGTCTGCTCATTAGAGCACTTATACTCATTCGACCACAAGCATCGGTGTTTGCCTAAAGTAATTAAAATGATCCGAATATTATCGGAGTATAAGATTCAATACCTTCAACTATTTGCGTGAATAGTTTCCTCATCGAAATCTTCTACGAAAATTACGGTTTGAATACTTACAACCTTGTGCAAATCGCGTTGCAGACGTTCCTCTGCAAGCTCACGCTCACGATATATATGGGTACGAAACGAGTAGGATGTTGAGATTCAATACCTTCTTCTTGTTCCAACCGAAGGTGATACTCGTCTGCGACGCCATAAATTGGAAGTCTCTAGGTCTTTTCTCGTCGACCAAGACAAAGGAATATCACCAAATTCATTTGGATCCATTGTGAAACGAACTTGATTCTTGAATTATGAAAGTGTTAAGGAAGTATATAAAGTGTGAGAGGAAGTGTGAAAAAATAGAGTTTTAGTTGGGTATTCATAGTGGTAAAATAATGTTTTGAATCTAAAAAAAAAAAAAAAAAAAAAAAACTAGCCGTTAGGGGTTTTATGAAATTTTATTTAAAATGTAACGTTAGAGGCTAGTTTGTAACATTTTCGATTTTTTTCTTGCCATTAACAGCGTTATGAGCCAACGCCCCCTATAACGCCGTTATTTCGCATGCCCTCCAACGGACTAACGCCTCCAACGGCGTTAACGAAGCCTATAACGCCGTTATGGCGTGAAGATTGGGAATGCTCTAATACTCCAATATAACTTTAAAAACTATTTATAAAGTTGCAAGCCTTTTGTATGCTATTATGTAATTTCGATTGAGCTTTTTAGCTCCTTGCTAAGTTCTTTAACAAAATCGTCGTTCATAAAAAAAATAAAAAAAAGTAAAAAATACAAAAGTTGCAAACCTTACTTTGGATGATCACGACTACTTTGAACTTTTAAGAATTTCATCCCGCTAAACTTTTACCCATAATAAAGTTTAACCAACATTCAATTCATTCTTATATAAATGGATCAAGTTCGTCTCAAATACCACACTTGCATTTCCCAAAGAATTCCTTACATACACATCTACCTCGATACATTCTGATTTCTCAAATACTTAATAGATATAGAATAATTCTATGTATAGCTTACAATTGTGTTTCTTAAGAAGGAGTATGCTGATTGCGTGTACAATTCTGAACTTGATGTTTTATGAAACATGTATGAGGTCAATTAATCACACACTGGCTAGACCAGCTTTTTTTTTCTTCTTTTCTTTTTTTTTTGAACGGCAAGTATATATAAAGAAACAACTAGCAAGAAGCTAGAAAAATAAGAAAAATTACAAACGTGCTTTTAGCCAATCATGACAAACTAAACACATAGAAGTTCTGTAGAAGTATACACTAGTTTTATCTTCTTTTAACAAGTTGTAAATATTAGAGGGTTAGATTTGTAACTTTTTATAATTCAGTTAGTAGCAGTTACTAGGCGGGATTTCCTTTAAGTATCTTGTAATCTTTCATTTCTCAATAATGAAAAATAGAGTTTTCTCTCATATCAGTTAATTCTATATGGTATCGAGCTAATAAACCCCTAGCTTTGATCATCAATGGTGGAATCTGATTAGTTATCATATTGATCTAGCTTCAATTGTCCTGTTTCTTAATCACGCTTCATTGATTCATCACCATTTCTTGATTCGTTAAAGTTAGGGTGTAATTCTGTTAAAAAAAACCGTTACACAACATTTCTTGATCTTTAACAATGGTGGAAACTGTTGATGTTGTTGATTCAAGTACACAAAACACATTCAATTCAATCAATGATCCTTTACACCTTGCTAGTTCAGATCACCCTGCTATGGTGTTAACCACCACACCATTTAATGGAGGAAATTTTCTTGGATGGAGTCTCAATGTTAAAATGGCATTAGGTGCAAAATTAAAACTAGGATTCATTGATGGTTCTTGTCCAAAACCACATGTTACTGATGTGAATGTGCAAAGATGGATCCGTTGTGATTACATGGTTACTTGCTGGATCTTGAATTCTATGGTTACTGAGTTATCTGAGGCTTTTCTTTATGCTCAATCTGCTTGTGAATTATGGAAAGAAATTGCTGAAAGATATGGTCAAAGTAATGGTCCATTGGTTTATCAGTTAGAAAGAGAATTGAGTAAGATCAGTCAAGGTAATATGAGTATTGCGCATTCTTCAATAAGTTGAAAAGATGTTGGGATGAGTTGCAAAATTTGAATGGTTTACTGTTTGTGATTGTGGTAAGATGGTGAGTGTACTTGTGCGGTTCTTGATAAGTTTGTTGAAAGGGTAATCATTTGAAATTGATACGATTTTGATGAAACTGAATGATGATTATGAAAATGTTAGAAGTCAGATTTTGGCTATGGATCCACTTCCCAATGTGAACAAGGCTTATTACATTGTTCAACAAATTGAGAAACAAAAGCAAGTTACTAGTCATATTTTTGATCCTACTGCATTCTTTGCAAATACTAGTAACAACAGGCAGAATGGTAATGTGAGAAGGGATTCAAGACTAGTTAGAACAAATTCTAGAGATGATCAAAGGAAAGTGTGTACTCATTCTGGTCAAGAGGGGCATGTGTTTGATCAGTGCTTTGAAAGAATTTGGTATCCTGATTGGTACAGAGGAAAGAAAGTCAAGAAAGGTGCTAGAATTGCTGCTCATGTTAGTGCAGGATTTGAGGAGATGGCTGTTGGAGATACACCATTTGATATGGGGCATGAGAATGAGATAGGGCTTGGTCAAGGTAATGTGGATCACAAGCTTGTTGCAGCTGTGTGCAGTGAGATGATGAGGATGTTCAAAGGAAAAACTCCTATGGAAGACATTATGAGGAATTATGCTAGTACTTCTGCTCATGCATGTATAATGTCCTGTTGCACAGTTTCTTTTGCCTTATATTGTCATCCACAAATGAATATTACTCTGGATTGGATCACTGACACTGGAGCTTCTGACCACATGACTCCTAATTTTAGCCTTTTCATAACAGTCAAGTATCTAACCACACCTATTATGGTTCATTTACCTGATGGTAGATCACTTAAGGTGACTATTGTAGGGGAAGTGGCCTTAACACCTTCATTAACCCTCACTGATGTCTTCTATGTACCTGAATTTCAGTTAAACTTACTATCAGTTGGTAAGTTAATTCAAACCAAAAACTTGACTGCTCAATTCTTTCCAACTGCATTCATGTTTCAGGACCTTACAACTAAGGAAATTGTTGCAGTTGGAAAAGGATCAAGGTGTTTATACATCTGCAAGCCAGTTTCTGATCCAACTTCTTTCTCTGCTACTCTCACTGAGTTTTATGAGTCATATAAACACTTAGTTCCTTCAATTACTTTGAATAAAATTGCTTATAACAATGTTGCTAGTGCTAAATCCTCTGTAGATATTCACACTTTTCATGCTAGACTAGGACACACTTCTGTATCCAAGCTAGCATATATTTCTGATTGTAAACCTTTTGATTCTTCTGAATTTCACCGTGAAAGTTGTTTGTTGTTTAAGCATCATAGACTTCCTTTCTCAACTAGTCATTCTATTCAAACTGTTCCTTTTGCCTTGATACATGTGGATTTATGGGGTCCATATAAGCATCCAGCTCTAAATGGGGCTACTTATTTCTTTACCATTGTGGATGATAAGAGTAGGGCTACATGGACTTATTTGGTTCATAATAAGGATCAGATATCAGACCTGTTGGCTACCTTTTTTACTTATGTTGTTACTCATTTTAAAGAAACTCCCAAGTTTATCAGATCAGACAATGGCACTGAGATAGTTAACAAAAGTTGTTCAAATCTTTTCAACTCAAAAGGCATTAAAATCAAAGGTCTATAGCTTATACACCTCAACAAAATGGTGTAGTGGAAATGAAACACATGCATTTGCTTGAAACTGCTAGAGCCATTAGATCTCATGCCAATAAGATTTTGGGGTGAGTGTATTTTGGCTGCAACTTATCTGATTAACAAGATGCCTATGAAGAAGTTGGGGTGGAAATCACCATTTGAAGTTTTGTTTGGTAAATCACCTACTTTTGATCATTTAAGGGTGATAGGATGTTTATGTTATCTTGCAGACTTAAACCACACAAAGACAAGTTTGAGAACGAGGTATTAAGTGTATCTTAATAGGTTATCCTTCAATCATAAGTGATACAAATTGTATGATTTGGAGACTAAACAAATTTTCTTTAGTAGAGATGTTCATTTTGAAGAAAAGATATTTCCTTTTAAGGAGTCAAATGTCCCTGTGTCTATATCTCAAGAGTTCTCTTTCCCTGTATTTGGAGATGATGTATCTGAAGCAGACCCATTGATCACACCACAACCAATCCCAATCATTAATCCTGATCCAGAACTACATGTGCAACCTGAAACTGAAGCATCTACTTCTCAACAAACCAATGTACCACATTCTTCTCAACCTACAAGTTCTTTACCATCCAGAAAGTCTTCAAGAGCTTCCTCAAGACCTGCTTGGTTAAAGGACTTTGTGATTCCTAAGTCTACACATAGTTCAGTAGCTTTTTGTTCTGCAAAACCACAGTATCCTTTATTTGGCAAAGATGATTTCAAAGATGTTCCACCGCTTTTATAGCTTTTCTAGCCAATGTTTTTGCTCATCTTGAACTAACTAGTTACAAGCAAGTCTGAATCGATAAAGGATGGGTGGATGCTATGGATTTGGAAATTGCGACTTTGGAAAAGAATGGTACTGGGAGATTACTACATTGCCTAAAGGTCACAAAGCTATCACTTCCAAATGGGTGTTTAAAATTAAATATCATCCGGATGGAACTGTGGAAAGGTTTAAAGCTAGGCGGTGATTAGAGGCTTCAATCAAAGAGAGGTGAAGATTATAAGCATACTTTTTCTCCGAAGGCAAAATTAGCAAATGTTAGAGTATTGATAGCTTTGCAACTTGCAAAGGAATGGGATTTACATCGATTAGACATAAATAATGCTTTTCTTCATGGTTACATTGATGAAGAAATCTACATGGTTCCCTCAGAAGGCTATAAGAAGGCTGGTCCCAATCAAGTATGCAAACTTAAAAAATCCCTTTATGGTCTCAAACAGGCTTCTAGGCAATGGAATTATGAGTTGACTAAATTTCTAGTCAGTTTGGGATATGTGCAGTCTAAACATGACTATTCATTATTTGTCAAAAATAAGAATGGACAGTTCACTGCAGCTTTGGTTTATGTTGATGATATGCTGATCACTGGTAACTGTCCTGATGAGATTTAGTTTCTTAAACAATCTCTTGATCAACAGTTCACTATTAAAGATCTTGGTTTAGCAAAATACTTTTTGGGAATCGAATTATGCAGAACTCATGCTGGTACTTATCTTAATCAAAGAAAGTATATTTGATTGCACGATCGAGTCGTGAGGAAAAATGGCAAGACTCGGTAGATTGCACGATCGAGTCGTGAGGAGTGTTTTGTGAGCCTAATTTGTGTATAAGTGAAGTATATTTAAGTGGTGAAGTTGGTTGTATTATTACACTAAATGGATAATGAAGTTGGTTGTTGAGAGAAAAAGTTAAGTTAGCGCTGACGTGATAATAATGACCGCGATCATGAGGCTCCCTTATTCCACTTAGTCTTATAAAACTAGGTGTAATGGTGACCACACAAGACCGTGATCACCATTACCACATCAGCGTCATGGTGACCTAGGTCATTTTTTTTTTTTCGATTTCTTAAACACTAAAATTAAAATTTCATTAATAATTAACAAAATATTACATTAATAATTCAAATAAAATAGAAAAGCATTACAATAAAATTAGTGTTGATTTGTTCGACGCTAAACGTGTTCCTTTAAATCGGCTTTAAGGCTTAAATGAGTTTCCTCGTTGAATAAATCTCTAACAATTTGTAACGTTTCTTCATGCGTTCGCACGAGATCATCATCACGATGTTGCTCCTCTGGATAAAAATCGAGGGAGATTGCCCCTTTGTCTTCTATATTCATATTGTGTAATATGATGCATGTGTACATCAAAACTGTTATTTTCTTTAACAACATCGGCAAAGCGGAAGTTATTATAGCCCACTTTTTTTAGCATGCCAAATGCTCGTTTCATATCTTTTCTTGTTGCTTCATGCACTTGCTTATATCTTATCCGCTTCGTATCATTCAAGGATGGCTGTGAAGAAGACTTATAAAAACAGACCATTTCGGAGATATCTCGTCAGTAAGATAATATCCCCAATCACTTCGCTAGCCACAAACGGAACCTCTGGTGCTTTCCTGTATATGAAATCGTTAAAGATAGGCGATTGAAATATACGTTGACTTCATTGACGTCGTTGTTCGCCTCGGAAACACCCAAGAACGCATGTCAAATCCACGAGTCTAGTGAGGCAACCGCTTCCAATAGAATGAATGGATATGTTCGTGATCACCTCTACATATTGAGCACGATATGCATTCGCGCAATTAGCCCACCGGCCACCCCTTACAGTCAATGTTTCCTAACATCCCAGAAAACCCATGTTTTTGCTCGTGAAAAAGCATAGAGTTTTTTGACACCAGTATAAGTAGGCCTTCCAAAAAAAACTCGTTTCCATATAAGTCCATAATACCCTTACAAAAAGCTTGGAAAGAATAACGAGAAGTTTTCTCACCAATTTGCAGATATTCGTCTACTACTTTGCAGAGGTACACTTCATCAATGGGAAATGACAAACTTTCTTGTACAACTACTACTTTGTTGAAAATACGGCGCATTATCAGTTAATTCCCAAACAATGCTTGTGAATAGTCTTTCTCATTTGGAACCGTTAACGGAATAGTTTTTCGTTATACATTGAGTTTTCAGATAAGTAAGCAGTCACTTGACGATCATGAGCACCATAACGATCTCTATCTATCGTGTTTCGTGGGACTTTTGAAATTGTAAAAATAGAAGCGTGAACAAGCATAATGACATCTTTAAAAAACTCTAGATCGATACTACTAACTTCGTCTTTCTCATGCAAGGATGTAAAAAAAAATTGATCGGAATCCATATGTTTGGGTTAAGAAGATTATACTATGTATATAAAGACTGGGTTTGAAAATGTGTATGAAAATGAAGAAGCATTGATGTATTTATAGGGTATTATTTGAAATCGTAAAGAATTATTTTAATTAAATGTTTCTAACGGTCAAAAAATTGAGCCGATGAGGGTGTATTTTTATGCCAAATGACTCGGTCTTATTTTAGATCGACTTCCTATTTTCTTTTCTTTTTTTTGGTATAGAACGTGTCTAGAGAGTGTAATGGGTGGGATAAGTCTTCTTTGAGGTCGACCGAGACTTTCAACCGAGTCATTATGGCCGGTCTAACCTCTTCTAATCTTGTCACAATCACAAATCTTATCTTACAGAAATCCACTCTATTGTTAGGACAAATTGTAGAGGAAAACCTTTACCCGACTAGCTTTGCTAACACAACAGCTGTTAGACTATTTTTATCAATAATCTATCACAACCAAATCTTTTATTAAAATATTTTTTTTTATTCCTCCACCTATACAACCAATACATACAACCAATCTCAACTTTTTCATCATTTATCAACAACACAACTTAACATATAATATTACTTCTTTTAATTTAATTACAAAGAAAATATGTATAGCCATTTATATCATGACATGTGCCAAATTGAGTTAGAAAAATAAAAGTCACCAAGTGATCAGGTTTTTTTCTAACTTGGTATAAACTTAATATTATATTGAGTATTTATTTGATTTTGTACTTCAATCAATTGGTGACTCTTACCGATAAACATAATCTTATGTCCACAAACCGATTGCCACATCACCATATAAGAGGCTTTATGTTATTTGATTCAAAATTAAAAGAGTAGAACACATTGTTATAGTGAATTAATGCGCATCTAATTTAATATTTTCTTTAACTACTTCAGGTGAAAATGGTTAAAGAGATTTAATATCATGTTGACCAAACGCCTAAATCTTTAATGAAAGCCCGATATCGGCATAAATCTATTTATAAACTAGAAGTTATTTCCCCAAATTAAATACATTCGACATACTATATTTAGGTAATAACATAACTGGAATAACGACATATTTATTATCGTAGTAAATAAAGTTAAAGTATGTAATTTTTGCTATTGTTAAGAGGGAGATCATACACATGTGTAAATTGAGGCATTGAGCCATGTGTTCAACTTTCGTTAATTTAAAAGTAACTTTGCATAATGATGAAATCATGGAATGAATATATTTACATACGTACATATTTTAAACATGCGTTTCATTGTTCTCATATAAAAACTAAGAGTGCAATGTATTGTGTGTTATATTTATATAAGTTATATAGCACTTGCAATGTGAGATTTGTCTTATAATTTTTCTATATCACACAACTAGAAAAGCAGACTCTCTTGTATACCAAAGTTACAGGTTTTTGGAATCTACATTTTTTGTTTAGTTTACGATTTAAAGGAAAAGAAGCACATAACGCGCCATTATAGTAATAACGTAAGGCACATGAACGCCAATCCAAAGTTTGGTTATGGCGCCGCCATAACCACATTATAGGGTTAAAATGCTGGGTATCGACAGGAATCAACTAAACATTACTAAAATATTTGAGGAATGGTCTCATATCGTTTAAATGAAGTGCGTGTTAAATTATTCGAACTGACTATTTGAGTAGGGCTGTTATTCGGATAATCCTGACCTGGATAAGCCTAATTTGATTTGGGTTAATCGGATTTTGGGAAGAAAAACCCTACCCATACCTTACCTATATAAGGTTCATGTTATTTGGGTTTCGGGATATATGAGTATTGGTTAATCGGGTTTCGAGTTCACTCGAATAAAGCCAAATTTAACATAAAATAAGAAAGGTGGGTAAACTATTATAAAAACAAAAGGAATATATGAAAAAAAAAAAAAAAAAAATTGAAAATTTCTTATGCGACTGATTCCGCTAAACACAAAACCCGAATAAGTTCAAAAACTATTATGCGGCTTAGTCCGGGTTCAGGTACAGCTATTTTTGACCGTCTTACTTTTGTATAAAAGCTACTCGAAGTGGTTAAAAAATCATAACGTTCATAAACATTCCAATGGAAACACAATTCAAATTTTTATAAAATTCTATTCCCCAAAGTAAAAATATAAAAAAAAGATCTTACCAAAACAATAAAAAGATACTCTAAACAGTATAAAACTAAAAAAAAATTCACTCCCCTTCCTTCATTCCTTCACCCCCTCCCACAAACATTCCCTCCCACTATTCCATTCCACTCTTCTTCTCCACCCACAACACGTCCACAATCCCAATCCTCCAAACCCTAACTTTCTCTCACTAAAACGATAACTTTCTCTCTCTAAAACACACCATTCCATTCCAATCCATGCACACTTGTCATCACAAAAACTGATTGTTTTCACCAACACTCAGAAGGTTTATTTTTATAAACCTAAACATTTTTTCAGCTCAAATATAACTTTTTAACTCCTTCACTTTTTTCTATAAAAAATATTCCGTACAGTTTTTTTTAACTTTTACCGACGGTTATTTGTTCGAGTTCATCGTTTTTACTGTTTCACTTTTTACACCGTCCGTACAGTTTTGACGTTTTTTTATAAATAAATAAATAAATAAATATTTTTATAAAATATTTATTTATAAGATTTTGAAATATAAAAATATTTTTTTAAAAACTGTTTATTTATAGATTTGACGTTTAAGTCAAACTGCAGGTTATATTCGGCGGTAGAAAAAGCCTGTTTTGTTTTTGATGTGATATTTGACTTAACTTGATGTTATTTATTTATTTATAAGCTTTATATTATATAAAAAAAAGTTGATATTGAGGTGTTTTTATTTATTTATTTGTAGGTTTTTGATATCGGACATTATTTAAGCTCAGATCTATAGCTAGTTTCAGAAGCTTCTAGAAGCTAAGAGCGTTAGTATTATTTAGTCATGATGAAGAATATGAAGAAGACAGTTGTGGTTTCTGTTATGTTGATGATGATGATGATTTCAATCATTGCGTTAATCAAAGGTGTGTTTATATATTTATATGTTTAACAGCTTGGATTTTATAAAAATTTATTTTATTGATTTTTCTGTTTGTTTGTTGTTTTTGAAGGTTATGAAGGTGGAATAGTGGAGGTTATGGAGGGTACCACTGGTGTTGCACAGCGTACAAGTCGGAAGAGCGTTACTGGTCCACATCGCAAGCTTCTTATCCGCTATGGTAAAATGTCTAATTTTATAAAATTATTTAAAGTCTTATTTAATTATTTATTTGTTTGGGATTTGGGTGTGAAATTGGATGTGGTGGTGCACGTATGTGTTGATGTTAGTTACATTTTTGTCGTTTAGCGACACGTTGCAATATGTGATATGGACTGTGACAAATTTTGAATTTAATGAAATGTTAAAAACTGTAGTTTAGGTGGATTAATATATGGAAAGTCAAAGGGAGGTGTTTTTTTATTAGTTAAATTTGGTTTGAATGTTATGATTAAGCTTTGTGGATTATAATATGAAAGTGTTTGTTGAAAGATATGCAATTTTGATGAAAGTTATTGGTTGTGTTCTGTGCAATTTGGCTAGTCAAAGCATTATTTTGTGTAGGGTCTCATCTTATGCGGCTAATTGATCATTAGGAAGTTAAAATATTTAGTTAAACATAGGGGAAAATGGCAAATTTTTTGTTGTATATTTAGCTAAACCGAGATTTTTAAAATGAAAAGCTAAAATACTCGTTTTTGTCACACGGGGTGGGAGTATCCACGTGGGTAGTTAATTTGTCGCACCTAATATGCACATGTAAGATATTGTTTGTGCGAGATTAATTTCTTGCACATAATGACCATTTCAGCACGTGTGTCGGATTCATTGATGCAAAAAATTAATTTCCCGGGTACAATTGTGTTGGATGGTTAAGCGTGGTTTTGGAAAGATCTCATACGGGTGCGGAAAAAGGGTTATTTTCACTTGTGAAATATTTGTTTGAAAAGTGTAATTGTTGTCAAACTTTTTACCACATTTTGCACAAAGTTCAAAAATATATTAGATTATTTTGAAAGTCAATAATGTCTTATTTTCCGGTGGTTTAAGAAGGTTAACATATAATTTTATTTAAATAAATCAAGGGGACAAAATAGTACACAAATGTGAATGGCTCCACCATGGTATCGTGCTTTTTCACACAATGAGCGGCGTGGGTCAGATATGTTGGTGATTTTGGTAGTGAATATGTTGTATATATGGTAGTGGTTCTGCACGTATGTTATTTCCTTTTTGTCCTCTACCCACACATGCAATATGTGATATGGACTATCTCTATATAAAGACAAATATTTATCTAATGAATGTTACACGCTTGTAAAATGTATTAAAATAAAATATGTAATCTCTTTAAAAATGCAATAAATATGAATGTGTTATATAACTTTTGCATAGATATGGCTATTTTGATGGAATTTAATGGTTGTGTTCTGTGCATGTTAGAGTCAATGGCATCAATTTTATATCTTATTTAATGAAAATAGTCCCACATTAAGCGGCTAATCAATCATTAGTGATAATTAAGCTTGGTTAGATTGTATTTAACACATGTTGCACACAAGATGCTTAATAGTAATGAATATTGATATGGTTCTTTGTTATAAAATTCTTTCTACTTTATTTTGAAATAAATAGTATTGCACATTGTTTAATATAAGCTTGATATAGTAATATATATGGAAGGGTAAATGGTTTTACCCAATTCTATGCAAGGTAAAAACAATAAAGCACACTTTCTGAATATTTTTTTGTTTGTATTTGCTTTCTGCACTTTATGCAGAACCAGCAGCAGCACCAGCTGTAGAAGTGGCTATGCAACCCAATAGGATATGGGGAGACAAGTGTTCAAAATCTGACATTGTTATCAACCAAGGTCCCACAGCTCCTCTTCCTAGTGGCATCCCAACTTACACTGTGGAGATCATGAATGTTTGCACTACAGGCTGTGACATCTCTGGTATTCATCTCACTTGTGGCTGGTTCAGTTCTGCTCGTCTCATCAACCCGCGTCTCTTTAAGCGTCTGCGATACAATGACTGTCTTGTGAACGAAGGGAAGCCGCTGATTAATGGAAGAACAATATCGTTTCAGTATGCTAACACGTTTCCTTACCCGCTTATGATTTCATCCGTTATCTGCTGATGATCAGATACCTTATCTGATGTACAGAGCTAGAGCTACTCTGCTAAAATCATTTTTGTTTGGGAAATTGCATTTTAAACCCTTCAAGTGTGAAGTTTATTTTCGATTGCAGCACGGCCCTTAAATCATCTAATGGTTACATACATTTGATAATTTAAGGAGCCGGATTGGTGCTATTTAATCTGATGCAATTCTAAATTTAACTTCCATTTGAAGGGTTGAAAATGCAATTTTTAGTTTCGTCTAGACAGCGTTAAACACATGTATATGAGAGCTGAAAACCTTGGTTAAGCATCAATCTTTTTGTTATGTAAAGTTAGGTGAAAGCTACACTACACGCTCACAGGTTACTAGTTTCATATTAATGGAATTGAATTTAAAGTTTCTTATTATGTTTATGTGTTTGTGTCTCTTGATGGATGCAATATTATTGCTTAACAGTAACAATGAAACAAATGTTTTTTATATTGATGTTGCTTAAATTGTGTGCTAGGCTTGGGGTGGACCATAGGCTTAGATAAATGCTTGAATATGGGCTTGTGGCTATAGACTAAAGCTCATAAGCCCATGTACACAAACATAACCTGATATCACATAAGGATTTCCTGTGTGTTTGCTGACTTTGTTTGAACTTAGATCGACTGCCTTTTGAAATCCTTGTGTGTGAAACTGAATGGCGCGCGAGGTAAAAATGGTCCCATGCTTTACAATAACATACATGATGTGTATTGTTCAACCCTTAAAAGGTTCTTGTACGAAAGTCACTAATAACCTTTGACATAAGTTTACGATGTTTTAATCTTGTATCTTTCTCCTCTCTAGTGAGTGGATAATAAGCCCTGCATCATGGCTCATAGCAATTGGATACGCACAGGTACTAAATTCAGGACTCGTTCACCTTGATAAGTAAATAGTTACCTTGATAAGAAAATAGTTACATCCATTTCTGTGTAAATTAACATAAGCATAAATTGCATATATAGAGAATAAACAAATAAAGTGTACATCATACAACAACTTTTATATTAAGTAACAAAATCTTACAGTAACTATTGCAATCACAACTTAAGCTAGACATAACCGAAATCGACACAACTAATCACCCGAACTTAGAAAGAACACTTGAATCAAACGACTCCCTCTCTTTCCCAAGAGGCTTACACCTAATCAAACTTGCAATCATACATGGAACCATCTTAAGTCCTCCCATCTATTCCCATCCGCTAATTTTATACTGTATACAACTAACTGTCAGATGTCATTCTTTGCACATACTAATCCATGATCACGGCGGAAAAAAAAAAAAAAAAAAAACTATTATTTTGTTAGTTGTTTAGCATGACAGTATGTGAAACAAAAGAATGAAAAAGCATGACAATAGAAAGAGTCAAGTCGTCCATGATAGTGACGGAAAAGCATCGCCAATATGCTACACGAGACATATCATCAATGTGTGTAGTCCTAGCATCACCATGATAGGACTAAAGAATTCGAAAGACTGTAACACTTTCTATTCATACAACAATGATTACTCTTCACTACAAGCCACAAAAACATGGGTATTTTCCACTTCCCAAAATATTAATGCTTATAAAAATGAAACCGGACCGATGGTAGGCATTATGTTTAAAGACGAAAAGCTAAGAAATGGTATTTTCCACTTTCCAGGTATAATCAAATACTTTTGAGGGCAGGGACAGGGTGGGGATGAGTTAATCACGTAACAGGATCAAGTTGGTTATATACTACAGATAGGCGCATAATTACACATACCCTTGCCCATACACTTGGAGCAGTTTCTCATTATTCCAATGCTACAACTGTGACCTCACGGCTACTAAATTGATGTAGAGCTGGTAATTAAATGTACCCTTAAAATGCAATAGGATAACTGCATAACATAGATAGGATCTTAAGGAAAATAAAGAAATACTATTGCAGAATCTGCAAGCAGAATCTGCTGCAAAAGATCCTGATGTCGCTTCCTTGTTAATCAATGTAAATCTTAATGTTATATGGCCACTGATTCTGACAGCCTTCATCTGATTCTTTTTTCCAAACTGCAAACACCATATTGCATTTTCTCAAAAAAAGAAGGGTCGTACAAGGCAGCTTGTTGTTAGCTAAATTTGACCCATTTACCTCAGAACGCCTGTTTGGGTTTTATTTAATATACAATGGGTCAAATTTGGGAATGAAATGGAAAAGGTTGAGATCGGTGAACCTGCCAAACATATCGAAAGTCAACCAAACTAGTTTCACATGACTATACCTCCTTAATCCCTGTATGAAAATATAAAATCAGTATATTATTTTAACAAAATAGTTTTTACACTCCTATTTAATACTCCTTATATTGATAGTTTTAAATGTACAGATCGAAAAAAAGACAAGACTATTCAAATTGGTCAAGGCCTAATCCATTTCAACCGTTGAAACGTTACCTGCTTTAATCCATTGCCAAAATTAGCCTAACCCACCCATTATTCCACCTCTAGAAAAGAATCATACTCATATATTAGAAACTTCCGTCTTTTGAGACATAATCTGACCCACCAACCCATCTATTTTTCTACATCTGAAAAGTTAGAGGTAGTTAGGAGTTTGAGTATACTAAAGACGATAGAAGTTTAACTATAGTACTTAGTGCTGACTGCTTGCTGTTAGTTTCTTTCTTCTTTTTCAGTATGCTTACCAAGGAAACCAAAACCTGGTTGATTGTAGTTAAGAGGCAACTGTTTTAAAAAAATTAAAATGACTCCCTAGATTATACTGCTGCAATAAATATTCAAATAAAACTAGTTCAATGAGGACTTATCTTTTCTTTAACTTGGACATCACGCCCGCATCACATACCATTATTCAACCAAACAATAAGAGTCTTAAACAGGTGTAAACCCCCTCTTCTTCTTCACCAATTACAGTCATAGCGCCTCACAAGATTTTTTCTTTTTTCAGGCAGTGATTTTAAAAATTCTTCATAAGTTACATCATTTGGACAAACGTTTCTTTGTTGCATTTCATTGAATAACAGTCTGGCCTTTTCGGTACCATCTTCATCAAGGTACCCAGAAATGAGGGATCTGTAAGTAAAAGCATCAGGATTCAATCCTCTCTCATGGACCTCTGCAAGTAACTTCATTGCTAAGTCCATTACGTCGTTCTCTGAAAAACCTTTTATGAACGCATTGTAAATGTGCATATTATTAGGAAGAACATTATTATCTACCATTTTTCTCATAATCGAGAAGGGCTTCTTTGAGTAAAGGTAACCTTTCTTAAAATGACCTTCAAACATGAATGCCAAAACGTCTTGATCAGGACTTATGCCATGAGCAATCAATTCTTTAAAATACAAAATCACATCCTTATCTTTTGCTAAATTATTATACGCAGACATAAGAGCTCCATAGGTAATAACATCCGGCTTTACTCCATTTTCCACCATTTGAGCAAAAATATCCCAAGCTTCCTCAATTCTTTTGGCCTTACAAAGACCACTTATAATAGGATAATAGGAATTAACATCCGGCAAAACACCGTCATCCTTCATACCTTCAAGAAGCTTAATTGCTTCCTTGTATTCACCAAGCTTACACAACCCCTTTATTATGCAAATAAATGTCACAACATCAACTTTAATCCCTATAGCAACCATTTCATTTTTCAACTTCAACGCCTCATCCACTTCACCTTGTTCCAAAAACCCTCTAATTATCAGGTTATAAGTTACCAAACTAGGACCAGGATCTTTCTCCTTCATTTCAAAAAATACCCTTTTCGCGTCTTCCATTTTACCACTTTTACAATAACCATCAATCACATTATTGTACAAATTGAAATCAAGGGTCACATTGGCCTCACTTAATCTCTCATAAACCCTCCAATATAAATCCATCTTATCATACTTCAATAAATCCTTCATCAATAAGTTCAAACAAACAGAATCCGGAAAACAATCACCATTCTTGTAATTTAACAGTACATAAACAGCTTTGTCAAGAAAATGTACATTCTTGAAAGCATTAACCACTAGTGCAAACATTATAGTACTTGCTCCAACACTTGTCATTGCATCTACAACATCAGAAACTGGCTTCAAGCTTTTAGCCATCATGGCAAGAACTTTACGTGCAAAATTTAATTCATTCGAATCAGCAAAGATTTTTGAAAGAATTAAGTAACAGTTTATGTTTTGTGAGGCGCGCATTTGTTCGGACGACCAGATGAAGAAATTATGCAGTCTCCGGGGACTACATGCATGATTTTGAACAATAACTGATTGAACTACACTAGGGTTTAGTTTCTTATAGAGGTTGGGATACGATTCTGGGGGTTTCCATACTTCATTGTTGAGTATTGATGTGATTTTTTTGATTGTTTCTTCATCATCATTTTGCTGTTGTTGTTGGGTGATTTTTGCATGGTTACAAAACCCTAATCGTGTTTGTGATAATGGCTGTGTTATTTGGTAGGGTTTTGGACGTATGAGCCTTGACAGTAACATTTTTTTGGGACATTGTTACATTCATTGTCAAAAGGTATATACAATACTAGCTTCGAGACGGGCGGGCTAGCTCTATAAAATAATTTTAATGAATACTAGCATACTATCCGCGCAAAGCAGCGGTGATACCCAACATGTCAGTTTTCTCGTATTTTGATCTTTAAGCGGTATTTAATGAGAGTCAATATTTAATGGTTTACCCGTTTGATAGTTCGAAAAGAGTAAATGCGTGTTTGAATTTCCGTAAAGTATATTAATACAAATATAGATATCCATACTTATACTCATTTGAACTTTGTAAAACTTGAATGTTTATGATAAAAATTACAACTATAAATTTGTATTATCATAAGTTTGTAACATCTATTTTAATACTAAAATTTAATGTCATTAGTGTATATTATAATGCAATTATTATAGTGTAGAATTTAATTATATGAATTACTAATTATAGTAAGATGTGTAGGCTTACAGTTTTAAGACTTCTTTTTATAGTAAGTCCTAAATGCATTAGTATGTAGTATAGATTATAAGACTAATTTATAAAGTTACTTATCAAAAAGATTCATAAAATTTAAAAATTTACTATGAAATATTATGTGCAACAAAGAACACATCAAAACAGAAATACATAGTATATCAATACCTCCAATAATTGAACTTCAAACAAAGTCAAAGTTAAGTATAAATACTCACAAACTTGCATACACATATTTGCAGCAACTCCTATATGTTGGTGCCATATAAGTGACCTTTTTATGGTTTGAAATTTTTATATGGACATTGAGAGGGATATTATAAATTGAGAAAAATGTTTAAAAAAGCATCGAACTTGTCACTTTTTCCTTTTATGGTCATCAAACTTTTTTTCTTCCTAAAGTAGTCAAATACTTCCTTGATTTTCTTATTGTAACACTAAATCACACTTTTTGTCCAATTAGTCTCGTTAATTACAATTAACCCGTTTTTATCTTAATTAACTCACTTTTGGGCATGTTTTGTCAAATCTTGGAACTTGAGGGGTTGAGTTTAGAACTTTTTTACACTTAATTAGTATTCCCCCCAAATCAGAACCCCTTATACCCGTAATCCTGTCTCAAACCCTAATTTCACATAGTACACCCAATTGATCTTTCTCTATAGCCAAAATTGATGCGTTTTTTGTTATTTCAGGTACACACCAATTGATTTCTTTGATTATGATATGTTTTGATCAAAGTTATTACCAAACCCTAGTTTCTTATTTTTCTCAATTTTGTAACAGAATGATACCAGGTACCAATTTGCACCAATTTGATGTACACAATGACAGTTATTTTGCTCATTTATCTTTAAGGTATGCGGATGGGGTGATTCTTAATATGGTTGCTCCAAGGATGCCCTATGAAGCATTTGTTGAATTCATGGAAGAAAAAGTTGGTAAGTACTTTCAAGGTTTGTATTACAAAGTGCCAAATGCTGAATTAGAGAAAGCTTTAGTTAGAGTAAGTATTGATAAGGAAATAGAACACATGTTTGATGTTGCTGAGTTGTTTGGTATGCTTGATCTTTATCTTGATCACATGGATATGAATCTGTCAGAGTATTTAGGTCAAGCAAAACCATTTTTATGGATGAGTCTGTTTCTAAAGCAAAAGGCCCTCCCCAAAAGAGGTACTGCAATGATTTTTCAGTAGATGAGCTGGTTAATTGGGCTGAGATGGAGGTTGATGAAACAGAGGGTGATGATACTAGGAAGGTTAATGAAGAGGGTGATGATACTGGGACTAGTGTAGAGGTGTTGATACTAGGAATAGTGTAGGGGTGATGATACTAGGACTAGTGCGGAGGGTGATGATTTGCGGACTAGTGTGGGGTGATGATACTAGGTCTGGTTCGGTGTTGATAAGGGCAAGGGAAGGTTAGTGCAATTGAAAACATGCATGCGGAAGATCCAATGTTGCACATGAAGTGCAATTGCAAGATCGATGGTACGGGTTAGATTGTGGAGGCTAGTGCAGGGTGATCATACTTTAACTAGTGCAGAGGGTGATGATTTGCAGACTAGTGTAGAGGGTGATGATACTAGGTCTAGTTCAGGTGTGGATAAGGGCAAAGGGAAGGTTAGAGTGGATGAAACAGATGGTGAGTTTGATAGTGACAATGATAGTGGCTATGGTTCAGATAAATCCGTTGACTATCTCAGTCCTGGTGAAGAGGAGGTGATTGAACTTAAAAAAAGAATCAAGGCTAATAGAGGGAAGGAAGTTGAGTCTATGCCAGAAATGAGTGAACCAACCGCTGAAAACACTGTACCTGCTAATAATCATATAAGTGAGATTATGATGGAACATGATTTGTTCATGAATAATTTGGTGAGAAGGCTACAGACATCTGAAAACAGTGTACCTCAAGATCCTTTTATTCGTGTGAAAAAAGCTGTTGACAGGTATCCAGTCTATGATAACTAGTCACTGGAGACTGAGGCATCCAAAGGTATGGTCATACTTTTTTTTTCAACTTCTGATATTGTTTCAAAATTTTGGTTATAAACGTCTCTTGAGGGGTACCACACTTTATGTCAACAATCAAACTCATAGCGAACGGAGAGAATCAAAAGGCAAGACGGACAACTGAAGGGATTCTCTTCTGCAAAAGATAAAACCAGGCGGCGATGACGAAAACACAACAGAAGAAGAAAAGTGAAATTAGTAAAAATAAGGGCACTATTTATACTAACAGGATACCTAAATTTGGATCATGGCACGTGGCAAAGAAAATCGGAATAAACGATCAAGATCAAAAAGTAAAAAGATAAGAATAGCAGGAGCGCGTGGGACATCAGATCAAATCAAAGCAGAAAACAAATAGTCAACAAGTGCCCACGTCGCACGAAACACTTCCCAAGAAAGGGAAGTGTCAGAAAGACGCGTCAAAAAATTGCGGAAAGTAAACATTTCCCAGTCAACTTAGTCTAGTAACATTCATCGCACGCGACAGTATCCGCACGCAATGAACATACTAGACTGGGGGGACTTGATGACGTATATCACGTATAGCAGGCCCACTGGGCCTAATTCGTGCTATACACATACTGGGCCCAGGCCCAACAACGAGAATAAATACGAACGCTGGACCAACAGTAAGCCCAGTAACAAAATTGGCTATGGTCCAGACTAAAAGAGGCACCCAGGATAACTAAGCAGACCGAACCATCGGCTGTGGAAGATATCCTGTGTCCGCATCCGCGATTAACAAAGAACCTTGTCCGTCAAGGGCCCGGCTCCGACAACTAACTACCATATGCGAATAGCTAAGAAACCCTAGCAGTAAGTCTCGCCTATAAAATGGGCTCTAATACCCATACAAGGTACAACTTTCTCTCTCATAATTACACACGCATACTCTTACTTTCTCTGACAAGAATGTGTACTTACTCTCACGTCAGAGTCTAATCGTGGGGTCCGTCCCCACGGTAAGGCTAACGGTTTACTATTCTTGTGCAGGGAATTCGATCAAACTACTTGGATTAGTACAAGACCAGCCCACCAATAGCTTGTTAGCCCAATCCAACAAGCGACACTAAAACTCATTATAACCCGTCACACTTTTTGTACTAACAGTCTTCTTCGATAGGTTTGCATGCGAACCATTACCTTTCCACGAAAACAAAGGTGACTTGCCTGTCATTTTGACCCGTCTCAAAGCACGCATCATCGAACACATCCGAGCGAACTGGATCGACTACAAAGAATCATCTACAAGAAGAAAAACTCGATCCTTGCCTTGAGGTATTTGTGAAGCATTTTTTTACCGTTCCAAAATATAAAAGTATGCAATACTGGAAGATAGCCTAATAGATGTGTCATATACCAAATAAAAGTTGTACAGACCAATGAACTAACATAAAATGGTAAAGAGTTTGTATTGATAGCTACGAAAATTTGCTGCTGTAAGGGAAAAACCAAAAGAACCAAAACATAAGGCATACTAGGTTAATGTTTATGTGAGATATTGATATTCTAAAATATTGTTGTATCTCGGATGTAATTCGTAATCATCGTCTTATTCGGTATTGTAGGTGACTATGAAAATCATGAAAATGGATGTAGCCCAGCTTTTTAACGTTCCAGCAAAATCTATTGGTCTTGAAGTACATGTAATTAGCATACTATCTGAATTTCAACACGTGCTCTCTTTCCCTATATTGTACAAAATATTGTGGCAAAAATGATTGATTTTCTTTCCTAAACACACCCTTACATTTTTTGCCTCTTGATTGTAATCTGTAGAATATGGCTACAACGAGGATGCTGGTCTTGAGATTATAAACATGGAGATTTTGCATTCGGAGAACATAAACTTGCTCCAACGGCGAAACTTAGGAAATGAAGATGGAGAAGAGAAGTTGGTTGGCTTTTCTCCATCACTGATTCGTTCCATCTCAACAAACATCAAAAGTCAGGTTAAATATGGAGGTATTGTGCATATTTGAAACCTAATAAAACTCACATCCAAACACTCACCCTCTTTATTTTATGTTTTAAATCTCAATCCAAATGTTGGATTGTAAATTTACATCAGAATCAAACGCCTGTTAATGCTTTAAGTTTGCAACAACTTTAGTTTTGCACGCGATCCAAACATCCCCTGAAAATTTTGTTTTGCAGCCGATCCAAACACACTTGAAACCAACATCATGTCTTCATATACCACAGACCAACTGAGATGCACTAAGATGGAGTCACATATCTCTAAAAAACTGATAATTATGGCCATTAATAGAGCATGAAATAAAATCCACTAAGCAGTTTTTTTAGCTTAGTTTCAGTTTTTTTTAAAGTTAAGTTTGCAATCTTGATTAACTCACACTAGAGCACGTTTACTTTCTTTCCGAAACCCTTTTGTCTATTTTCTTACAGGTTTACAATTGCAAAACTCAATGCATGACTTAAAGACACTTTTATATCAATCCTTGATATTTATCCCATTATTATTCATATCAGACTTTGATTTAAGATTTGTATATTCTGAAATTGTTGGTCTTAAGATTATGCATGCTTTTGATAAGTTTTATGGTATGAATACAGTTTACTTTAGTTGTATGAAATAGCATATCATATACTTATATATGTATATGTTTTTGTTGTGTTTCAGGTTTTCAAACATACTACTAAGAAAAAAGGAAGAGCTAATGAAATTGAACTGTTGGTTCAATCTTTTGTATGCGTTCTTCTTTATACAACATCGACATAAGAAAGTGGAAGAGACTTTTTTGTATATGATAATCAAAGGGAGTGGGAACTTTTTGGGTGCTAAGATCCAAAGTCGAAAGGGAAATAGCCCAAATCGTCAATATTTCTTACTTTGGTACCTAATATTTCTTACTTTGGTACTTTACTGATGTAGATATGAAAATATTGATCTTTAAATCAGTGGCGTTTAGATTTTCTTCCGACATGGGACACAAACCCTTTGGCTTTCATGAAAATTCATTACTTTCTGATTTTATATTTACATTATGTTAAATTGTTAAAATGCTATGTAAACTACAATAAGGTATGACAAAATGTTGCAACGTTTTATGTGTGAGATATTTTGATCAGACTTTACACTTATCAGTTTAAGAAGCTCAATTGATCGTGTAAATTCACAAATATATTTTTTAACGAAATAATGAATATAGGTGGTGAAAGAGGCATTGCTGAGAACAGTGGAAAAAGGAACATGGCATGTCTTTAGAACCGCTTCTAGATTCACGCATCTTGGCATGGCAGCCATATATAACCAGGTTGTGGTTGTAGCCATGGCGTGTCTTTAGAACCGCTTATAGATTCGCAGACCTGGCCCTCATTATTGACGACTTTGACTATATCATGGTGAACCAACCAGACACGGTATTGATACGCGTGCAACGCCCGTTCGGGGTCAAAAGAAACTTCCTTTTCTTCGAGCAAGTTTTTCAACCACCTAGGCAGTGAACCTAATCGATGTAGTGTAGTATTAGGGTAAGCCTCGGGATTGATATCGTTCTCTAGGAGAATATGAATGCTGGTGAGAAATTACTACGCTAAGGTTGGGGTTGAGGAAGATTATTTTTTATCTTTTTTAATATTTTTTAGAAACTTGAAGTTACAAATCTCGGGGTATAGGATTTGGGGGGTGGTATTTCTATCGATTATTCTACTATTCTAATTATCTAATTAACTAAGCTAAGGGGTAGTCTATGTCTAATTGATGTGCGCTCGTATGACGATTAAAGATGTGTTTACTTAGATGCTATTACTCCCTAGTTATCTCCTATTGATGGTTGAATTGTCACGTCCTTATTGATTTACGCGTTGTGTCTTCTAAGGTCGTAGGGTATGCTTTCTTACCTTACTCTTTGAGACTACCTTAAGGTTATTGCCTACAAAATCTCTAAGATTCATAAACTAAGTCTAAGGTTATCTTTGGATTTTTAGCCTACAACAACTCTAGGCGATTATAAACTAATGTTCACAAAGATTACTCAAGCTTTAAAAACACAACAATGGCCTATTGCAATCCAAGGCCAATTACAATTAAGATAAGAGACAACCAATCAATATTCAATACCTAGGTTTCATAGATCTAAGCAAACACACAAGTAAATTAGCCGGACACGATGAACATGCAAGCATACACATATACAATTGAAGACATAACTGAATCAATGAAGTAAATTACTTATCTTGTTGTAAAATAAGGTATGAGAACCCTAAGATACTGCCCAAGACAGCCAAAAATCGTTATTAGGTTTTACTCCACAAACTACCTCCCTAAAAGTCTGAAAATTTGAATTCTATATATAGAGTTACAAGCTGCGACGGCCACTCTTTAATTGTGGCGTCGTCGGATTCATATTAGGGTTTCGTCTAGACCACGTCAACTTTGTGGCGGCGTCACCTTGTGGTTGTGACGCCATCCGCTTTATCTTCGGCGTCGTCGGAATCAAATCTAGGTCGTGCGAGTTGTGACACCCTACTTTTTAAAGCTGGCCGTCGGTACAAAATAACAAATTAAATCTTGAGCCGTCACAATTTTGGAGCATGTTGCGTGACGGCCGCTCTTATGACCGTGATGCGTCACCTTCAATTTCGAAGCTTGAGTGTCTTGATCTTGACTTTGGCCATTTTCTTCACATATTCATGCCTTTTCGTCCAAATAAGTGTCATTCCAAGCAATTTGCCTTCAAGAGACCTAAAAGTGAAAAGGCGAAATTAAGCGATAATGGATATAAAAGTGGTTGATTAAGGGCTTAAATGACCCCTCAAAGTGTACCTATTAAATCCTTATCAAATATCCCTACACTTGGTATTTGCTTGTCCTCAAGCAAATGCGCTTTAACACAATTAATTTATAAGTTAGGGGTCATGAAGCATTAGTTCGAACAATTCACAACAAGTATAAGCCTCATAAAAGTCATAACAAGCACATAAATTACATACTAGCACCTCACAAGTGGTGTTTGGATACTCTCATCTCTCAGGTGTATATGAAATATATCAAATTGGAAATGGAAGATAAACACTCATTAACCGGTCCTAGTACATAGATTACCATAGGCTTGAGACTAGATCAAACCTTCATCGCTTTGGCGTAAGCACCTAGGAAAAACTATCCAAGAGGTCTTTTAAAGGGTTGTAACGTTAGACTTACGGCAGGGAAACAAAGGGTTTGGTTGGATAGGCGATTTAGTGTTGGCAAGTCAAAAATCTTTATGTTACAAGCATGAGAAGAATGGCGTTGCTAAGACAAGACTCGACACTCTAAACTCTAGATAACTTTGAAACAAACAAAGATAAATTTAAAGATAGATGTAGGATGGTTGCCCGTATGTTTTTTCATTTTTTTTATACACGTTTACTCTACCATCCTCTACGATCACATCAAAATGTTAGGAATTATGTGAAGTATGGATTATCTTTGAACTTCTTCTTTGAAGGATTACTGCTGAAGTGTATGGATTCTACCGAAGACATAATTCTGCTGAAGTTTTATAGTTATTAGTTTGTTTCTGCGGAAGTTATTATTCCGTGTTTAGTATATTTAGTTTGGATATACATGAGCTTTATTAGGAAGTGATTGTGTATATCTTATTTAGTTTTATGTTTATACGTTTCTTGGGAAACGGTTTAGGGTTTTGTTTAGGGTTCCTTGTCTATAAAAGGAACACAATAGTATGAGTTATGTACCGATTGGAAAAACAAAGTTTTTATTAATATAAAGATCCATAGAGGATCACAGAGTTCTTAGTTATTTGTGTTACTTGTGTTTATAATTCCGCTACTTAATACAAGTTGTAGAGATTGTCTTTTATTGTGCTTGTGATTACATAGGCATAGCTAACGATCCACGAGCTCAAGATCTATCAAGGTGCGCTAGTTTCAACAAGTGGTATCGAGCCTCGTGAGAGTCTCTACGATACTAAGAGCAGTTCTTTGTTTTAATCCTTACAATCACTACATTCTTCACCATGTGCGGGTTTTTGACGATGTTGAAGTTGCCAACAACAATAACGGTGCCTCCTACAACGACTTAGTCTATCCAACAACAATGCTAAATTCCCATACTTGAAGAGAAGAGTATGACCTATGGGCCATGCGGATGCAAAGCTGGATTTCCAACATTGATTGGAATCTACGGTCAATCGTGCGAGAAGGAAACAACTTAAAAGGACAACCAGCGATCACGATGGTGCTGTTGTCATTGCTCCTCCAAAATCTGCGATGAGATCTGGCGGTTCAAAGAGAGCACAAGGTGAGAACTATACTCCTTGAGCGATACCTCAAGATCACTTGAGTGATTTTCATTATATGGGAGATGCTAGGGATATATGGTTGGCGATCAAGGCTAAGTTCGGAGGAATGAGGAGTCTAGGAGAATGAGAAAGTCCATCTTTGCGACAACGGTTTCAAGACTTTCAAATCTCTAAAGAGGAAGGAATTCACAAGGGCTACGACAAGTTTCACAAGATCTTAAGTCAGTTAAGTCAGCTACAGGCAAAGCCAGATAATGATGATTGTAATTCTAAGTTCTTGAGGTCATTACCTTCATCCTGGCTACAAGTAAGCATTGCTTTAAAAGCTAAAGGTGGTTTGGATATGCTTACTTTTGATGAGCTATACAACAAACTTAAAGCTCTTGAACATGATGTAAGAAGTCCTTTTCGGTCATCATCCACTACTAGTCACACGACCTTTGTTGGGGCATCTACCCCAAAGATGATCCATGCTCCAAATCCAGCAGTATTACTCATCCTCATCTTATCTTCTTTGCTTCATCTAGTTCTCAACAAAGAACTAGTGGGGTAATGGAAGATGTACTTGGATCCTTCTTTCTTGATTATGATCCTCGTGACAACTTGCATATGAGGATTTCGATCGGTGGATCCATTGGAGATGGAAGAGATGAAGTTAAAGTGGCGGTTGCCATGCTTTCTATGGACATCAAGAAATTTGAAAGAAAGGTGGAAGGAAGTTCGGCTTTCGGGGAAGAGATCCACTAGGTTTGACAAAAGAAGGTCAAGTGCTTTACATGTCATCAAATGGGTCACTTCTCCGGAGAGTGCAAGGACGAGAAAAGGCGGTGATGAGGTGAATTACTCTTCCTATCAGTGAGAATCAAAGGGATCTTGGAAAGGCCTCGGCGACTTTGGTTACTCTTGATAAAGCGTGGATTTGGGCCTTAACATGAGCGGGAGAATGATGATGGTCTTGGTGGTGTCAATCTTGGGTTGTTTGCAAGTTGTACTTGAGAGGATAGGCATGATCAGTTGCATTGATGGGCATCTCTCGGTACAAAGCGTGTGTTTGGTTGTAGTGGCGTTATAATGAACTCAAAGAAGCTTATGATACTTTGAAACCTAAATATAATGAATGCTATGTTGAGGTTGATGCTTATAAACATGCTTTAAAAACATTAGAAAGACAAAAGGTTTGGTTTCGGAAGAATCAAATAGCTTATGATGAAAAAATTAGGATATTAGAGTGATCTTGAATGTTCTAATAATGAGTTAAAAGATCGAGAAGTTAAGAGCGGATGTAGAGTCGGAGAATCTAGAATTGAAAAAGAAACTAGATGAAGAGGTAGCTAGGCATAATGAATGGCAAATGAATGGGAACAAACTAGCGATCTCATATATGGTAGTCAATCTGTGACTTCTACAATAGGTTTAGGTTTTCAAAAGTATGTAGGGCTAGAAGCTAGGAATGATGGGCGTAAATCTACACCGGCGAGGCTTAGCTAACTTTGTCAAAGAAGGTGACCTACATCTTTGTCGTGGACCTATTAGAGGTGAGCACATGCCAATTGACCTTTCTATTTCTCTTGACTTTGATGGATCACACCATCTCTATGGCAAAAGTCAAAAGACTTGCGGACCACGAAACATCTTCTAATGACTTTGTCTCTTGTGTTATGATGACAAGTCCTCCGAACAAGGGTCCACAGTGTGATTCAAATGACAAGTCGACCTTCCCAAGTCTTTCCCAGTCTTCACCCACTGCACCCCCAGACTACCTATAAGCATGTCGAGTTCTTTGCCAGGAATCAACTTCAAGGCAGTTCCTCACGAAGACTGTTTTCTAATTCTTTGCATAATAATTACATTAAAAACAATTCTTTTCATGGTTTTGGTTTGAATACTTACGCTTGTAATAGAACATCTTTTGGTTTGAATAAATCTTCTAAGCAGAAGACATGTTTTGTGTGTGGAAGTAAATTTCATTTAATTAAGGATTGTGATTATCATGAGCAAAGAATGAGTAGGTGTGGTGATTCTAGGACATCTAGACCAATGTGGACCAATGTTAATGCTATACCACCTTATGTTCCACAAGCATCTTATCTTGATTCTCCTTTTACTTGGAGAAGATCTTTTGCTAAACCATATGTGCAACCAACAAGTTCATATTTTAATAATGGTTTTGGCACGGATATGTTGACTCTATGAATCTTTGGGAGCGGGTATAGGGATCTGGCTGTCAAGTCCTCGTGAGTTGTTCTTGGAATCAAGGGGACCTAAATTTCAATGGAAACCCAAGAACAATAGTGGATCTTTTACATCGCTTGGCATAAATCAAATGATCCACAAGCGGGTTCAAGTCGGCAATGACTTGAGCCTCCATAGTGTACTAATATTTTGTATATTTTTGTTGTTGTTGTAGGATCATCCCTTAAGCATAAGGATATTGGAATTGTTGGCGGTGGTTGTTCAAGGAGTATGTGCGGAAGCAGGATTTAATGCATAACTTTGTACCTATTGAAGGAGGAGGCAATGTGACCTTTGGTGGAAGTGATGGGAGAATTCTTGGAAAGGGACCATCAAAACACCTCAAGCTGGATTTTGAGAATGTATACTATGTCAAGGAACTCCAACACTTCAATTTGTTCTCGATCTCACAAATCTGTGACACCAAGAACAAAGTACTCTTCTCGGAGGATGAATGTCTTGTCTTTGTCTAAAGACTTCAAACTCCCGAAGAAACCTCAATTCTGCGAGAGTTCCTCGAAATCACAATCTTTATACATTCAACTTAGCGATGTTAAACGAAGGTGACTTAACTTGTTTGGTGGCCAAAGCATCCTGGATGAGTCTACCAAATGGCATAGGAGGATGGCTCATGTGAACTTCAAGACCATAAACCGACTCTCTAAAGGAGTCTTGTTGAAGGTCTTCCTTCCAAAGTTTTCACTAATGATCATAATTGTGTTGCTGCAACAAAGGAAAGCAACACGAGCCTCATTCAAAGTTATTCTTCTTGTGAGCATCATTTACGAACCTCTTGGTTGCTTCATATGGATCTTTTGGTCCAACTCAAATAAGAAGCATAGATCACAAGTATTTTGTTTGGTTATCATGATGGCTATAGTAGATTTTGTTGGGTATTCTTTACGAGGACTAAAGATGAAACATCTCAAGTCTTGAAAGACTTCATTACCCTTGTGGAAAATCGGTTAAACAAGAAGGTTAAAGGAATCGGGTGTGATAATGGGACGAGTTCAAGAATCTTGTACTTATAGAACTCTGCGGTCTAAAGGTATTAAAAGGGACTATAGCACTCCAAGAACCCCACAACAAAATGGGGTGGTGAAAGGAAAAATAGGACCTTGATAGAGGCTGCAAGATCAATGCTAGCGAGACTCTAAGTTACCCACTATGTTTTGAATTTGAAGTTGTTGGCACGACTTGTTATGTGTTGAGCAGGTATCCATTACTAGACCTCACCTCAAAACACCATATGAACTTTTGTTTGGGAAAGTTCACGCTATACATTACCTCAAACCTTTTGGTGTCAAGTGACAATTCTTAATACTAGTGATCCACTTGGTAAATTTGATGAGAAGGCGATGATGGTTATATAGTGGGCTATTCGACTCATAGTAAAGCTTCTGAGTGTACAACTTGCGCTAGGAAGATAGAGGAGACTTTGAACACGAGATATCTTGAAGATAAGCCTAATGTTCAGGGCGAGGTCATGTGTGGTCCTTTGACCTTGATTATAGCGATTACTTGGGTTATTCTAGACATATGGCTAACCAAAATGCGGGTTCTCAAGAGTCTCCTACTAACAATGAAGGTACATTGGATCTTGATTACGACGGTGAGCTTGAAGATGGTGAACAACCTATTCTTGTGCCTTCTTTCTCCACGAACAATTTTGCGGAAATTCTTCAAAAGATGGTCTTGATAAGAGTGATGATGATTCACAATATCTTGAAGACCTTGCTAGGTTAAAGAAGCGAGGAGTATCACGGCTAACCTAGAGGTGAGAGAAATCTTGAGGAGAGTGCAAGAGAAACCATCGGTGGAAACAATCATTACTGCTGAAAGTGATCTGTTTCTCCTATCATCTCCAAATCTGGCAGACGGACATCTTGTTTCTACTCCTATTTCTACTAGAGAGTCAACAGACCTTGGAGAACCTTATACACGTTTTCCAAGACCTTGATCTTGGTCATCATCAACCAAAAGCGGCATCTTCACCTCACCTTCCTATGATCGACTTTGAACCTCGGTGACTAATCTTGATTCCTCCATTGATGTCAACACTCTGCTACTAAAAGGATCAACAATGCTCATCCACGGTCCAATATTATTGGTGATCCTAATGCACTGTTAGAACTAGGGGCCTTGTGACAAGTTCTAAATATGGTCAAGTGGCATTTATCTCTTATGTCTCCAATCAACAAAGAGACAATCATACGGACTATGAACATTGTCATTTGCATGTTTTCTCTCTCAAGTGGAACCAACGGTGTTACTCAAGCCCTTGAAGATTCCAGTTGGCTTGAAGCAATGCGGGATGAAATGCAACAATTTCAAAATCGGCGAGTTTGGATCTTGGTACCACTACACGATGGCAAGTATGCAATTGGGACCAAATGGATTTTGAAGAATAAGAGATGCAAGAGGTGTTGTGATAAAAACAAAGCTAGATTAGTTGCTCAGGGTTATCGCCAAGAGGAGGAATTGACTATGATGAGGTGTTTGCACCTGTTGCTAGAGTTGAAGCCATTCGGATATTTTTGGCTTATGCATCCTACATGGGTTTTATGGTATATCAGATGGATGTTAAAGGTGCTTTCCTGTATGGAGAAATAGAAGAGGAGGTTTATGTCACTCAACCTAAAGGATTTGAAGACCCAGATCATCCTAATCATGTTTACAAAGTAGTCAAAGCTCTCTATGGACTTCATCGAGGCACCCAGAGCTTGGTATGATAGGCTTTCATCATTTCTGTTGAAGCATGGCTATAGGCGAGGTGCAATTGATAAGACACTTTTCCTTAAGAAGAATTCCACAGACATTATTCTTGTGCAAGTGTATGTGGATGACATTATTTTGGATCCACAAAAGAAGCTTGGTGCGAGAGAGTTTGAGGAGCTTATGAAGGAGAGTTTCGGATGAGTGCTATGGGGAGTTGACTTTCTTTTGGGTCTCAAGTTCGTGAAACGATGGTATCTTTATCGGTCGGGACAAATATGTGAGGACATCTTGAAAAAGTTTGGTATGGAAAGTGTAAGGACTGCCACTACACCTTATGAAGCTCTAAGACAAAGACCAATAATGAAGCGAGATCCACTGTGAATGTTCATTTATCTGGTCTATGATTGGTTCTTTGATGTATTTAACGACTTCAAGGCACGATATTACTTTTCTTTGTGAGTGTTTGTTCGAGACATCAAGTTACTCCACTTACTTCCCATCTCAATCTTTGTTAAGAAGATCTTTAAGTACCTCAAAGGCCAACCTCATCTAGGCCTTTGGTACCCAAAGAGTCTCCTTTTAAGTTGGAAGCTTATAGTGATAGTGACTATCTTTGGTGCAAATCGGATAGGAGGTCCACCACTGGAGGTTGCCAATTCCTTGGAAAGAGATTGATTTCTTGGCAATGCAAAAGCAGACTATAGTGGCTACCTCATCTCTTGAAGCGAGTGCGTTCTTCTTTGCTAATTCTTTGTGGACGAGGTTCTTTGGATTCAAAATCAATTGTTGGATTATGGGTACAATTTCATGAACACAACAATTTTATTGATAATCAAAGTACCATATGCATTGTTAAAAATCCGTTTTCACGGTAGAACAAAACATATTGAAATCGGGCACCACTTTATAAGAGATGCATATGATAAACATTTGATAAAAGTGGTTAAAATTCATCTTGATAATAATGTGGCGATTTGTTAACAAAGGCTTTTGATGGACCAAGGTTTCAACACCTTGTGGTCCATATCGGTATCTTAACCCTAGCGCAAAGTTTAAGGGAGGCATAAACCTCGGGGAGGCATATGCCTCGGGGAGGATTTGTGTACACTTTGCATGTTTTATGTATACTTTTGGTTTGTTTGCTTTTCACTAACACTAACCGACTAATGTTATCTTAGTTTGTTTTCTTTGTTAGTTTGTGTGTTTCTCTGTGTTTGTTACATTTTGCAGATTGGTTATTCAAGTTGGAATTTACCATGGTTATTATTTGGAAAATGGTCAAGAAAGCTCTAAAGCTTGTTTCTCTAAATTCAAAGTCTTTGAAGTGAGCTATTTGTTTCTCTTGAAGACAATGTCTTGAAGTTATAATGTTCATTCAAGAGAAATCTTGAAGCAAATTGTTCATTCATTCAAGAGAAGCAGTTCTTTTACGACTTACGACTTCACAGTACAATCAACATCAAATGCAACTACATGATCTACTAATCCTAATCTAGTACATATCATCTATTCCAACATCTAACATAATGTTGGATATGCATGATCGCTCACATCTTTCACACTAGATCTTTGGATATGCATTTGTGAAGTCTTGCATAACCACCCATTCATTCTATCTCGATGGTGGAGATGCATAACTACTATGATGAGGATGCTAAGGATCAAAATGGAAAGGATGGATTGATGCAAATCATGATGATGAAGAAAAATAATATGTCCTTTGTGCTTCATCTATTGATTTCAACAAAATGCAATCAATCCACCATCTTTAAGCATTTCCTCTATCGATGTGTGTTGATGCACCAAAACACAGTGCGAAAGACCGAGAACCACCTCTCTATCCTTAGGGAGTGGTGGATTCTGGCTCGTGGCCTTCGTTGAGGCTTGAGGTCTTTGGAGGTTGGGAGTAAGATGTTCTCTCCTTACGAGTCATCGAGAATCATCAGCGGCAGGGAAGGCACATTCACAGCAGCAAGGGAGGCTCATTCACTCTCTTTGAAGTTGCTTCCTCATCTGAGTCTTCATAAGGTGATACATAAGAACTTATGGATGAGTTGTCTTCACCATCGCTGGATTGCTTGACAAATAGTTCTTCTTCCACCTCTCAAGGCGCTTATGGAGGATGCATTGTCATCGATGAAAGAGTGATTGGGGTGGAACTACTCATGGTTGATTGTGATTAATTTTGGAGCATTGATGAAATTAGGGTTTGTGATGATATTTGGGGTTTTGATGAAGAGTTATGTGTGCATTGGGATTGTTTTATAGGCGGTTTCAAGACTTGATGAGATTTAATGCGTATAGTTGAAGCGGTAAAAGATATTCTTGAAGCTTCTTGAATCGTGATCTATTTACTGCGATCGGTATTCTTGATGAGAATGGCTAGTGTTTCTACCGAAGTTGAAAGTTAAATTGGGTAAAAGTAGCGATACTGCGTCGGCATTGGTCAACTATTTGACCAAAATTGGGAAACTACTACTTATTCTCTATTCGCATATCTTCGTCTCAATTTAAACGATTCTCTTGTTACACATATTCAAAACACTTCAAATTGTGTGAATCTTAACCCTAACTTTCAATATTTCTCATGGCGCTTCAATTCAAGCATGATCATAATAAAGTCGCTTTTCTGGGAACAGCTAAGGGTGACGAGTTGTATAGACCGATGGTTGAATTCTTACAGAGATCAAAGATTCAGTATGCTCTAACACATTCTCCGAATGCAATATATGAATCGTTGGTTACTCAATTTTGGGCATCGGCTACGAAAGGGTGATCTGATTGTTGCAATGATTGACGGAGCGAGCATGTGGTGACGGAGGAGGCGATAAGAAGACAACTTCATTTGGATGATCGAGAATGGGGTTTATCATTCTAATCTTTGTTGTGGTACTTGATGGGCTAAGAGCAATTGGATATCAAGGTACAAGGACCGACATGTGGTTAAAGAATCGACTTTGTCCTATGTGGAGGTTTTGGTTCATACATTGCTTGATGTTTAAGCAATAAATCGGGAGGATGGGATCAATTTTCTACTCAATTGGGATGTGGTATTATATGTCTATCTCGGGGTTTAACTTATAATTTTCTAAGTTTATTTTCGATAATATGGTTGAGAATATAACTAGGAAAAAGACCAAGTTTTGATGTACCCTAGGTTTTGAGATGATCTTAGAAGTTACTACCCAAACCCAAGCCTTTTATCCCATAGGAGCTTTAACTTCTAAGTTGTTTGCTTCAATGAGAACTAAGTTTGAGGGACACATTATCCTTCTTGGCGACTATGTTACCTCGGGGAATGAGGTGGCGATGAGGATAATGATGTAAATCTACCTTCTACCGATGTTCTGCGATGGTAATCCTTGATTGCCATTGATGAGGGCCCTTCTAATATTCTTTGAAGCATCTAATGTTTCTCGACCTACCTCCACTTATACCTTCACCTAGACCTAGTTCTAGTCCACCACCTACTCAAGATTCTCTTGATGAGGTTGAGCATGAGGCCGATAGGCGCCCACACCTAGTCCTATTAGGAATCAATTTGATGAAGGATTTCCTAATTTTGAGCATGTTCATATTTCTCTGAAAGGCCCAATGAAGCTCCCATTACCAGCGAGCAATCGGTGGTGGGTGAGGAACCTATTACACTTACCTCTATATATGCTCTAGTGAGCAAGTATGTGGGTGGGGTGGTTGATCTCAAGAAGGAGCTTCTGAGACCAAGTCTACTCTTGGTGATCGGTTGTGGTGTTGCGAGAATAAAGTTAAGAGCTTGGAAGAACAACTTGGAAATAGGGGCAAAGGAGAGTTTTGGTTTCTTCGATGAGGAGCATGAAGAGCCTCGACTTGCATCACTAGGAATCTTGGTGATGCGACTCTAACAACTCATGTTTCTTCTCCTATTCTTGCTAAGTCTTCAAAGAAAAAGGAACCTATTCGATACACTAGTAAAGGAAAAGACAATATCGAATAAGGAATCCATTGAAGCTTCAAAGGAACCAAGTGTTGATGTAGTATCTGCGATGTTCAAATGGAGGATGTTGCTCTTGAACATGGTCAAGCTTCATTTGTACAAGAACAACTATGTTCTCAACCTTGATGATGATAATAATCTGTGTTTCTTCTTTGGAAGAAGTTTTATTTGGATTCTAATCTTGAAGTCTTTTCTACACTGTTGAGGATCTTTCTCAACTGTTTCTTCGATGCTCACATGGATGTTTCATCGAAGTTCCTTCTATGGATATTCCTCAAGTACATTACTGCTGAGGAGACTCTTGATAAAGGGAAGGAAGCGTTGATTGATGCGATTGCTTGGTTCGGATCGGTAAGTGACCGGAGTTGAAAGAACAAGAAAGAATGTTAGATGAGTGTGCACAGAACAAGAAAAGTGAGGAATTGGCTAAACGGCTAGCGGCTCGGTCTAATTCAATTTTGCCTCCTGAGAGACAAAGGGAACTGGATGAATTGCGTACTCAGATGCCTGCTGCACATTGGGATGTTTATACTCAGCAAGTAGTTTCTAATCCTACACTTGCTCAGAGTATATTAGGTGCAGATTTTGGTAGTGATACTTTTGTGGATCTAATGATGGCTCGGGGACAACAAATGAAGCAAGAAGCAATTGCAAAGAGGAGAGCTATTGTTGCTCAAAGACATAAAGCAAAAAGGGAAAAACCAATGACTGTAGCTCAGAAGAGGGCTCATATGAGGAGGGTTGTGAAGAATCATAGTTCTACTATTTATAATGCTGGCATGTCTATGAAGCAAATCGTGCTTTATCGATGATGCTTTGATTAGAAAGTATAATATGATTATGAAGTTTTCTTCATCTTCATTCTACTTCTTCTTCTACATTGGAAAGGATTGCTAATATGTCGATGTTCCTAAAGCAAAGAGACCTAAAGCAGTTGATATAGTGGATAATTTTGATGTTGTTTCACCTCGGTGATATCTCGAGTTGTTACTCTTGAAACAACTCTGAAGTCAATCCTTCCACGATAAGGTTTCTTCTCTTGAACCTTTTCTTGTTTCTCTGAAGCATTGCCTTGTGATGCATCTGTTGATAATTTGGGAGATACATTGAGTAAGCAAGATGATCTAAAGGTTGCTAAAGCTAAGAAAGCAAGAGAGATGCTTGCGAGAATGAATTCCTTACGTGATGGTGTTCCAATTATATCTAATTACATTTCTTCTACTCAAGTGAAGATGTTCTTGAAGATTACGAGGAAGGATTATCTCGGGAATGAATACATCGGTAGGAGGAAGAAAAGTATGGCTAAAGGAAACTTAGTTCCTTAAGGAGATCTGTGAGACTAGCTAGGAAACATCTTTCCAAGAGTATTTCTTTAGATCTCAAGGTTTCTTGAGTCAACTTTTATTAAGGAAGGAATGTTGATGTTTTCTGAAGGAACACATTACGTATTGATCAATTGGACGGTGGGAAGCTTAATCACATTTATCGTTGGATAATTCTACTATCTGATTCAACTTCTTGAAGGAAATCTTTCCTTTGGTGGATAGACATGATTTGAAGATCTTTGTATGAACATGTCACTCGACATTATACTATTCATAAACCTCGGGGTTACGGTTTATATTTATTGGGTGATCTTCAAGTCTTGTTTGATTCTCATTCTCCGGAGGGTAAAGGGTATTCTATTTGGCGAAATTCACATAAGTGGGAGATTGAGAGTTGGAGGTTCTATCCTCGCCATGTGTTCATGTGGTTCGAGACACAATGTGGTATGATTTTGTGTATGTTCTCGGATAAGACTTATCCTTTATACATTCAATTAATGGAAAGAATGCTAAGACGAAGTTGGAAGTACCTCTAATCCGGTTGGCAATGATGACCTTCATGCAAAACAATGTGTTGGATTGATTAAAATCGCTTCTACAACATAAAGGTTCATCTTGATTGTGGTATTTTGTATCTTTTGTAATATTTGTTTTATTTATTTTTAGTTAAAAAAAAAAAAAAAAAAAAAAAAAATTTTGTATATGTTTTAGTTTGTCTAACTTTTATTGCGGGTTTGTTGTATATTATTTATGGTTATTGACTCACGGATATACCTTGTGTATGTCAAAGAGTTAGCTAGTCCAAAGTGCAGACTTTGGTAAAGACACATCAAATCTGTTGATAGCTGTAATGGTTTGCTCAAAATCATAGGGACTGCAACCACCCATGCTTAATTGCTGAGGGTTGTATGGTCATCAATTCACCATGGGTTATTCCTTTTTGGAATCCAAGAATTGACTAGCCCACAGGTATATGGCTTGTGGTAAAGGCATTGGAATACCATATTTGGTAATCAGTTCACCAATTCTAAGAATTGACTAGTCCTGAGCAAACGGCTACAGGTAAAGACATTTCAAATCCGTTTATATGGTTGCTGGTTTGCCAATAAATCAGATGGTTATCAGTGTACCATAGTTTTCGAACTTAAACATTTGGCTACTCCAGTAGTGATGGCTATTGGTAAAGAGACATCAAATCCATTATTTTCAATGATTCACCTCTCACGAGTTAACACACTGGATGTGATGAGAATAGTTTGAAACTAATATGTTTTGATGTACATGTTGTCATTTGTTCTTTGCAAAGATATGGAGTTTGAGTTTATTCATCAAAGAGATGTTATTATTTTGATTCTTTCTTCTTTGGTGTTCGTGAACAATCCTCTGGTCTTTGTCTAGTTAAAGATCTATCAAGCTGAACTTAACCAAGTCAAATTCGGTTTAGGGAGGATTGTTGGGAATTATGTGAAGTATGGATTATCTTGAACTTCTTCTTGAAGGATTCTGCTTTGAAGTGTATGGATTCTACCGAAGACATAATTCTCTTGAAGTTTTATAGTTATTAGTTTGTTTCTGGGAAGTTATTATTCCGTGTTTAGTATATTTAGTTTGGATATACATGAGCTTTATTAGGAAGTGATTGTGTATATCTTATTTAGTTTTATGTTTATCGTTTCTTGGGAAGCGGTTTAGGGTTTTGTTTAGGGTTCCTTGTCTATAAAAGGAACACAATAGTATGAGTTATGTACCGATTGGAAAAACAAAGTTTTATTAATATAAAGATCCATAGAGGATCACGAGTTCTTAGTTATTTGTGTTACTTGTGTTTATAATTCCGCTACTTAATACAAGTTGTAGAGATTGTCTTTTCTTGTGCTTGTGATTACATAGGCATAGCTAACGATCCACGAGCTCAAGATCTATCAAGGTGCGCTAGTTTCAACATGGAAAGGTACAAATCTCGGGGTTTGGATTTGGGGGTTGGTATTTCTACCGATTACTCTACTATTATCTATTCTAATAACTAATCTAGGGGTAGTCTATGTCTATTTTTGTGTGCTCGTATGATGATTAAGAATGTATTTACTTAGGTTTTATTACTCCCTAGTTATCTCCTATTGATGGTTGAACTGTCACGTCCTTATTCTTAACGCGTTGTGTTTCTAAGGTCGCAGGGTATGCGTTTATCCCTAACTCTTTTAAGCTACCAAAGGTTAATGACTACAAAATCTCTAGGATTTATAAACTTAACACTAAGGTATTCTTTGGATGTTTAGCCTACAATAACTCTAGGTGATTATAAACTAAGGTTCAACAAAGATTAATCAAGCATTAATAGCACAACGGATGAACTATCGCAATACTAGGTCAATCACAATTAAGATAAGAGACAACCAATCAATATTCAATAACTAGGTTTCATATTACCTAAGCAAACACACAAATAAATTAGCCGGACATGGAGAACATGCAAGCATACACACAATCAATTGAATACATAATTGAATTAATGAAGTAAAATACTTATCTTGATGTAAGATAGGGTATGGAACCCTAAAATACTGTACAAGACAGCCTTTGTTCGGTTTAGGTTTTTACTCCACAAAACTACACACTAAAAACTGAAAAACTCGGATTCTATATATAGTGTTACAAACTGCGACGGCGTCACTCTTTAATTGTGACGCCGTCAGGTCGCCGTCATTAAGGTTTCGTCTTGGCCACGTTAGCATTGTGACGGCGTCACCTTATGACTATGACGCCGTCTCCTTCAGTCTCTGACACCGTCTAAGCTGCGACGCCCTACTCTTTTAAAACCTGACGCCGTCACTTGTAAATAAGCAATTTGGCTCTTGAGTCGTCACAAAACTTGTTCCAACGGCGTCACAAGTATAACTCGACGTCCCCTTCAATTCCAAAGCACTTGAGTGTCTCGATTCTTGACTTTGGCCATTTTCTTCAGATATTCGCGCTTTTCGTCCGAATAAGTGTCATTCCAAAGAATTTGCCTTCAAGAGACCTAAAAGTGAAAAGGAACGAAATTAAGTAGTAACGGATAAAAAGTGATCAATTAAGGGCTTAAATGACCCATAAAAAAAGTACATTTCAAATCCTTATCAAATATCCCTACACTTATTATTTGCTTGTCCTCAAGCAAATGTGCTTTTAGCCAATTGATTTATAAATTAGGGGTCATGAAGCAATAGTTTAGAACGATCCATAACAAATATAAGCCCCGCAAAAGTCATAATAAGCACGGAAATTACATACTAGCACCTCACATGGGGTGTTTGGATACTCACATCTCTCGGGTGTATATGAAATATAACAAGTTGGAAATGGAAGATAAACACTCATTAACCGGTCCTAGTACATAGATTACCATAGGCTTTAGACTAGATAAAACCTCCCTCGCTTTGGCGTAAGCACCTAAGAAAAACTATCCAAGAGGTCTTTTAAAGGGTTGTAATGTTAGGCTTACGGTAGGGAAACAAAGGGTTTGGTGGGATAGGCGATTTAGTGGTGGCAAGTCAAAAATGTTTATGTTACAAGCATGCGAAGAATGGCGTTGCTAAGCCAAGACTCGACACTCTAAAATCTAGATAACTGAAATAAACAAACATAAATTTAAAGATAGACGTAGGATGGTAGCCCGTTTTTTTTACATACACTTTTACTCTACCATCCTCTATGATAACATCAAAATAGTAGGGATTTATAGGCACATCCCTACACTTGAGTTTTTATTACTCTAACACTAATTTGACCCGAATTGAAAATAACAAAACACTTAGAGTACATTATTATGCAAATAAAGGGAATTTGAATTTAAAGTTCCCTTCCCGTCATTTCATAAAATTTAACTTTTCCCATGAGTCCCAATCGTCCCAGAACTGTGTACAAAGGATATGACTCGACTTAGCAACTTATGCAAGCAACTAGATAATTGAACTAAGGGTTTAGTGTGATAACAATAATGCACTAAAAGTGAGTGCATACAAGGTAGGCTAAGTGATGAGTGTCTAAATACTCATCATTTTTGTACCATTTAAACTGCAAAAATATTTGAAAACACTCAGAAATGCATCAAAATGATAAAAATATCACAAATAAGTATTTTATGTGTTTTAAATGCAAAATATCAAAATCTGTAAAAACGTATCAAGTTTGCATAATTGGCGCTTTAGTCCCCAAGTTTCAAAAGTTGTCAAAAGCAGGTCCCGTAAAACAAAATAAAGAAAATATCATTTCAAGTCCCTAGGGATTCATGAGTTGTCAAAATTAGTCCTTGAGATTTAAAATTGCAAATTTACAACTTAGGTCCCTAAACTTTGAAATTTGGCAAAATAGTCCTTGAAAATTGAAAATGTCAAACCGGTCCTTGTACTATTGAAACTTGTCAATTTTGGTCCCTTGAAACAACTTTGGAAAATTACAGTTTTGGTCCCTATAGTTTAGCAGATTTACAAAATGGTCCTTGTTATTTAAACTAAGCCATGACCCTTTACCCATTTAGACCCCTGCCATATATACCATTTGGACCCTTGACCCTTTCATTTTGACCCCCTGGTCAAAACCAGTCAAATACTGCCCTTCCCTCCTTATCATGTTTATCTTCTCCAAGTTGCCTGCAAACCCTGCAACCCTCTCCCATCCACCTTTTCCCACCTTATCTCCTCCCCCCTCCTCCATAATCATCACACCTACTCCACCCCCCCTAGTTGCAGTTTCAGAGCCCCAAGGTCAAAACCACCTTTTCCCGCCAAAAACTAATCAAACGGCCAAAACACACTCTACTCATCCAATGGCTAAAATTATTGATGGGATTTGATCAGAGGACACGTGGAAACCATTTGGAGCTATAAAAGAGAGAGGAGGTGCAGAGATGAAGAAAGTAGTTAGTTTTAAATTTTTAAGTATGTCATTTTTTATGTTTCTGTTTTAATTAAACTCTAGGATGTAATCTTTGTGTTTCATTGTACCAAACTCAAGTAGTATTATCAGTATAATATACTTTTAAACATCAATTTCAAAGTTTAATCAAGTTTCAAGTTTATTGTTCACTGTTGCAATTTTCAGTTTCAATTTCTTATGTACAAGCTTTCAGTAGCTTATTTTTAAGCTCAAACCAGTGTATTAAAGCTTCTTATAGCTTTTGATAAGCTTTCAATTAAGTTTCAAACAACTTTGTCACATGCTCAACAAAAGTCAAACTGGAGCTCAAATTGAGAAATGGTGATGATATTGGGATAATGCAGAGTTGATTTGGGGTTGGAAATGGATTAGAATAGGAGTTATGGTTCTGGTTTGAATGGCTAATAAGCTGGAATTCATGTGAGTAATAATTCATAACTAATATCAAAACTGTTTCATTAACTGTTGAGCTGAATAATTAGATTAGCTTATTCCTGTGTATTATAAGTGTTAATGGTACATTAGTCAGTGGTAATACAGTTGTTAGATTATAGTTAAAGGCTGTTATTGATTTAGATTTAATAATTGTTAGTTAAAATTTCCTTTTAGATATTATAAGTAGTGTTTGGTTCTAGCTGTTACATTAAGCTAGAGGGTCAGAAACCAGCTAAGGTCTAATGCTTGAGTCTCACTTAGGCATATTAGCACCAATGCAGTCATGAGTTTTAATCTTATTTGAGTAAAAGTCAAAACCCTTCTTAAAATGTCCTAACTGCATAACTGTTGGACTTTTTGAAAGGCAAAAGCTTGAATCATGTTTGGATATCATTAGCATAGCTTGAAATAGTCTTAATTTAACATAAAACATCATATTTAGTCTATAAATCAAGATTAAAGTTCATTAAAGTCAACATTTCAATTCTGTCAAAAAGTCAAATTAGTGAAAAATCAGTTTTGAGCCTAGCTAAGATGATTTTTCTTGGATTCATTTTTGAGCCAAATCACATGAAATTGTGGGTTCAAGAACTTCAACTGGTCTAGATTCTTAATATCATTTTTGTAGAATTTTGTAATTTTTAAAAGCCTCAAAATTGCTTATCATTTGGGTCTTATTTGCCTCTGCATTGACTCGATTAATCTTGAGTCCCGCATGTGGTTTATGTGATCTTGTCACAAGCTCACAAGAGCTTGTATAGGTATGGTTTTTGGATTATGAGGTCTTGGCCAGGTCTAGTTTAGATTCCAAAACCGGTTTTCATTTTCACTTATTGAGAAGCTTGTACTTAAGCTCAAACTTGGTAGCTCAAAACCTGCTTTTAAGCTCATTAGCTCATTTCCTCAAATCTGTTCAATCAAGCTCATTAGAGGTTAAGAGCAGTTGTAACGTGTTGCATTTTGGTAATTTTAGCAATTTATAGCTTCTGTATCAGTTTGGTGCTTATTTGTGGTTGTTGGCTTATTTCAAGTGCTTATTTTCAAGCTCCTTGCATAGCAGTTGCATTTTCTTACACACAACCCATTATTTTTATATTTTTCCTAGATTCACAATATTATTTTAGACTTTTCTTGAATTTTTCAGATTTTTCTAAGTCAGTTTGCTATTTTTCTTTATTTAAAACAGTTTTTAAGTCTTTTTAATTAGCTTTTAATACAATTAATTCAGAAAAAGTTCAAAAAAATAATTTTTCATTTTTCTTAGGTTAAGATAAATATAAAAAGTTAAAAAAATATTTTTCCAGATTTTTCTTAGTTAAATTTGTAATTTCTAGCAATTTAATTAGTTTTAATTAGTTTTTAATTCATAAAAAATAGAAAAATAATCAGAAAAATACAAAAATAGTTTTGAAAATTCTCTTTTGTTATTTTAGATTTTTCCAAGTCATAATTTCATTTTCTAGCTTTATTTCATATTTTCTTGTATTTTAGGCTATTATTAGATAAGTAAAATTAGTTTTTAATTAATAATAATTAGATAAATAGTTATAAAAATAATTTTCTTTTTCTAAAAATTTTCTTTTATCATTAGGATTGTAAAAATGTCATTTTCTTATTTTTAGGACTAATATTGTTTAAGTTTCACATTTTCTTTTGTACGTCACGTAGTTTTTAATTCAGTTTTATAAAAGAAAAATTAAAAACATCATTTTGCAAATAGTGATAGCATTTATTTAATATATTTTATCTTTTTAACTTCATTTAATTTGCATTTAAGCCCCTGTAATTTATGTACTTTTTCTTTTAGTATAATCAATCATATCTCCTTATCTGTTCAAATCTTCTCGATCACTACACGTTTGACTATTCTCGCATAGCTCGTTGGGACATAACGACCTGGGGAAACACTATACTCTCCTGATCTTCATAGCATTCTGTGTTTGAACTGTTTTAAGTTTCTTACGGTTGGCCATTCACAAGTGGCCGGCTTGTGTGAGAAAACTTGACGGTTTAGCCAGAATCACTAAGGCAATTTGGGTGTACATTTGGGGTGGATTGTAAACTATGATCTACATTGATATTTCAGAAAACCGAAACATCACGAGAACCGCAAAAAGGATAGGCTCTGAGGGGTTAATTAGGGCTATCGTGTACTAAAGATGAGTACAACGCAAAGGTGTGGGGGAATTACTCAACCGATGTGGAAGAAGTAATTATATTACGGGTATTAAACAAGGGTTATCCTAATGCCTCTTATCGTTTAGTTATTCCTAACTACACAAGTGTAGTCTTACTAGCGATCTCGGAATGCATCACAAAACAAGTTCTAGAATCTATTATACTGCCGGTTCACACTCTAAGCATTAAAGATGAATGCTTTAATTCCTACAAATCTAAGTACGATCCTCACGTTTTGGGTGGAATTTAAGTGGTAAAGGGTTTTTGTGCTAGTCATATAATTTTCTATCCATGAGACGTTTTATTAAGACTAATGGCCCACTCCTACATGTCATGAAAATTTTTAAATTTAGTGCCAAAATTACCCTAACCGATATTTCTCATGGTTTATTACACAAATAAAATTGGACAAAGCAAATAGTCAAGGATAAGCATAGTTTCAAAGTTCCCGTTTTATTTTCCATTCCTACACTTAAACTGGACATTGTCCCCAATGTTCCCCGAAAGTATCAAAGTAATGATAATGGAAGGTAATTAAAAACAAAAGAAACTAGTACTCCCCTGATTAGCTCGGTAGGATACATGTGAAGTGGTGGTTACATATTTCTTCAAGAAGAATGTTTGAGTGAAAAGCTCCTTCTCATCTTATGTATCTTCTTCTTGATAAATTAAACCTGCACACTTGAAGAAAACAAACGAAACCTTCGCGTAAAATCGGCGGTAACAATATATATGTGACTCTACTAAACTAGGATATAATGCTTTTGGAATGGATGTTTACTGATTTTACGGAAAATTAAGACCTCGAAAATTTCAAAAATTTATAAGTAGCTCGAAAACGAGAAAAAGTAATAAAAAGTTTACGCTCCTCGACGCCGTCAGTTATCCCGACAGAACCGGTCTCGATTTTCGAAAAAATCTCGGAACATTTTATCTTTAAAACTGGAAAAATTTCACGCAAAACATCCACTATGACTCGATACAAGCATTTGACTCGAACAAACACACATGTATATCTTTTAAATAATTATAATTCTCATGTTTACGTTTTTTGAAAACGTGTAATCCTCCCTACACTTATCCCTTATGTAAAATACCTTTATATGCAATTAAGACAAGGTTAAAGACAAAATAAAGCATTTTACAAATTTAAACATGAGAATAAACAATCAATAAAAGATACACGACACAAACAAGCAAACAATTAAGCATGGGTTGCCTCCCACGGCGCTTTTCTTTATTTATGAGTCTTGTAGCTAGACTCAAGTCGTGCCCCTCACGTGACTTCATTACCGCCACCTTCTTCTAAAACAATATCCTCATCGTTGACCATTTCATTATTGTCTAACTGATAATGTTTCACATGTTGTCCATTTACGGTAAATTCCCTTCCATCATGGTCCAGTAGCACCACAACCCCATTGCCCATTTTCATTTTCACCGAAAAAGGTCCATACCATCTTGATTTGAGTTTTCCTGGAAATAATCTCAATCTTGAATCATACAAGAGCACCTTATCTCTTTCAACTAACTCTTTAAGATTCTTTATCCGTTGATCATGCCATTTTTTCGCCCTTTCTTTGTATGTGATCGACGATTCATAAGCTTCAAGTCTTAGTTCATCCAGTTCTTGAAGCTGTAGGAACCTATTTGACCATGCCTCAGAATAATCCATATTACATGCCTTAAGTGCCCAATACGCCTTTTGCTCAAGTTCAATAGGGAGGTGGCATGCTTTCCCATATACCAAGCGAAAAGGGGTTGTTCCGATAGGTGTTTTGTAAGCAGTTCTGAATGCCCAGAGTGCCTCATCCAGTTTGAATGCCCAATCTTTTCTATTCTGGTGGACCGTTTTCTCAAGTATCCGCTTTAATGCTCTATTTGTATTCTCTACTTGCCCATTCGTTTGGGGGTGATATGTTGTAGAAAATCTATGCGTAACACCATACTTCTTCATCACCTTCTCCATTTGAGCATTTCAAAAGTGGGTTCCTCTATCACTAATCAATGCCTTGGGAATCCCGAATAGTTCGAAGAGCTTTTTAAGAAAATGAATGACTACTCTTGCATCGTTAGTCCTAAGGGCTTGGGCCTCCACCCATTTGGATACATAGTCGATAGCCACTAGAATGTATTCATTTCCTCCAGATGATGGAAAAGGTCCCATGAAGTCTAACCCCAAACATCGAATATTTCGCAGACTTGGATATAGTTCTTAGGTGATTCATCCCTTCGTGAGATGTTCCCCGATCGTTGGCATGCATCGCACGTTTGAACTAATCTCTTAACGTCGCGGAAAATAGTAGGCCAATAGAATCCAGCATCGAAAACTTTTCGTGCTGTGACATTTACACCATGATGCCCCCTAGATGGTCCCGCATGACATTCTTTCATAATTCGATCAATATCTCTTCCGGCAACACAACATCGAATGATTTGATCGGGAATATGCGGAATAGGAAGGGTTCATCCCAGAAATAGTGTTTTAGTACGGTGAAGAATTTTCTTTTATCTTGCTTAGTCATGTAATTTGGCAAAACCCTACTGGACAGATAGTTAGCATAATCCGCATACCATTGCTCAATTTCCTTAATGGCCATTAGCTGTTCCTCGGGAAAAGAGTCGCGAATCTCGGTATGGTCTAACTTCTCAAGGTCTGGGTTTTCTAACCATGACAGATGATCAGCAGCAAGATTTTCAGCCCCCTTTTTATCTCGAATTTCAATGTCGAATTCTTGAAGCAATAGAATCCACCTAATGAGTTGGGGTTTTGCATCTTGTTTGGAAAAAAAGTAGCGTAAGGCGGAGTGATCTGTGAAGACTACGCTTTGGAAAGGACGAGATATTGCCTAAACTTGTCGAAGGCAAAACCATGACTAAAAGCTCTTTCGGTGGTTGTATAATTTTCTTGCGCTACATTCATGGTTTTGCTAGCATAGTAAATTGGTTGAAAATGCTTCTCCTTTCTTTGGCCGAGCACGGCGCCTACATCATAATCACTAGCATCGCACATGATTTTGAATGGTTGAGACCAATCAGGGGTGACCATTATCGGAGCCTGAGTGAGATATTTCTTTAGTCGATTGAATGCTTCCTTGCATTCTTCAAAAAAATCAAAAGGGGCTTCCTTGACAAGAAGTTGTGTCATTGGCCGGGCAATTTTCGAGAAATCCTTAATAAACCTTCTATAAAAGCCCGCATGACCTAAAAAGCTTCGAATGGCTTTAACGGTAGTAGGATAGGGTAGTTTGGATATCGCTTCGATTTTAGCTCTATCGACCTCGATTTCATTTCCGGAGACTTTGTGCCCTAAAACGGTTCCTTCTCTTACCATGAAATGGCATTTTTCCCAATTCAGGACTAAGTTTGTTTCTTCACACCGTTTCAACATCTTTCTAAGGTTAGATAGACAGAGGTCGAAGGAATTCCCAATTACCGAGAAATCATCCATGAAGACTTCCATGCTGTCCTCAATTAATTCATGAAATATGGCTATCATACATCGTTGAAAGGTAGCGGGGCGTTAGATAACCCAAAGGGCATTCGCTAAGCAAAATTCCGTAAGGGCATGTAAATGTAGTCTTTCTTGATCTTCGTGAGCAATGGGGATTTTGAAGTATCCTCAAAACCATCAAGAAAACAGAGTACTCATGCCCGCCAACCTTTCGAGCATTTGGTCGATGAATGGCAAAAGAAAATGATCCTTCCAGGTGGCATCATTTAACTTCCTGTAGTCGATACAAACACGCCAACCAGTGACCGTTCTCTGCGGTACTAAATCTCCCTTTTCATTCTTCACAACCGTCATTCCTCCTTTTTTTGGAACCACTTGGACTGGGCTGACCCAGGGGCTATCCGAAATGGGGTAGATAAGGCCAGCATCGAGGAGTTTGACGACCTCCTTTTTTACTACCTCCTTGATATTAGGGTTAAATCTCCTCTGCGGTTGAACGGTTGGTTTGTAATCTTCTTTCATAAGAATTTTATGAGTACAAAAAGTAGAATCAATACCCTTAATGTCAGCATCACTCTACGCGATCACTCCTTAGTATTACCTTAAAACTTCAAAGAGTTTCTCTTTCTGTTCAGTGGTCAGCGAAGAGCTTATGATGACAGGGAGTTGGTCCTTTTTTTGAAGGAAGGCATATTCTAAATGGCTCGGGAGATCCTTCAGTTCTAAGGTAGGAGGTTGCTTGATTGATGGTTTTAGCTTGTTTTCCGGCTTTGAAGCTCAAGAGGTTTGATTTCTTCCCTACGCGGGTAAAAGGAAACAACTCCAACCATTTCAATATCTTCATCATTGTCTATCATGTCGTTATCATCATTTATGAATTTATTTAATAGATACTCATCAATACAGCCATCTATGTCATCAGCAAATTCATCAACTTCTTTGACAAAATAAACAGGGTGATCGTAGGAGGAGGAATGACTCATAGAATCCTTGATGTCGAAGGTTAAGCTCTCGGACCCCACTCGTAAAGTGAGTTTACCATCATGAACATCGATGATGGCATGAACTGTAGCCAAGAAGGGTCTTCCAAGGATTATTGGGACTGAGTTATCTTCCTCCATTTCTAAAATCATGAAATCAACCGAAAACTTGAATTCTCCTACCCTTACAAGAACATTTTCACAAAATCCAATGGGATATTTGATTGATCGATCAGCTAACTGAATACTCATTCTAGTTGGTTTCAGTCCTGAATATTCGAGTTTGAGGAACAAGGAATGGGGCATCAAGTTAATGCTTGCCCCAAGATCCGCCAATGCATTTTTCATAGAAAGTGCCCCTATAGAGCAAGGAATAGTGAAGCTGCCTGGATCTTCTTTCTTCTTGGGCAGGCTTTTCTGAATGATAGCCGAGCACTCTTCTCCTAATGATATCACCCCTTCAAGTTTCTTCCGATTCGATATTAACCTCTTGAAGTATTTGCTATGTTTAGGGATATGATACAATACATCGAGAAGTGGTATGTTGACGGAAGTCCGTTTTAAGTAAGACAATATTCTCTCATTGTCTTCTTCAGCCTTTTGATTCTTAAGACGCGAGGGATAAGGAATCCGTGCGATAGTCGGTCGCTGGGCAGGTGCTAATGTTTCCGGAGGGGGGTCGTGGGGAGTCGATGGAGGTTCACGAATTGCTTCATCTCCTAACTCGGGTTCCCTAATGGTGGGATTCTGGTCAGGGTGTGGGGGATCCTTGGTAGTAATTCCTGATCGAGTAGTAATGGCACAAGTTGGATCATGATGGGTTGGACCATGTTCGCTTACTCTTTTGTGGAGTTCGGCGAATTGACTTTCTAATTCAGCTTGTTGCTCTTGAATGAATCCTTCGAGACCCTCTAAAAGCATTGCCCCTTCCATGTTAAACTACCCGAGTTCATTTTCAAAGGCATCACGGATAGTGTATTCAGAACCCTCCTTTCCCTCAGTCTTCCATTTTAGATTATCCCAAGGAGTGCATTCATCATTTTGATAGAATGTGAGAAGGGAGGGGCCATCATAAATGTCATGACTAGAAAGGAAGACGTGCTCTTGGCGTGTGTTATCATCACACTCATCGCTCTCGTGTGGCCCTCCACAAATGTCGCATATAAGATATGGGTTAAACAACCTTTTAGGTTCTGGCGATTGCGTGAGGTATGCAAGCTTCTCTTGCGCCTTTTATACCCGATCATCGAGAGATGATAGGTTTTTATTCAAGGCAGCAGAGATACTCATCACAGTTACTGGCTCATTCCAAGGGTTGTCTTGGTATTGGACATGTTCCTCAATGCGGTCCCATCCTTCTTCCGCAGTGAGATTGGAAATTCTTCGGCCAGTTGAGAGATCAATCCCTTTTTGATCATTTCGGGAGACGTTGTCGTAAAAGACTTGAACAAGCAACCAAAGGTTGATACCATGGTGTGGGTCTTGTCGAATGAGATCTTTGTAGCGAGTCCAGGAGTTAACGATGGATTCTCCTCCGTTTGATGGAAGTGAAGAACTTTGCTCCCGATAAATGCAGCCCTCCCGGGGAAAGATCTTTTGGTGAATGTGGTTGTGAGTTGTTCCCAAGTGAAGATGGACCTTGGAGGAAGCTTATCGATTAATGGTGGTGCCTTGAGGTTCCGACTCATGGACTCTTCTTTGCTTATTTAGCTCTCTTCGGGTTCACAAGAAGGGTTGATAACGCTTCGGGGGGGTCAAAGGAACTTCCTTTTCGTCGAGCAAGTTTTTCAACACCCTAGGCGATGAACCTAATCGTTGTAGTGTAGTATTAGGGTAAGCCACGGAATTGATATCGTTCTCTGGGGAATAGGAATGCTAGTGAGAGGTTACTACGCTAAGGTTGGGGTTGAGGAAGATTATTTTTATCTTTTATATTTTTAGGAAATGGAAAGGTACGAATCTCGGGTTTGGATTTGGGGTTGGTATTTCTACCGATTACTTCTACTATTTAATTATCTAATTAACTAAGGTGAGGGTAGTCTATGTCTAATTATTGTGTGCTCGTATGATGGTTTAAAGATGTGTTTACTTAGGTTTTATTACTCCTTAATTATCTCTTATTGATGGTTGAATTGTCACGTCCTTATTCTTAATCGCGTTGTGTGTCTAAGGTCGTAGGGTATGCGTTTATCCCTAACTCTTTGAAACTACCAAAGGTTATCGCCTACAAAGTCTCTAGGATTTATAAACTCTAACTCTAAGGTACTCTTCGGATGGTTTAGCCTACAACAACTCTAGGTGCTATAAACTAAGGTTCACAAAGATTAATCAAGCATTAACTACACAACGGATGACCTATCGTATTACTAGATCATTAACAATTAAGATAAGAGACAACCAATCAATATTCAATAATTAAGTTTCATATTCCATAAGCAAACACACAAGTAAATTAGCAGGACATGGAGAACATGCAAGCATACACACAAGTAATTGAAGACATAATTAAATTAATGAAGTAAAACACTTATCTTGATGTAAGATAGGATTTGGAACCCTAAAATACTGTACAAGACAGCCTTGGTTCGGTTTAGGTTTTTACTCCAAAAGACTACACACGAAAACTAAAAATTCGGATTCTATATATAAGATTACATTCGCGACGGCGTCACCCTTTAATTTGTGGCGCCGTCGGTCGCCGTCATTAGGGTTTCGTCTTGGCCACGTTAGTCTTGCGACGACGTCACCTTATGCTTGTGACATCGTCCCTTCGCCTCTCGACGCCGTCTGCGATCAAATCTAGGCCGTCCGAGTTGCGACGACCTACTCTTTTAAAGCCCGACACCGTCACTTGTAAATAAGCAATTTGGCTCTTGAGCCATCACAAAGTGATGCGACGGCGTCACAGATAACACCGACGCCGTCCCCTTCGGTTCGGCGATCACGAGTGGCTCGATTCTTGACTTTGGCCATTTTCTTCAGATATTCGCGCTTTTCGTCCGAATAAGTGTCATTCCAACATTTTGCCTTCAAGATACCTAAAAGTGAAAAGGAACGATATTAAGTAATAACGGATACAAAAGTGATCAAATAAGGGCTTAAACGACCCTCAAAAGGTACATTTTAAACCTTATCAAATATCCCTACACTTGGTATTTGCTTGTCCTCAAGAAAATGTGCTTTTAGCCAATTAATTTATAAGTTAGGGGTCATGAAGCATTGGTTTAAAACAATCCACAACACATATAAGCCCATAAAAGTCATAACAAGCACGGAAATTACATACTAGCACCTCACATGGGGTGTTTGGATACTCACATCTCTCGGGTGTATATGAAATATAACAAGTTGGAAATGGAAGATAAACACTCATTAACCGGTCCTAGTACATAGATTACCATAGGCTTGAGACTAGATCAAACCTCCATCGCTTTGGCGTAAGCACCTAGGAAAGACTATCAAAGAGGTCTTTTAAAGGGTTGTAATGTTAGGCTTACGGTAGGGAAACAAAGGGTTTGGTGGGATAGGCTATTTAGTGGTGGCAAGTCAAAAATCTTTATGTTACAAGCATGCGAAGAATGGCGTTGCTAAGCCAAGACTCGACACTCTAGACTCTAGATAACTGAAACAAACAAACATAAATTAAAGATAGATGTAGGATGGTAGCCCGTTTTTTTTTTTTTTTTTTTTTTCTTTTTTTCTTTTTCTATTTTTTTTTTAATTTTTTTCCATACACTTTTACTCTACCATCCTCTACGGTAACATCAAAATGATAGGAATTTATAGGCACATCCCTACACTTGAGTTTTTATTACTCTAACACTAATTTGACCCAAATTGAAAAGATCAAAACACTTGGAGTACATTATTACGCAAATAAAGGGAATTTGAATTTAACGTTCCTTCCGTCCTTTCATAAACTTTAACTTTTCCCATGAGTCCCAATCGTCCCAAAGCGTGTACAAAGGATATGACTCGACTTAGCAACTTATGCAAACAACTAGATAATTGAACTAAGGGTTTTAGGGTGATAACAATAATGCACTAAAAGTGAGTGCATACAAGGTAGGCTAAGGCGATTTGGGTGTACATTTGGGGTGGGGTGTAAACAATGCTCTTCATTGATATTCGGAAAACGAAACATCACGAGAACCGCGAAAAGGATAGGCTCGAGGGGTTAACTAGGGTATCGTGTACTAAAGATGAGTACAACGCAAAGGTGTGGGGAATTACTCAACCGATGTGTAAGAAGTAATTATATTACGGGTATCAAACAAGGGTTATCCTAATGCCTCTTATCATTTAGTTATTCCTAACTACACAAGTGTAGTCTTACTAGCGATCTCGGGATGCATCACAAAACAAGTTCTAGAATCTAATATACTACCGGTTCACACTCTAAGCATTAAAGATGAATGCTTTAATTCCTACTAATCTAAGGGCGATCCTCACATTTTGGGTGAAATTTAAGTGGTAAAGGGTTTTGTGCTAGTCATATAACTTCCTATCCGTGAGACGCTTTTGTTAAGACTAATGGCCCACTCCTATATGTCATGAAAAATTTTAAATTTGGTGCCAAAATTACCCTAACCGACATTTTCTCATGGTTTATTACACAAATGCAATTGGACAAAGCAAATAATCAAGGATAAGCATAGTTTCAAAGTTCCCGTTTTATTTTCCTCCCTACACTTAAACTGAACATTGTCCCCAATGTTCCCGAAAGTATCAAAGTTATGATAATGGAAGGTAATAAAAGATGAAAGAAACTAGTACTCCCCTGATTAGCTCGGTAGGATCCGTGTAAAGTGGTGGTTATATTTTTCTTCAAGAAGAACGTTTGCGTGAAAAGCTCCTTCTCATCTTATGTATCTCCTTCTTGATAAATTAAACTTGCACACTTGAAGAAAACAAACGAAACCTTTGCGTAAAATCGGCGGTAATAATATATATAAGACTCTACTAAACTAGGATATAATGCTTGTGGAATGGATGTTTACTGCATTTCGGAAAATTAAGACCGGAAAATTCCAAAAATTATAAGTAGCTCGAAAACGAGAAAAAGTAATCGATTATTTTGCTCCTTCGACGCCGTCAGTTGCGATCTCGACGTCAGTTATCCCGACAAAACCGGTCTCGATTTTGGAAAAATTTAAAATTTACATCTTTAGAATCGGAAAAATTTCTCGCAAAACATCCATTATGACTCGATACAAGCATTTGACTCGAACAAACACACATGTATATCTTTTAATTAATTGAAATTCTCATGTTTACGTTTCTTTTGAAAACGTGTGTAATCCTCCTACACTTATCCTTTATGTAAAATACCTTTATATGTAATTAAGACGAGGTTAAAAACAAAATAAAGCATTTTACAAATTTAAACATGAGAATAAGCAATCAATAAAAGATATATGACACAAACAAGCAAACAATTAAGCATGGGTTGCCTCCCACGTAGCGCTTTTCTTTATTTATGAGTCTTGTAGCTAGACTCGTAGTCGTGCCTTACGTTGTCTCGTGCACGCCACGTGCTCATACTTAAGCCATTCCAATGTTCTCTCATTCTTTTGTAATCATCTCCTAACTCTAGGCATTTTTGTAATACCTCTTAGTTTTCTCATATGGGTACCTAAGTCCACTTTGCTTATCCCTTTCACTAAGCAATGGAATAGGGTCATTCTATTACACGCCTCAATATCCTTATGTTTAAACCTAGGATGAGCACGTGGCATTTGGTAGATAAAGTCTTCAACTTCATCAGAGAATGTAATTAGACCATCAATCATCCGTTCATTCAACCTAGTCATTCTTTTGAAAGGTTTTCCAAAAATTACTTGAGTGAGGTCCTTATCAATAAATTCTCCTAAGTCTTCTAAGACCATGAACTCTACCAAATAAGCAAAACTTCCAACAAACACGTGCAAATGAGTGACTGCTTCAACAACATTGTTCCCTTGATAAGTTAACTCATTGATCTTGATTTTATTGTATAGGTCCCTTGAGATTAAGTTCAAAGGCAAGAATGAATTCAAGTAAGCATCGAACCCTTCTAATCCTATTTTGCAAGGAATTGCATGTTAAAGGGACCATCTTTCTCAATTCTACACAGGGTCAAAACATTGGGAGGGGTCTTCTTCCATTTCAAAACTAACTTCATCGATGACCTCCCCGTTGTCAAGTGCTTCACCATAATCAAATTCCTCATTGGAAAATCGAGTCATAGAAAGGACTTTGTTGTTGCCAATTTATCTCATTATGCCCTAGGTGATTTGTGGGATTGCGTTCTCAAAATCGGGATTGGGAACGGGTAGTGTGAAGAATCTTCGGCGGAAGACACGTATCATGGTGAGTGATGGATTTTACGAACAAAGCTCACGAAGAAGGGGGATAGACTACGAGGAAGCTAAAAACAATGAGAAAAAATTTACTTGATAGGAATCAAGCAAAGAAACCTAAACGAGGTGGACTCTTAACTAGCTATTCTATTCCCCGGCAGCGCGCCAAAAACTTGATAACGCTTACAGCGCGTTCGGGGTCAAAGGAACTTCCTTTTGTCGAGCAAGTTTTTCAACACCCTAGGCGATGAACCTAATCGTTGTAGTGTAGTATTAGGGTAAGCCACGGAATTGATATCGTTCTCTAGGGAATAGGAATGCTAGTGAGAAGGTTACTACGCTAAGGTTGGGGTTGAGGAAGATTATTTTTATCTTTTATATTTTTAGGAAATGGAAAGGTACGAATCTCGGGGTTTGGATTTGGGGTTGGTATTTCTACCGATTACTTCTACTATCTAATTATCTAATTAACTAAGGTGAGGGTAGTCTATGTCTAATTATTGTGTGCTCGTATGATGGTTTAAAGATGTGTTTACTTAGGTTTTATTACTCCTTAATTATCTCCTATTGATGGTTGAATTGTCACGTCCTTATTCTTAATCGCGTTGTGTGTCTAAGGTCGTAGGGTATGCGTTATCCCTAACTCTTTGAAACTACCAAAGGTTATCGCCTACAAAGTCTCTAGGATTTATAAACTCTAACTCTAAGGTACTCTTCGGATGGTTTAGCCTACAACAACTCTAGGTGCTATAAACTAAGGTTCACAAAGATTAATCAAGCATTAACTACACAACGGATGACCTATCGCATTACTAGATCATTAACAATTAAGATAAGAGACAACCAATCAATATTCAATAATTAAGTTTCATATTCCCTAAGCAAACACACAAGTAAATTAGCCGGACATGGAGAACATGCAAGCATACACACAAGTAATTGAAGACATAATTAAATTAATGAAGTAAAACACTTATCTTGATGTAAGATAGGGTTTGGAACCCTAAAATATTGTACAAGACAGCCTTGGTTCGGTTTAGGTTTTACTCCAAAAGACTACACACCGAAAACTAAAAATTCGGATTCTATATATAAGATTACATTCGCGACGGCGTCACCTTTAATTTGTGACGCCGTCGGTCGCCGTCATTAGGGTTTCGTCTTGGCCACGTTAGTCTTGCGACGACGTCACCTTATGCTTGTGACGCCGTCCCTTCGCCTCGGCGCCGTCTGGATCAAATCTAGGCCGTCCGAGTTGCGACGACCTACTCTTTTAAAGCGACACCGTCACTTGTAAATAAGCAATTTGGCTCTTGAGCCATCACAAAGTGATGCGACGGCGTCGCAGATAACACCGACGCCCCCTTAGTTCCCAAAGATTCGAGTGGCTCGATTCTTGACTTTGGCCATTTTCTTCGATATTCGCGCCTTTTCGTCCGAATAAGTGTCATTCCACATTTTGCCTTCAAGATACCTAAAAGTGAAAAGGAACGATATTAAGTAATAACGGATACAAAAGTGATCAAATAAGGGCTTAAACGACCCTCAAAAGGTACATTCTAAAACACTACGAAAGCTATAAATGAGAAAAATCTTACTTGATAGGAATCAGCAAGGAAACCTAACGAGGTGGACTCCTAACTAGCTATTCTATTCCCGCAGCGCGCCTAAAACTTGATACGCTTACACGCTGCTCGGGGTCAAAGGAACTTCCTTTCGTCGAGCAAGTTTTTCAACACCCTAGCAATGAACCTAATCGTTGTAGTGTAGTATTAGGGTAAGCCACGGGTATTGATATCGTTCTCTAGGGGAATAGGAATGCTAGTGAGAAGTTACTACGTTAAGGTTGGGGTGGAGGAAGATTATTTATTTATCTTTTTATATTTTTTTAGGAAATGGAAAGGTACGAATCTCGGGGTTTGGATTTGGGGGTTGGTATTTCTACCGATTACTCTACTATTATCTATTCTAATTAACTAAGCTAGGGGTAGTCTATGTCTCTTGTTGTGTGCTCGTATGATGATTAAGAATGTATTTACTTAGGTTTTATTATTCCCTAGTTATCTCCTATTAATGGTTGAATTGTCACGTCCTTATTCTTAACGCGTTGTGTTTCTAAGGCCGTAGGGTATGCGTTTATCCCTAACTCTTTGAAGCTACCAAAGGTTAATGACTACAAAATCTCTAGGATTTATAAACTTAACACTAAGGTATTCTTTGGATGTTTAGCCTACAATAACTCTAGGTGATTATAAACTAAGGTTCAACAAAGATTAATCAATCATTAATAGCACAACGGATGACCTATCGCAACACTAGGTCAATCACAATTAAGATAAGAGACAACCAATCAATATTCAATAACTAGGTTTCATATTACCTAAGCAAACACACAAATAAATTAGCTGTACATGGAGAACATGCAAGCATACACACAATCAATTGAAGACATAATTGAATTAATGAAGTAAAACACTTATCTTGATGTAGGATAGGGTATGGAACCCTAAAATACTTGTACAAGACAGCCTTGGTTCGGTTTAGGTTTTACTCCAAAACTACACACTAAAAACCGAAAAATTGATTCTATATATAGTGTTACAAACCGCGACGACATCACTTTTAATTGTGACGCCGTCGGTCGCCGTGATTAGGGTTTCGTCTTGGCCATGTTAGCATTGTGACGCGTCACCTTATGACCGTGACGCCGTCTCCTTCGATCTCGACGCCGTCTCGATCAAATCTAGGCCGTCCGAGTCCGCGACGCCTCTACTTTTTAAAACTTGACGCCACTTGTAAATAAGCAATTTAGCTCTCGAGTCGTCATAAAACTTGTTCGACGTCCACAAGTATAACTCGATGTCGTCCCTTCGCCTAGCAACTGAGTGGCTCGATTCTTGACTTTGGCCATTTCTTCGTATATTCGCGCCTTTTCGTCCGAATAAGTGTCATTCCAAAGAATTTGCCTTCAAGAGACCTAAAAGTGAAAAGGAACGAAATTAAGTAGTAACGGATACAAAAGTGATCAATTAAGGGCTTAAATGACCCTCAAAAGGTACCTTTAAATCCTTATCACTACCGTGGAGGTTATGATAACGACGACCAAAACCGTAACACTAACCATCACCAACAACCGAATAGAAGACAAGAAGTCGCCGGGGTCTATGTCACGCACCAACAAAGGGAAGAGCTTATATCGAAACTTACCACGATGCCACCAATGCACGCTACATCATAATGGTCCATGTGGTATATGCTTTAGTCACACAAAGTAGGACACCTTGCTAAGGACTGCAAGGGCAAGGCCATAGTTACATGTTACGGATGCGGAGAGCAAGGACACTATCGAAATCAATGTCCTCGAAACCAAGGTCAACAAGTCGAAGGTGCTCATGGGAATGCATACATGTTACAAGGAGGAGAAGCTCGTCATGGTCTCAACAACGAGGAAGACTGAAGAAGTTCAGAAACTAATAGTCTTATTTTCCTTATGTACTATGTCGTACTAAGTTTATGTCTTCCATCGTATCCGAAACTTTATAACTTAATATGTTTTACTTTTTGATAAACCACTCGTTGTAAAATATTCTCATCTATCGTACTTTATTTTCTTTTCGATTTATTATCACTTACGAGAATTTTACTTCCTTTTTCTTTAACGACCATTTTAACGACACGGTTTAAATCTCTGTAAACATTGAGAGTTATAACAACTAAACCGAACGTCACATTATCGTTCCTTAATTATACATAACCTAGCTAACTATGTCTAATTCGAGGATCATGTTATGTTGGGAGCGATTATTTATAAATCTTAGTGCAAGCAAAATTTTCACATATTCCAAGTCAAAGTGTTACTCATGGAGATTCACCCAATAATTTCTTTTCTATGATGTTTTATACACTCTCAATCATCGATAACCGTAACGACACATCCTCATATCTTCTCCTCGATATTCATCATAAACTCAAAATTCGATAGACCAACACAAACCGAATTCGTGGATGAATTCCTTTTGATGGGCGAATGTGACAACTCACAATTTCGTGTCATTTCTCAAGTTTCACTTTTTCATCATTTATCGTAAACTAGGTTTACGAGTATCAAATTCGCGTAACCTTAATGGTTTAGCTGCGAATTCATGAACAATCGTCGAGGACATTTCATATAGACTAGGTTTAGTCTACATTTCATTGGCATCATTATCATCATATTAGTTCATGCATGGTTTTGGATTTTACCTTAAATGCGTAATTTTCATATTAAATAAACGTTATCGCGTAAACATTATTTTGAACATTTGATCCGACACTTCCAAAAATTATCCCAATATATTTTTATATTCATATTAAGATTATAAAAATAATATTATGAGTTTACCCGGTGTTTTAAATTTATTTTGTATATAAATTGTTATATTTATATAATTACGACGGTTTTCTTAAATATTACACGATAATTATTATTTCACTCAAATTTTACAAGGAATGTATTTTTATAATTTTTATGACTTCAATATATTTTATTTTGATCCGTTAAAATTTATTTTTAGCTAACGCTACCCTAAATGCTTAAATATATACACATTACTAACTATGCTTATACAAATATACATTTACATTACATACTTAATAAAAGAAAAAAATAATAATAAATAAACTAGCTAACTCAAACCCCCTTGTCGACATACCAAGATGACTCACTTTTAAAACATACTAAATATCTACATATATGTATATTATACTTATAAACTATACACATACACATCTATATTTCAAAGTGTAAAAGCAAAATATATCTCTTTCTCTCCTTCATCATAGAACCGGCAACCACAAGGAATCAAAGAGGAATTCTTCAAAAATTTTCAAGACAAGTTTATTACACTCTTGTTACACTCTTAGTTTAGGTTTTGAAATAAAAACCTAGGGTGTTTTAGGATTAAACCCTTGTTCATATCACTTCATCAAGTTACTTGTAAGCTTTTCATATTTTTGATCATATTTCATATTCATTTTCATATTCATTTCATCATATTTGAGAAAACATGCAAGTCATATGATGTTTGTACCACTTTTACATTGTTTTTAAGAGTTATATATAAATAAGTCATCCTATAATTATTCCTTGCAATATATCACTCTTGGTGATGTCTAGGAACCCATGACACCCTAAGAAGGTGTATGGTAGGATTAGAATAGCTTCGGAGTTGTTTTAAATGGGTTAGAATAGGTTTGGCGCGAGAAAAACTCATTTCGACAAGTTTTGAAAAGGGTCTGTCCTTATTTTCGAAATCTGGAATTTTCAACAGTAGATAAAAAATTTTGGCCTAGATCTTTAGAAAATATACTTTAAAACAAAAACGTGGCCGCTTGAACGGATTAAAACGGAGCTATAACGAAGAAGTTATGAATTTTTCAAGTTAAGCGACGAAAACTATAAAATCCTGAAAAATTCAGCATGTTATGTCTATTTTGTACGAGTCAAAAATGAGGCTTAGGCGTTATAAATTGTGTCGACTTATCAAAAATATATTAGTATACTTAAATACGAAGCTAAGGACATATAAAACGTAGAAAACGGACTTGTAACGAGTAAATTACACGCGATAAACCAAGTTGCCGTAACTTTATTCTATTAGCAAAATTAATACTACGGCAACGAGGGACCATGTTGAGGGTCGTTTTTAACAATGACGGAATACTTTTTATCAAATGATGTCTTCTAGAAAAAGTAAGTTCGCCTAGCCTATTTTCCAAAATGTCCAACCGTTCATCAAGCGGAGTTGTAACGAATGAAATATATTCACTTAAACTTTGCCGAAAACCACTCTTAAACTATATTTTGGACACAAGTACCATACTTTAGCTATATTTTTCTCTATGATCGGAACCTCTATGACGAAAACTTAAATGCTAAAACCTTGAGATAATGATACAAGCTTCCCAAAACCGTTGAGTTTGTTTCCTAACGCTCGACGCGCACCATTTTACGACTAGATTTTAGAGGCCGTTTTAGTCACTTACATGGAAATTTCAACGACATTATTTTACTTACGAAAAGTTATAATCTCTTAATAAATCACTAAATGAGTATCGCGGATATCATTTCAACATAAATACATGTAAGATAATTTAAAATGGTCAAGACGTTAAAAGGTTATTTTTCAATTAAAAGGATTATTTTCAAAAATACATAAGTGGTATAAATATCATTCGAATTGCATGCATAACATTACATCATAACTTATTATATATCATATTATTCATAATATGTCAAGTTTAGAGATTCACGCTACATTTCGGTGTACTCACTTTTGCCATCGCATCATTGTACCAAGTGAGTTTTCATAGCCCCATTTTCAATTGTTTTGGATTATTTTGGGGGAGATACATGCTTAACTATTTTTCATAAGTACATTAGATTTTTATGGATAACTTCTATTATGATCACCATCGTTTCAAAACCGAATGTTGTGCTATATAAATTGTTCTTTTTATTGAGTGGTATAGTTCTACGTCAGATAATGTTCTAAATCGGTTGACTCGATACATTGAGTCATGTACTATTGATTATGTGCTATAGTTCTACGTCAGATAATGTTCTAAATCGCTTGACTCACCGATACATTGAGTCAAGTACTATTGATTATGTGCTATTGTTCTACGTCGAGTTAGGTACTATTGTGAATTCATTTGACATCATGTGCTTGAACATAAACTATACACATTTTGGCAATGGGTTGTGAACACAGGGTTGCAAGTTTTGTATGGGCGGAACTTGAACCGAGTGGATTTGCAATACCTTTCTTGCATAAACGATTTTGAAAGGCTTTACATTTCAACGCAAACTCTATGAACTCACTCAACCTTTGTGTTGACACTTTTAGCATGTTTTATCTCAGGTATCTATAGCATACACTTCATGGCATGCATGTGGACTTATCATAGAGTCGTGGTGACGACGCGTTTCACTTGGGTTTTATATACTTTAAAACATCGTTTGAATTGTAACAAATTTATTTCCGCACAAGATGATTTTCATTTGGGACCTATACTTTGTAAACTCGATTATTTTATTAAATCAAGCGATGTATTTTCCAAACGACACTTTAGGTCGCTTCAATATAACTTGTGATTGTGATGCTATGACAATCAATCCCGTGAATTCCATTCATTTGCAAAAGCAGTAATTTGGGGTGTGACAATTAAGTTTAAAGGTAAGAATGAGTGCAAGTTAGCATCAAAACTTTCAAATCCTATCTTAAAAAGGAATTTCATGTTAAAGGGGCCATTAGCCTCGATTCTACACCTAGGGTCAAAACATTGTGAGAAGTCTTCTTCCATTTCAAAATTAACTTCATCGATGACCTCCCCATTATCAAGTGCTTCACCATAGTTAAACTCCTCATCGGAATCCGAGTCATAGAAGGGACTATGTTGTTGCCAATTTATTTCATTATGTCCTAGGTGATTTCCAAAGTGGTGAACGGGTGAAGGGTTTTGTGGGATTGTGTTTTCTATTTCGGGATTGGGAGGAGGATTGGGGGCGGGTAGTGTGAACACTCTACGGCGAAAGATGCGAATCATGGTGAGTGATGGGATTTACGAACAAAGGTCACGAAGAAGGGGGAATAGACTACGAGGAAGCTAAAAATTAGAAAAAAGCTTACTTGATAGGAATCAAGCAAGGGAACCTAAAAGAGATAGACTCCTAACTAGCTATTCTATTCCACGGCAGCGGTGCCAAAAACTTGATACGCGTACAACGCGCGTTCGGGTTCAAAGGAAACTTCCTTTTCTTCGATCAAGTTTTTCAACCACCTAGGCAGTGAACCTAATCGTAGTAGTGTAGTATTAGGGTAAGCCTTGGAATTGATATCGTTCTCTAGGGGAATAGGTATGCGAGTGAGAAATTACTACACTAAGGTTGAGGTTGAGGAAGATTATTTTTTATCTTTTTTTTATATTTTTTAGAAAATTGAAATTACGAATCTCAGGGTATAGGATTTGGGGGGTGGTATTTCTACCGATTACTCTACTATTCTAATTATCTAATTAACTAAGCTAAGGGGTAGTCTATGTCTAATTGATGTGTGCTCGTATGATGATTAAAGATGTGTTTACCTAGACGCTATTACTCCCTAGTTATCTCCTATTGATGGTTGAATTGTCACGTCCTTATTCTTAACGCGTTGTGTCTTCTAAGGTCGTAGGGTATGCTTTCTTCCCTAACTCTTTGAGACTACCTTAAGGTTATTGCCTACAAAATCTATAGGATTCATAAACTAACTCTAAGGTTATCTTTGGATTTTTAGCCTACAACAACTCTAGGCGATTATAAACTAATGTTCACAAAGATTACTCAAGCATTAAAAACACAACGATGGCCTATTACAATCCTAGGCCAATTACAATTAAGATAAGAGGCAACCAATCAATATTTAATACCTAGGTTTCATAGATCTAAGCAAACACACAAGTATATTAGCCGGACATGGTGAACATGCAAGCATACACACATACAATTGAAGACATAATTCAATCAATGAAGTAAATTACTTATCTTGTTGTAAAATAGGGTATGAGAACCCTAAGATACTTCCCAAGACAGCCAAAAATCGTTATTAGGTTTTACTCCACAAAACTACCTCCCTAAAAGTCTGAAAATTCAAATTCTATATATAGAGTTACAACTGCGACGGCATCACTCTTTAATTGTGACGCTGTCGGATCGCCGCCATTAGGGTTTCGTCTTGACCATGTCAACTTTGTGACGGCGTCACCTTGTGGTTGTGACGTCGTCGGCTTTATCTTCGACGCGTTGAATCAATCTAGGCCGTCCGAGTTGTAACGCCTACTCTTTAAAGCTCGACGCGTCGGTACAAAATAGCAAATTCGCCATCGAGCCATCACAATTTTGGAGCTCATTGCGACGGCGTCGCTTTTCGACGTGCCGTCACCTTCAATTTCAAAGACTTGAGTGTCTTGATCTTGACTTTGGCTATTTTCTTCACATATTCACGCCTTTTCGTCCAAATAAGTGTCATTCCATCAATTTGCCTTCAAGAGACCTAAAAAGTGAAAGAACGAAATTAAGCAGTAACGGATATAAAAGTGGTTGATTAAGGGCTTAAATGACCCCTCAAAAGTGTACCTTTTAAATCCTTATCATATATGTGGTTGGATCATAGGCTCAGATCTTACTACTGACTTAGGATTTACAAACCAATTATTTACGACTTTGACCACAATTCCAAACACCCCCTTTGATATGTTTAGGTACCAAAGTAAGAAATATTACGCAGTAATGTATTATCTTACTTTGAAGCGAAGTCGTTATAATGTTTTGTACATTTTAAATGATTTTTATATTTAGCTTCTAACACTTTTAACAATGAGTGTGTCATTCTTTTGTCTGGTAGTGTATTCACTTTTGGGGAGTCTAGGCACAAAGATTTGCCGACTTAGAACAAGAAAAATTCATAAACCAAGTTTAGCTGAACACCGATTTTGAAGCAAATCCGGAATACTACAAGGTACTAGATATCTTCTTTATGCATACCCATTTCAAATGACAAATATCTCTAAATATGAGCTACTTAATGCAGAATTTGTGGTTTACAACCTAAGCCGTTACACTAAGGATAGACGCAGCAAAACTGTAGTTCTTTAACAAGCATATCACTTGCGGAAGGAAAGTAGCACTTGGGTTTCTACATCAAGAATGTCATAATGCATACTCCTGTAATATGTACAGTAACCGTAATGAAAAATGTTCAGTGATCTGTAGAATAACTCGAATGTGTACCTGTTAGGCTGTAAAGTCTGGCTGGGACATGCCATTTTTTGATAAACAAGCGCAGTCATAGTGTTTATAATTATTATCCTAAAACAACCAAAAAAAAAAACAACAACAGACACCCCGATGCAATGCGGCGGGTTTTTCCATCTCGTTAAATAGAAAAATACTAAGGTTTGCGAATGGAAATGTTTACAAAACTAAGAATTCAATAATCTACCCAAAACCAATAACCATGTATCAACTAGTGACCCAACAACAATCCTATACTCAAAACCTTAAGTGATAACCCAACTTGTCAAGAAACTTCTGAAAATCGGCAATCATAACAATAGTGTACAAGCAGGGGGTGTTGGGAAATAGGTTTTATAATATAACTCTGAGGAGAATTATGGTGAATTCTCCAAGTGTAAGTTGTTTAAGGTCTGAAAAGTAAAGGGTTGTTTGATCAAAGGTTTGTCAATCCTATTTATCCAATTTCTCCTCTCCAATTGGCGTTCTTGGTTAAGGATCAAGTTGTCTCTTCTACTAGCAAACGGGATGGTTATAAACTAATAGGAGTGCTCTACAAGTCGAACTTGGGGCTTAAACTTGGTATATGATCAGTTTGAGAACTTAATTCTCTTAATTCATTGCATCAAATAGAAAAGTGCGGCGCACTTTTGATGGGTATCACCGCACCTAGGACTTAAGTTTTTTTCCCTGCCAAAGAAAATTGCTCCGATTTTGAGTTAAAAACCTACGTACTTTTCATTTTCATGACTTGTCACCAAAACAAAATTTGTCGATAATCCTCTCCTCTTTCCATGGCCTTTTGAATTAACTCAATTGGAGTTCGTATGAGCAAGATATGGCCAAAATAATACACGTATGGGGAAACATAGAGCTTGACTTTCAATCCTCGTTCAAGCTCTAATTCTACATGTTTTCTTCGTTTTTTTCCAAGACACATCAAATGAACCTATAATCATAAATATACTCTATTAAGTATCAAAAGTTCATAAAATATACCAAAATACAAGTATGATAGCAATGACAACGCGTCTAGAAAAATGTATAAAATGAGCGTTATTACGAAGCTCAGTTATACATACAACATCACTTTCCGTGGTCAATCTAAACATCCATTTCATCCGCTCCATCCTTTTCTCTTCCATTGTTTTGATTTCACGAATCTTAAATCAAAGTTGCATGCAAACAAGATAATAGTAGAAACTGAACAACAAGATCACTATAACAATTGCACTTGTTGAAGTAATAAAAGTTTTCACATTTCACATTGTCATTGGTTACTAAAGGGCAGGCCATTTGATTTACAAATACATATGTTAATTGAAATAGTGGACTATAAGACACAAACACAACGAAATCACACCGATAACATGTTATTGCAATAAAAAGAGAGTTAAACATGAGGTGGAAACGCGCCAGAAAGAAAAGATTTAAATAAAGACATTTTAAAAGATTTGGTACATTTAATTTCTTCTTTTTTGAAATGGGCACATATAAATCCATTGAAAACTTAAATGGGACAACCAAGACTTTTTCTTTCTCAATTGTTGAACATTAACGATCGTTTTAAAGACTTTTTAATATAATATATTTAAGTTTTTAATATAAATAAGATATAACGCTTAAGGAATTTTTTCATCGCTTTAGGTGTTTTATTGCGATTTGTATAAAATGTGACTGTTTGGTACGCTGCTTAGTTCTCGCTACCATTCTAATTCTACCACGCCCGCCCGCCCACCCATTTTGCCACCTCTTCCGCATGTGAAATATCAAACATTTCAAATGAAACCCATAAAATATCTAGATTTCTAGAATGATCTGAGAAAAATTAGGAGGTTGGGAAGAAGAACGTAGTGTTAAAAATGTTTCCCACAAGGTAATGAAAAGGAGTTATAACTCCCAAAATTTAAAATGTAATGGCCCATTATCCACTTTGAGGTAATTGGTGACTGTATTATATCATGGCAAGCCCATGTATCTATTATGTTTACCATCCCTTAAGGCATCCTCAAAATTTCGGTTGAATAGATGACACATCATCCTTAAACTTTTATATATAAACCTCTCACAACCCAAAGAGTTTCCTGAACCGCCACTACGATCAATATTTAAATATTATAAGATAATAATTAATTTTATACGAGCGACGAAAAATATGACAATATTTATAAGACTGGCCCATCACATCACCATATAATAGGAGTGTACTCATAAAAGACCCATTTAACCTTAACACCCTGGCCCATTGGCCTTATAGCCCATAACTCTTAACCCAATCAACCCGCCTTCAACAGTTCAACCAACATAATATGTTAAAACCCAAATCATAAAATCCAAACACAGGGTGATACTCACACTCTGAAAAATGCTACTGTCAAAGCTCAGGCGCTTAAACCCTACCCAATTAACACATCCTTTTTCAAAATCAAGATTAGGGTTTTGTAACATTTCAAACATCACCCAACAGCAACAAAAACAAGACGATGAAGAAACAATCAAACACATCACATCAGTTTTCAATAATCTATGCTGGAGTCAACTTAAGCCACTAAACCCTAATTTAGTTCAAACATTTATTCTTCAGAATCCAACATGTGACCCTCGAGAGCTCTTTCTTTTCTTTAAACGGTCATGTGAACTTAAAGAACAAAATATCATGTCTTACTTACTTGTTTTGAAAAGATGGGTTGAGTCGTATAAATTAACGTGTGATCCGAATTGCTTATGGTGGGCAAAACGTACTCTTGGCAATATGGCTAAAACCGAGAAACCAATTTCTGATGTTTTAGATGCAATGACAAGTTTTGGATTAAGTTCTCATATGTTTTCACTAATGATTTATGCTTATATGAATGTGCGTATTCATGAGGATGCTGTTTATATGTATGATGAAGCTGTTTATTTACTGTTAAATTACAAGAATGGCGACTGTTTTCCGGATTTGAAATGTTTGAACATATTGATGAAGGTTTTATTGAAGTACGATGAGATGGATTTATTTTGGAAGGTTTATGAGAGAATGATTGAGTTCAATGTGACCTTTAATATTTATTCATACAGAAATCTGATTGATGGTTACTTTAAAGCTGGGAAAATGGAAGACGCGAAAAGGGTATTTTTGGAGATGAAGGAGAAAGATTGTAGTCCTGATTTGGTAACTTACAACCTGATAATTGGATGGTTTTTGAAAGAAGGTGAAGTGGACGAGGCGTTAAAGTTGAAAAATGAAATGGTTGCTGCAGGTATTAAAGTTGACAAAGTGACCTTTATTAGTACAATAAAGGGGTTGTGTAAGCTTGGTGAATACAAGGAAGCCATAAGGATTGTTGGAGGTATGAAGGATGATGGTGTTTTACCGGATTTTAGTTGCTATCATCCTATTATACTTGATCTTCGTAAAGGAAAAAGAACTGAGGAACTTTGGGATCTGATTGCTCAAATGGTGGAAAATAAAGTAAAGCCGAAAGATTTAACGTATGGAGTTCTTAGGTCTACTTTCACAACAAAAAAGAATGTGATGATGTATTTTAAAAGATTGATTGCCCATGGCATAATTCCTGATCAAGACATTTTTGCAACCTTGTTTGAAGGTGGTTTTGGGAGAAGAAACACTAGAGGAGTCTTCTCGGCTATGATAAACGTGATAGATGATAGTATTGTTCGTGATGATCTACACATTTACAATGTGTTAATACAAAGATTTTCAAAGTACAACAAGATGGATTATGCAATGGAGTTATTGTCAGAGATCCATAAGAAAGGACTGGTTCCTGATTGTTGTACTTACAGTTACCTCATTTTCGGATTCATTGATAAAGGAGATGAAGAGAAAGCGCGTCTGTTATTCAATGAAATGCAACAAAGAAACGTCTGTCCAAATGATGTCACTTTTAGTGAAATGCTACAGACACAACTACCTGGACGACGCAATATTCTTTTGAAGCGTTGGCTTCAATTGATGAAGAAGAAGAAGAGAGGGGTTACACTTGTGTAAGACTTTAATTATTGGGTTGGAAAATTGTGAGTATGTGATGCAGGGCGTGATGTCCAAGTAAGAAAAAAGGTCCCGACTGTATTAGGTTTTATTAGAGTATTTATCAATTAGTATTACTTGGGGAGTCTTTATGTTAACGAATCTCCTCTTAACTATTTTCAAGCAGGTTTAGCTTTGCTATAATTTTGCTTATCTTTTTCTCTTTTAAAAAAAAAAAAAAATCTTTGATAAGTATGCTTTGCCTTGGTTAGCATATACTGAAAATTTAAAAAAGAAGAAAAACAACTAATAGCTAGCTTCTATCGTCTTCAATATATTCAAACTCCTAACTACTGTTACTATTTTCAGAAGTGGAAAATATATGGGTTGATGAGATAGATTATGAGTAAAAGTTGAACTTTCTAGCAGGTGTAGGTGGAAAAATGAGTGTGCTACACTAGTTGGGTAATAGGTCAGAACGTGCAACTTTTTACTGTGGGTTGAAACCAACCCAGCCTCGACTAATTGACACTTTCTCTTGGGTAATGTTCTAGGTTCACCCTTTGCTAAAGGGATTAAGAAGATTAAATCATATGAAACCAGAATGGGTGACTTTTTGACACTTCACCCTTTTCCATTTTAACTAATTTTGAAGTTTGACCCATTGCAAAAAAATAGAACCCAAATCGACCCATTTGAGGTAAATGGGTAAAGTTTAGCAAACAATAAGCAACCTTACGGAGAACTTCTTTGTAAAACATTATTGAATTGCATAAACGTATATGGTGTTTGCAGTTTGGAGAATGAATCAGATGTAGTATAACATGAACAAGGAAACGGCATCAGGGTCCTTTTGCGCGCATCAGATTTTGATGGCGGATTCTGCAACAGTAGGTCTTTTAATTTCTCCATGTTATGCACTTATCCTATTTACTTTTACTGGTAAATCGATTATTTCTGTTACATCAACTTATTAGTCGAGAGGTCACGGTATTAGCATTGATAAAATAAGAAACTGCTCCAGGTGTATGCCCAAGCGTATGAGTATTAACCCATCCCGTGCGCCTATCTATGTTATATCACCAACTTGATCATGCTATGTGATTATGTATCATCCCCACCCCTACCTCGTAAGCATTCCGTCTGGAAAGTGGGAATCACCCTTGTTTAGCTTATCGTCTCTAGCCATAACGCGTACCATAGTTTTAGTTTCATTTTGATATGCATTAATATTTGGGAAGTGGGAAATACCCTTGTGGTCGTTCGTCCCTTAGCTTGAATCCTTGAACCAAGACTAAAACACTTAGATAATATATGTCTAATGTAGTTTATTGGTGTTGCTTTTCCGTTGCAATCAAGGACGACGAGGTTACTTGACTCATTCACGCGTGTTGAAACACCTCAATCCTACAACACGAAACTCGCTACAAATATTTTACAAATGAATGGATAGCAAGTCCTGCTTCATTCATCATAATTAATTCGATATGCACAGTTTGTTGAAAAAACAATTCAACAATGGATAACATTCATATAGAAAATAAAGACAGTGTACATCAAATCTTATACAATGTAACACAATCTTTGCACAACTATTGCTTGATCATTCTGGAGCTACAATAGCCAAAATTGAAAAACCTTATCACACGAATTTAGCAAGAACACTCGGATCAAACGACTCCATTTCTTTCCCCATAAGTTTACACCTAATCAAACTCCCAATCGTACCCGAAACCATCTTAAAATCCTCCCATCGATCCCCTTTAGCTAATTTCTTATACAAGTAACTTTCAAATGTCATTCTTTGCACATATTCATCTCCACAAAGCTCAACTAATGCCTCCCTTGCATAATTACTACCATAAAACACATGTTGTAACAAATCCAAGAACCTAAAAGTTGTTATATACTTATCATCCCACTGTTTTAAATACTCTCTTTTCAAATCACTCTCACCAATCATTCGATAACCACCTTCGGACGCTTTCACAATCGCTTCACCACACATTCTACCACTTTTCGCCGCAAAATAAATCCCTTCTCCAGAACATTTTGTCACATACCCGGCCGCATCACCCACAAGTGCTACCCGCCCACGGACCCTAACAGGTCGCGGGTGTTCTGGAATCGGGTGAGCCTCTACTTTAATCACTTTCCCACCCGCGATCTTTGGTAGGACCCTTGAACGAATCCCTTGCTGGTATTTTTGATATCCGGTTTTGAACACACCGTGCCTGTCCCCACCGCGACATGATCACACTTAGGGAAAACCCACGCGTAAAAATCAGGTGACACATCGTTTCCAACATACATCTCCGCAAGATTTTGGTAATATTCCATTTTATCATCCGGGAGCCTAATACGCTCCTGAAAAGCAATAGCGCATGCGTAGTCACCCGCATGGATTGCTTTTGCTACGCGGCTGTTGGCACCATCAGCGCCAACAACCACGTCAACAGATAGCTTTTTCATTTTATTACCAACGGTATAATGAATATCATAAGGTTGGTTATAAAGATCTGGTACGTCAATCTTGGTCACAAGCGCTTTAACAACATTAGCACCTTTCGACTCAGCTCGCGTTCTTAGATACGAATCTAGTACTTCACGACGAACCATAGATATAAACTCATTCGGTTTAAGAGTTTTGCCAAAGTCAACAGTGAGATTTGAAGGTGATATGATCTTCATATGTGTGACTTTGCGGTCAATGAGTTCTTGTGGGATCGAGAACTCATCGAGCATACAAAGGGGGATGGCGCCACCGCATGGTTTGGCGCCATCAGGACTACGTTCAAACAAATATGTTTCCACGCCGCCAGAAGCTAGTGCTTCAGCGGCTGAAGATCCAGCTGGGCCGCCGCCAATGACTGCGGCCCTTAGCCGGCTCGAGATGGTTAGTTTTTGAGTTGGTTTAAATTTGTAGCATGGTGTTTGGGTTTTGAAAGTGAGTTTATGTTTGAGTGTTAGTGTGTGTGAGTGTAGTGGGTGTGTTATGGCGGCCATGGTTGCTACTACTCTGGGTTTAGGATTTGATTAAAGGTTTTGCTTAGTTATTTCCTTGGTAATGTGGATCTGATTTAGACAATCTTAGTGGAGTGATTAAAAAATATTAAAGGGAACATCAGTAAAAGATTCTACTCTGGTTTAGCACATTTTTTCATCGTATGCACCACCTTTCTATTAAAGCTTTTTTGTCTTTAACACTGAGCAGAAAGCTTTAAAAATTAGAAAACCATGAATGTCGGTAATTATTTAAATTCAGATATTAAAAATTATTTAACAATAACAAAGCCCAGATATCTTTGGGCCTTGAGAGGCCTACCCATTTACATGTATAATCTATAATCTATAACTATAATGCATTCTATATATATACTAAAAGGTAGGAGGAAAGTTTTGAAACATAAGATTAAATCTATCTATTCCCAAATAAGCGAGAATAGTCTCGGCGCTTAAATCTATCTATTTCTAAATGGCAAGAATAGTCTCGAGGTTTAGTTATCGTTGCAAATTAAGTCTTTTGTAAGTTTCAAGCATTAATTACTATCTATAGAATTTGACAAAAATAGTCCTTAAGGTTTAAGTGTCCTTGCAAACTAAGTCCTTGGTAGCATTAATTAGTATGTATAGCCATTTAACGAAAATAGTCCATAAGGTTTAATCGTCTTTGCAAACTAGGTCCTTTGAGGACTAACGATGTAACATAATTAAACTTTAAAGGACCGCTACGTAAAAATATAACTGCCACAACATTTCATGAAGAACGCCGGATCACCCGTCGTTAGAACTATAATGCATTAGGGACTTTTATAAATAAAAGTTTTAAACTTTTAAGCTTACACATGTTATTATATTTAGTAATTCATATAATTAAATATTACATTACATTAACTACATTATAATGTACACTAATGACATATTAAATTTTAGTATTAAAATAGATGTTACAAACCTACAATAATATAAATTTAAAGTTGTAAATTTTATCATTTGCATTTAATTTTTACCAAGTTCAAATAAATATAATTATGAAAGTTTATATTTGTATAAATATTTTACATAAATTAAAAAATACATTAATTTTTTTAAAACTATCAAACCGGTAAACCGTCATATACGGACTATTACTATTATTGCATATCTCTAAAGAAGCAAAATACGACAAAAACTGCATATTTGCTATCTGCTGCTTTGCACGGGGTACTATGCTAGTCCTCTTTATAAACACACTCGTTTTGGTTAAACAAAGATGAAGCTGTATATTCAAATTTGTAAAACCACTTTTTGGTTATCTCGGGTCATACATCTCCTGATCGTTCTGATACTATATATGTTTCATCTATTTTTGTTTAAGATAAACCTGTAGTTAATCTTGTTAACCTTACACTCAAATTATCCACCCCAACTGATGAGGGTTTCTAGTTTTTAGAAAAGAAATGAAATTTGAAAAGGATATAAAAGAAAAGCGCATGTTTGGCGACAGATCTACCTGTTGCTAGCAATGATTTCTTTCTGTAACACCAAAGCACTAAAGTCTAAATCCATGGAAAAAGAAAAAAAACAACATGACATGATTCCGATTTTGCCACGATACAAATAATATTAAGGTGTTAAAACTATGTGGTGGGAAGTGTTTTTGTACCCATGTTTCTTTCTTTCAAGATGTGCCTTTAAGTAAAAGTTGTTATCTTCATTACATGACTTGTCTTACTCTTTTTGTAACATTACATAGGAAAGTTGCTATTCAGATTTTACGAAATGTTTCACGTGGTGTAGGGCACTTTGGGACGACCTAGCACACGAGGCCTGTAACCTACCACCGATAATGAATATGGCCTCTAGAGGATTCTTTTGATCCGATCCGTTTATTAAAATTTTAACACCTTGGATAGTATGTGAGTGAAAATGTTGGTTGATTCATTAAAATCAATATATGTTGCTATGTTCTATTGTTGGATCTCTGAGTTTATGTGAAACATTGATTATTTAAGACATACATGAATATTGTTTGATCCCTGATAGTATGTGAGTGAAAATGTTAGTTGTATACTTGTATTCAATATAATAATGGAGGTTGAAAAGCAACAAGATGTGAACAACTATTAACATGGGATTGTGGGTCAGGTAATCTCACATCACTTTCTTTAATTTTGGTTGCTTTTTTTGGCCCTTTTTATCTTGAAATAACAATGAATAATGAATTGCAACAACCTTATCAGCAGGGCCTTATTCATCCATCCACATTTTTACATCTTTATTATATCCTACATTTTTTTAAGAAGTCTAAATACACCTATTGTACCTCATAGTTATTAAAACAAAATTAGTATTGTCTCATATATTCGTTATTCAGGATGCATCAAGAATTGGCTAACAAAAGTTTCTATCAGGTGGTAAAACCTTCAATTATTTTCCAAGAAATCAATTCCTTAATAAATTTCATATATGACAAGGAGGGACGGACGACCTAGGATTTTTGAAAGAGTGTTGCACAAAATTTTCTTTTTAGAGTGTCGCAAAAATTTCATATATCACAAGTATAAAATTTGCATGATAAAAAAACTTTGGGATATATTAAAGTTGTACCATAAATAAATAAAATATCACAAATATTATTGGGGGTTGCACATATAAATTACGACATTTTTCGGTAAAATTACACTTCCTGACTCAAAATCGGGTGTAGTCCGTACCACACCTGGCTCCCATGTAGGTTGATCGGTCCCTGAAACAGGTCAAACTAGTAACTCTTTGAATATGGATAAAAATGAAACGGGTCAAATGGATCGAAACTAGAAAAGTTATAGCGATTGAGATTGAACTATTACTAGTATTATTCATGTGAACTTGATAGTTTTAACAGCTTTTGTAATATACTAGTATTATATATGCACTATAGTATAGAGCAAATAACTACCGGTCTACCACCACACAAATTTGTTGCACTGCCGGCTTAACTTTACTAATTTATCATATTTACGAGGAAAATTTAGTTTCTATAAGATATTCGTAATAAATGAAGAAGGACCAACGACATTCATGCATGCATCAGTTGACAGTTTAAGTTTTCAGGTCGAAACATGCTTACATTGACAAGAAGAGTACAACAACCTGTAGAAAATTTACATTTCAAAATATGCAAGATCAAACCACAAATCTACTAACAAATTTGATTTTACAAGCCAAAATGAAGGGTAAAGTCGCAAATATCTCATACAACAACTTCAATGATGTGGTTTGGCACATTTGGGCAAGCTTGAGGGTCGGTGGCTATGTGGCCATCATCTTGTGTGTTCTCTATGAGCTTGGTGACAACCGGAAGATTATCAGAACTCAATAAATTGTTCAGCTTCACAATATCGATTGATTTTTGATCTTTTGTTTCAGAAATCCTTGGCTCATGCATTTGAGTGATTGGATATTTTTTCTCATCAAATTCAATAATTTTCTCATCAGTAATGGGCTTCTTGTTCTTGTATAAAAAGTAAAGTATCATCTGAATTATACCAAAGGTGAATCCAAGCACATTTGGAACCTGTAAAATAAGTCATTCACAAACTATTTAGAGAAAAAGTGCAAAATAGGTTACCTTAGAGTTGGAGATGAACTTTAATTTGTAAATAAGAGTGAGAGGGTGAGTTAGATTTTTCTTACCGCAATATTGAAGTCACCAAGAAGAAGACCATAAAAGAACCACATAACAGCACTTAGGGTAAGTGCTACTGATAATAGAATTGGCATGTACTCTACACTTTTTGTTTTAATTACTTGTCGCTGCAAAATAGTATGAATAAATATTAAAGAGTGGCGCATATATGTTAAGTAACAGAGCTATATGGTATCAAAATAACTCTTTCATGTGCCACAAGTTTCATCATCTGGTTTTTACGCATGCATACTTACCAGAACTCCCAAAGGTGCTACAAAAACACATAAAGAAAACACAAGGCAAATCCATCCAACTATCACGCCACGAGTAACTCCACTTGCAAGGAACTGAGTCAGGACAACAATCAACCCAAACCCAAGAACTATTAGCAAGACAATTAGCTTCAAACTCTCCATCTGCATAACCAAGTATTTGTTAGTTTAAACTTAATAATAACTATGATTGTTAAACATGAGTGTGAATTGAACATTGGTACATACCCTAGCCTTCTTTGGTGCGTAAAAGAGAAAGAAGCAAATGTACAATGTTTCAATGAAGCAGCCAACTGAGTTAATTGTGATGAGGAGCATAACATTAGACTTGAGCAATGCGTAATATATCCAAAGCATTGCACTGAATAATCCCACCACATAAGGTGCGGACTGAAATCCTTCGGTAGATTTCCTTTTGTAAACTTTGTAAAACGTTGGTCTGCATTTTTGTGAAATTATGCTGGTAAGGTCAGGTCATATATAACACAGGTCTACCTATCCAAGCTACAGCATATTATGACAAGATGATGCAATAAACATATATATAATTAACTTACATTGGTGCAAGAAATACCATAAATGAGACAACATTGCCTGAAAATATTACAGAGGGAAATGTTATAATGTTAACCGCAGAATTATGCATGAGTGGGTTACTTAAATTTAAGAAAAAAAATGAAGGAGCTATATACCAAGGAGTCCAAATGCAAGAGTGAGATGAGCTAAGTTTCCCGTCATATTTCTTAGTTGATTACTAATACAACTATCTCTCTCCTTCCTCTTTCACAGATCAGTTGTTATAGTGTAAAGAAGTGCAACCTTTCTTTCTATCTCTCTAGTATGTCCTATGAGTGGTGCATAAGATATGATAGAGTCATCCCTTTATATAGGAACGAAAAGTGTTGAGGGAGCCGGCTCCACCAATCAACATAGTAATTCTTTATTTACCATTGAACTTGACACTCAATATAATATAACTAAGGGGTTGGCTGGGCATATACTTATTTGCAGGTACAACACACCACTTTCAGACTCTCTCTGTATCTTTTTATTTATATCTTTGATATTCTTAGAAGTAGTCACTAGCTAATATGTCTCCAAGTGTCTTCTAACACGTAAAAAGAGTGAATAAAGGTGCCCGCTAGAAAGTCCTATAGTGACTCAAAAAAATTGTCCTAAGGCTGGATGGCAAGGTACCCTTCCACTCACCTTACACATCAGCGTCACGTCAGTTTTCTCTCTCATCTCTCTTCCACTAACTACCACTCACCTTTTTGTGGACAAAGCACTCACTTCCACTCATCTTAAATTTTTATTTATTTATTTATTTATTTATTTTTAATACTTACAAAACACTTGCTACACAAACATCAAGAAGGTGACTTGCTCACCTTATTTACTCTTGAAATACGTGACTCACGCGTGAGACTATAGTGAGTGCATGGGAGTGGCGAGTGAGTTGGTAGTTAAGGTGACTCAAATCTCCTACTTGCCGACTAGCCTAATAGGACTCTGACACATACCAAATGGAGCAACCCAAACACCAATCCATTTGGGGGTGACGGAGCTAAGGAGGGAGGGTACCGTGGGTGTCCGGGACACCTATGGATTTTCGATGTAGTGTTAATTTTTAGAAAAAACATCGATTTTTCTCAAATGCATCATAAATGACCCCGGTCCTTAGCTTCGAAATGTGTTTTTAGTCTTATTTAATTAGCATCTTAAACTCTATTATATTACGGCTAAAAAAAATTTGTGCGCCCAGTTATATTTGTTCCTGGCTCCGTCCCTGTCTACAGCTATAGTAACCCATGAATTTTCAAAAACTATAACCTGCTGTTTAGTGACACATATGGTATCAGTCACTATATACCGATTTGACAAATAGTGTATGTCGCTAAAATCTGATTACGGATGTACTCACTTACTATATATCATAGCACCTTAAGCAAGATATTTTGATATATTTTTTTTGGTGCAACAACAGTGAAAATATACTAGCTCAAGAAAACATGATACATTGATAAGCATCCAAATCATTGCTAGTGACATACCACAGCAACTGACTTTGGAGCTACAACAAACACACAACATACTATCCAGAGACTACATACAACAAGATATTTTGATAGTTTTCAGTAGTAAAACTGATTTCTATTCTAACCAAAATAATTTGTTTTAGATGATAAATTTGTAAACAAATATAACAAAATCAGTTAGTCTTGTATAAAATCTTAATAGTCCTTAAACATGTAAAGTTTTAACTAACCATAGCTTGTCAAACACTCGAACAACTAATTAACTACCTAGGACTTCAAAAAATAAAACATACTCAAACATTACTTTTTACACCATGTTTGTTACATGTGGCTACCTAGTTTGTTTAAGAAAATTAACTGTATGGTTGCGTTTGGCGAATTTAGCAGTATGTCTTAGCAATAACTATTTGTTTCATAAAAAATATTTTGATAACCTAGTGTTATTATATGTAACTATTAAGTGTAAATGGCCAGAAATCTAAACACTAACGCCAAATGCTTCATTAAGTAACATTTGTAACTTAGCATTTAAAAAAGATACACACTTGTTGCCAAATGAGCTTTTAACTTGAAACACTCTTAATTGCTCCTTGCGAAACATACATGAGCTGAAAGTTGAAGCTTTTATTTTCATAGGGGTTTGGACGAATTAGTTGGTTCTTAAGCTTATTATTGTTATATGACGTTACACGATATCAAACTAAATTCACATAAATTCCAAGCTTTTGTGTGTACATCCATGATGTTGCTATGTTCTATTGTTGGATCTCTAATCTTATGTGAAACTTTGATTATTAAAGATATACATGATTTTTATTTTGTTGTCAAAATATCCAACTTAACTCATTGTCAAGATTTCGGACGTAAATAGATCGTTTGTTCTTAGTTGTCGATAGACAACATGATAGATGATTGAGCATTATATTTCAAGTAATCCATCACTTCTAAATGTTTGCAATTTTCATAAGGGAGACAACTCCAAATGAAGATAGTATTGTATTCATCGACAATAGAAACAATATTACTAGTGATAATTAGTACAAGAACACACTTAAACCAAATCTTCTAATATCCATATATGAAAATCTATGCACACATTTGTATTGGATAATTATATTCAGAATAATGGTGGATGAAAAGAAACAAGATTTGAACACTTGCCAACATGAGATTGTGGCTCATGTAATCTCACATCACCTTCTTTGATGGTTGCTTTTTAAGGACCTTTTATCTTGAAACAACAATGATTTAGCGAATCAAACTTATCAACAGGGCTTCTCTCATCCATTCACATTTCTACACCTTTATTATATAACTAATATAAGCAGTCTAATACACCTATTATACTTCAATAATTTTAATTAGTTAACATTCGGTTAATAAATACTTTATAATTAAAGGCTACAATAGATTAGTAAATATATGTAAGAGGAAGTTAATTAATATTGTGAAGATTGTTAAGCGTACTAACATGCAGCAGTGCCAATATCTGCAGGTCTAGTAGTTGATAGCGGTGTTCTAAGGCAGACATGTATATTTTTAGTAATATCATCAGCTACAGTTTTCTAGTGGAATTATTTATGAATAGCTTTAGTAATATTATCAGCTCATACCAATGTACCGTATGTAGTATAGTCCAAATAATCACCACCATGCAAATTTCATGCACTGTCGGCTTAACTTTGCGAACCTACTACATTAACGGGCAATTTTAAGCTGTTCAAGATATTCATGAATATACAATGACCAGCCACACTCACGCATGCATCAGTTGACACTTTAAGTTTGTAAGATCAAAACATGCTTATAATAATAAGAAGAGTACAACGGCATGTAGTTAATTTACACTTGAAAGTTTGCAAGATCAAACCACATAAATACTAGTAAATTTGTTTTTATGAGCCAAAATGAAGGGTAAAGAAACAAATATTTCATACAACAATTTCAATGATATGGTTTGGCACATCTGGGCGAGCTTGAGGGTCGGTGTTCTCTTTAAGTTTGGCGACAGCCGGAAGAATATCAGAACTTAATAAATTGCTCAGCTTCACAATATTGATTGATTTGTGATCTTTTATTTCAGAAATCTTTTCCTCATGCATTTCACTGATTGGACATTTTTTCTCATCAAACTTGGTTGTTTTTTCATTGGAAATGGGCTTCTTGTTCTTGTATAGAAAGTAAAGTATCATCTGAATTATACCGAAGGTGAATCCAAGAACATTTGGAACCTGTAAATTAAGTAGAATAGGATACCTTTGAGTTGGAGATAAACTTTGTAAATAAGAGCGAGAGGATGAGTTAGATTTTTCATACCGCAATATTGAAGTCACCAAGCAGAAGACCATAGAAGAACCACATAACAGCACTGAGGGTAAGCGCCACCGATAACAGAATTGGCATATACTCTACACTTTTTGTTTTGATCACTTGTCGCTGCAAATTAATGTGAATAAATATTAAAGAGTGGAGCATGTATGTTAAGTGACAAAACTATGTGATATGGAAATATTTCTTTCTTGTGCCACAAGGTTAATCATCTGGTTTTTCCATGGATACTTACCAGAACACCCAAGGGTGCTACAAAACACATAAAGAAAACACAAGACAAATCCATCCAACTATCACGCCACGAGTAACTCCACTTGCAAGGAACTGAGTCAGGACAACAATCAATCCAAATCCAACCAATATTAACAAGACAATTAACTTCAAACTCTCCATCTGCATAACCAAGTATAATAGTTAGTTTAACCTGAGTTAATTATAACTATGATCAGTATATTCATCATGAATCGAACATTGATACATACCCTAGCTTTCTTTGGTGCATAGAAGAGAAAGAAACAAATGTACAAGGTTTCGATGAAGCAACCAACTGTGTTAATAGTGATGAGAAGCATAACATTGGACTTGAGTAATGCGTAATATATCCAAAGCATCGCACTGAATAGTCCCACCACATAAGGTGCTGACTGAAACCCTTCAGTTGATTTCCTTTTGTAAACTTTATAAAATGTAGGTCTGCATATAAAACATAATACTAACCGTCGAAACCACAATATATTATGATAATAGCATACATTAAGCATTTATATAATAAACTTACATTGGTGCAAGAAATACCATAAATGAAACAACATTGCCTGAAAGTATTAAAGAAAGAAATGTTGCATTAATGGGATATAGGCAGTGAAGTGACAAATTAACGAAGGAAGTAGTATATACCAAGAAGTCCAAATGCAAGAGTGAGATGAGCCAAATTTCCAGTCATATTTCTTAGTTGATCACTATATATTACAACCAACTTTTTCCTCTTTCACAGATCATGTGTTGTAACTTATAAAATTACTACTTTACTCTCTATTTCTCTTGTAAGTCCTGAAGTTTGGTGCATAAGATATGGTAGAGTCTTCCCTTTATATAGGAAGCAAAAGCGTTGAGGGAGGTAGCTCCACCAATCAACTTAGTATTTTTATTTACCATTGAACTCGACACTCAATACAATACAATTAAGGTTGGCTGGGCACATAATTATCTACAGGTATGAACACACCACTTTCAAACTTTCTTCCCTCTGCATCTTTCGATTTATTTCTTCCTTGAAAAATATATACTAACTAACTTTTTTTTTTTTTTTTTTTTTTTTTTTTAAGTGCAATGAGCGATCTTTTCTCTGTATATAGTGCAATTTCCATAAAATACTGGATTTTCCCAATTTAAGGAGGCTTTATAAGATTATCTAGATCTTTGTTATAATATTAAAACATGTGAGTAATATAATCGCTTCAACAAAAATATACACACCATTTCAAAGGCAAATGAGTAGTTCATCCATTGGGGACTTGAATGCCTTTTATGTTTATCCCCTATTTATAAAGTATAGCCTAAACCATACCAAATTAAACCTTCCCCAACACGTACCATATTTCGGATATGTGTCCCGCCTTACTATACAGTAGGGCATCCATCGAACATTTTTTGATGAGTTAACCATTCATTTAATTCATCGGGACTAGGACTTGCAATGTTTTAATTAATTATTTCCATTTAGTTCTTAATATAATTCATTCAGAAGATAATATATGTGTTCTGATTCAGCAAAATAAATAAGCCATTCCAGAATGGAATAGTCCTTAGCCATATGGTCTCCCCCAATTATTGAAGGAGGGTCCTAATACTCTCTGTTGGTCCCATGCTCTACAATGCCTTGGTTAATTAACAATACAAAAATCAAGTTGTGTTATGCTAATCTTATCTAATTTGTGTCTCTTTTATTAATATGCTTGCACACACAACTAGCTCTAAGAGCATATTACACATTCTCAAGATACTTTCTAGTTTGGAAATCAAAAATAATTTCAATACCTTTAGATATTTTAAATACTAGCTAGAAGGTCCGCAAGTGTTTTTCAACACATAATTAAGAGTGAGAAGAGATGCTCGTGAGAAAGACCTATAGTGACTAAAATAAACTGTCTGAATACTTATTCAGTGACAAATATTATCTGTCACGTACACACAATATCAATACCATATAGCCATATAGGCATGAATTCATGTTTAGTGTCACAACAACCTTGTTTATAAGGCTGAATTTTTTTAATTGAAGTATTTAACTGATGCGTCCGTAAGGCAAATAGTTTTTAGGGTAAATAAACTAATTATATTACTTGATAATTTGAGTGCATAAAATCACTTGACCTTACATTGCTAAACCACCAACATAAGCTAGTGGGTGTGTTCTATGATCATCCTTCATTTATGGTCATATTCATGTTTCTCAAGATTAGAAGATCCCTAAAAATATTAAGATGAGTAATTTTTTGATGATGAACTTCTTTTTATTCATTAAAAACAAAAATAATAACTTAAAAGAAACGAAAAGGATGGGCTTCCTTTGCAGATCAAGATACAAGTTGCTCATTCCTCTACACATATGTTATCGATCTGTAAGGATACTAATTGCGTTAAGTTCATATTTGAACGTCAGTTCATTCGATAGATTGGTTCATTATTTGCTGGACATACCCACTTAAGATTATATCACTCGTGCATCCTCATATCTGAGCAACTAACATATTAAGAGAACTTGTTTATCCCTCCAACGTCTCTAAGATTTCAATTGGGTGTGGTACTGATGTCGATTTCTGAATTCTTTTGGAAGTGGAAAATTTACTCGGTTTGCGACTTCCTAATCCATATGAGAGACACTTTACATGAACTAATCTTTTATATAATAAAGGAATTACATCATTTCGGATTGATTTTGTCAATTCATTCTTATTGAAAAAAGACAAAATTACACGGTTGGTCCCTGTGGTTTGCCCATATTGCAAGTTTAGTCCCTAAGTCGTTTTAATTACACCAGAGATACCTATTTTTGAAACCTTGCACTCATTTAGTCCCTATTTTGGATGGTCGTTAGTGCAGTCCGTTAAGTGTTTTGCGCTGTTAGTCCTTCGTTAATAAATTTTGCACCGTTAGTCCTTATTTTTTAAAATATAGTTTTCCATAGTTAGTCCCTCCGTTAATAATAGTTATCGCCCGAATTTTTACTTAGCTCATGGAAACCAAACACAAATCCATATATCCAACTCAAAAACCATATCCGAACACAAACAATCCCACACATCCGGATACTAACCCAATCGGATCAAACACAACCCAAACATCCTCCAAATCCTCATCTGAAAACATATCCAAACAACCAAACAACTCCTAAAACGAATTCACAACTCGTCTTGCCGTGACTCACCAAGAAACCCGAAACCATCTCCAAATCCAACTACAACAAAGATAAGAGTTAAAAAAATTAAAAAAAAAAAGAAAGAAAAAATGAAACTATCTCACCCGAGTCAACGCGAGTTGACTTGGTGAGTTACCAGGATTTTTAATAGACCCACATGGTTTTCAGGATTTTTAAAACGTTTTATAAAAAGTTTTATAATAAAATCGGTTTTATCAAGATTTATAAAAATTAGGGTTTCAAAAATTAAATAAAAAGGGGAGGGGGAAGCGCATGACGACTTTACCGAATATAGAGTGAAGAGGAAAGGCAGCGGAGTGGTGGTGGTGTTGACTGTGGTGGCGGTGGTGCGGCGAAGTGGTACCAAACGAGCTCCTCGTGAGCTCAAATGCTCCAGAAATAAAGAAAATGGACCGATCTATCAAATCGGCCAATAAAATGTATCGCCGGAAAATTTTCCGGCGATGGTGGTGGCCGGAAGCCAGCGGTGTTTTGCCGGAGAGGTGGTCGGCGAGGAGTGTAAGAGAGAGAGAGAAATGGTGTTATATGTGTGTGTTTGTTTTTAGAGGAGGGAGAGAGAAAAGTGGTTTTATTAATTGGGAGGGCCAAAGGTGGACAATCACAATTAGAAGGGTGGAAGTGAAAGAAAGGGTGGAGGTGAAGAAGAGTAAAAAGGTAAAAAAAAGCGCGGACGAAAATAGACAAAAGCGGACAAAAGTGTAAAAAAGCGGCAGCAGATAAAAGGATAAAACGTAAAAGCGGACGAAAACGAATAAAAAGCGGATAAAACGAAGCAGCGGATAAGAATGGACAAAAGCGTAAAATTCGAGGCGATAACTATTATTAACGGAGGGACTAACTATGGAAAACTATATTTTAAAAATAAGGACTAACGGTGCAAAATTTATTAACGAAGGACTAACAACGCAAAACACTTAACGGATGCACTAACGACCATCCAAAATAGGGACTAAATGAGTGCAAGGTTTCAAAAATAGGTATTTCGGTGTAATTAAAGCGACTTAGGGACTAAACTTGTAATACGGGCAAACCACGGGACCAACCGTAATTTTGTCTTGAAAAATAATTGGGCCAATATAAGAGCTTGATTCGCCACGTAAGCAAAATCGTGTGATGTGATTGATTAATAAAAGTCAAAATTAAATTGATTTTGGTCAAACTTTAATAAATCTAGTGGAGAAATTTGGGTGATAAAAAAACACAAAAATATAGGTGTCAAATTTGTGAAAACAAAAACATAAAAAAATAGAGGTAATTAATAAAACTTTAGTGATTGAATTTTTAAAAATTATATACAGTTAAGTGTAATATTATAAGCATCTATGTTTTTTAATAACTTTGGATTATAAACAAATACCCTTTTTATACCCTTTATACTTTATATCTTAAATGTATATGTCAAGGTTGTCAAAATCGCGATCACTCGCCGTGAGATCGTGCGATCCTGATCCTACACACAAAACGATCGGGATCTTAACAAGATCGTAATTCGGTAGGATCGTGGCGGATCGTAGGATCGCACGTAGGATCGTGGGATCGGATCGGATCGGATCGTATAGGATCGCTTATTATTAGTTTTTTTTTTTTTTTTTGTATATTAACTTATTAAGTATAAGCTTATGTCTTAAAGCCCAATGACTAAGAATTTTCAAAAATTATTATTTTGGTGTTGTTAATTAATTGTCTCTTGCAAGATGAATGAGTGTAAAATCATTATGTTTTATGGACTATTTAGATCACATGCTAATAAATTAACATTAATTTTTTGCATAAATGTTTTAAAATAACAATATATAAATTTGCATAAGATTATAATTATAAGTATCAATTTTTTACTATATCGTTTAATAAGGACTCATTTATTTTATTTTAAAAGATTAACCTATGTGGACACGATAAGTTTACATTTTAAATACTCATTTATTTCATTTTTAAAAGATTAACTAAATTCATTTTAAATCGAAAAATTCGCGGAATATAATTATCAAATTGTAAGCACGGGTTACTTTAATATAAAAATAAATATACGTGATTTTACTTATAACAATGACTCATGTAATTCTTATTTATTTATATAAGGATATCTAGAAAAAAAAATTTAAAAACTTTAAGGGGTATACTTTAACTTTATCAACGCTCATCATGTGTTATTAAACTTGCATCATCTGTATAACATAATATCAGTAGTGAAATTTAAATAACAACATCAACATCTTTGTAAGTTAAATAAAATTAAATCTTGATTTACCTAACATAATTTTTTTTTGTCAATATTCAGTATTAATTATATGCAATTACCTTTAAAGACACAATATTCAGTATCAATACAAAATAATTTATTTTTATAAAACCCGTGCGTGCAGAGATATTATAACTAGTTCATCTAATAAAAAGACCAAACATATATCAATAACATATGCATGTTTTTAACAAAACAACCATTAATTTTGTCATGGAATGAAAAACAAATCACAAGTTTTATGCTTGTGTACAAATAGACAAAGAAGATATGATACACTTTTTGTAAGTGGGATAATATGGATATCGTCACATTAGATTAGCTTCTTTAGTCTAGTGGTGCCATTTTAACGAGCCTTTTTTATCATCACAAAATGATTACTTCCAATCAAGCGTTTAAGTAGGTCCAATCTGATCGGCTGATATGCATGTTTTTTGCATGCTATCCTTTCGATTTGGCGTTTTAGTTTACCACAAAGACATGCACTTTAATTTGTTTACAGATCAAAACTTATTTGATTTGATACGTAGCTACAATAAATAGTTTATTTTATTTATTTTTTAAAGATTGTTACACTTTGTAAAATATATTACTAAAAAAAAAAAAAACAGTTAAGTCCATAAGATGTGATTGAATCTCACATCTCAAGCCGTTACATAGGCGAAAAAACTCATCCATTTGTGCGTTTAACCGAACCTATCATAAGAATGACAAACCAAACTTATGAAAACTACTAGATAAAACTACTAACGTCTAGTATGACCACGAACCATTATATCATAAGCGTCACAGAATGCTAATTGCTCTTCCGTTAAATCTTCGCACTCATCATCATTATATGTATTATCATCATAATCATCTTTACAACGCTCGTATTAGCTCTTTAACCTGTTTCAACCTCCGCTTTTTGAAGAGCTTGTACCCTTATATCCTTTCGATGCCATGAACCTCATTGTTTCATTATAATCCTCTTCCACGTCATTCTCGCTATCATTATATATCCTCATTATCATAGTTAACACCTTCTGAGTTGACTGAATCACTAGGAGTAACCCCAACATCCTGTTCAACCATATTAAGAACATCAAACGTATTTGAAGTAACAATTTTCGTACCACTTGAACTAGCCGCATCAACCATAGATTTCAAACCAGACCTATTATTATCGCTAACCTTATTAGAATTCGTATCTTTCGGTTTGGCATGCTTATTACCCGTCTTCTTAGCAGTCGTATTTTGAACATGTCTGTAGATAACGCGTGACTTAGGACCTACAGGTAAACCCCTAACACCTTGCCTTTGTGTCTTAACATTCACATCGGATATAGTTTTGTTTGGACATTGGTCCACGAATGACCAATACCTTACAAGTTGAATATCTAGTCGGCTTCCATTCGTACTCAACTTGAATAGAATGTAAGATATATCCATTATCTTCAATTTTAGGCACTGCCACAACAAGAGTGTCTTTTAACTCAACATCGGCATGAAGATCAATTATTGCTCTAGCGAAACTGGACCGACCCCATGATCCATAAACATTGAGGAGGTATAAGTATCTAAAATCAATGAGGTACCAAGTTTTGTAGGGACATCATGGAGTTTAATCCAAACCGGTACACTTTTCAAGTCTTCCTTAGACACATTCGTCAAAGGAGACCACTTGTGAAGAATCAATGGCACATTATGTATCAACCATCGTCCATTCTCAGGCATTGTTTCCATACCCATATTAGAACTGAAATTGAAGGATAAAATACCTTTTGAATTCAAAATAATACGAATAAGACCAAATCTACTCCACGCATTCTTAACATAGTTTTCAAATCTTGGATACACAACTCTTTTGCCTAGAAAAAACCCATAATCAGAGTTCTCGAAATGCTCCTTGACCTTAAGGACTAATGATATTGATATGGCAAGATCAGCCCCATTATCAGCCATGGAGATTAAGGTTCGAAGATTAGTAGCTTTCTTACCAAGTTTACTATTTAAATGATCAGCATAAGACCCAGGCCCCATACCATTCGATTTATCACTCATAATCACATTAACAAAACCTTCCTTCCCATTATTCATTGGAGTATCACTAGTACCACCACTTGCCACTTTTGTGGATGTATTAGGGGTTCCAAATGTGTCTGACAATGGAAAATGATCCATAACAGTAGCTTGACCATCGACATTCAGAGGTTTTAAAGGTACCCCATCATCACCCACTGACACGAGCTTACCTTCAAGTACTTGACATTCAATATCATGAATCTTTGCAGCAATGGAACTCGTGTCCTCCTTATTCCCACTAACAGCATCATCGTTACTGTTTGATGAGGATCATCCAACCTTCTTTTCTATCATAACCTCTTCGTAATTCTTGTCCTTTTTCGTCCTCCTCCTTCCTCCTGAACACATAAATCTCTTCTCCATAATTTTTTTTTGTATACCTCGGTTTCCGACTCGACATTGTGAGCCTACTAATCCCAGAGCGACTACCCTTTTGGATAGCCCGGAGTCGTCGCAGGTGAACCTCCGTAGCCAATGAGGGATTAATTTTCTCCCTTCTTCATAATTACACCATACAAATACTCAAAACCATATTAGTAACTTGAAGACAACCAGTAAGCGATTAAAAGAAATATATAAACCCTTAAAGTTAGGGTTTAACAGCGTAACACCATTATAACCTAACCATAATCCATCATCGGAATGATTGAGAAAAATATATAACAAAAAAGAACATGATTATATAACACAAGACAATTAAAACCCTAACTCTCAAAACGTCTGAAACCCTAAAAAATAATTGATAATTAGTCGAAGCGTAGCAAACCCTAAGATCTCTTACCTCACAATATAATCAAGAGGATTGAATAGGAGATAAATAAATGTTTCAAGGATTAAAGGAGAAAATCGATTATCACCAAAAATTGCCACAAGAGAAGGAGGGGTTTACCTATATAACATATTAGCTTAGGTGGCTTTATGACGTGGAAAGTTCCTGTATATAAAGAGTTCAATAGACGTCTAAACTTTCCTGTAATAACAATAAAGTAAATTCAAAGTTTTTAACGTATATTGTCATGGTAGTTCCAATGGACCTAAAAGTTTCTTACGACTTTCTGGTTCTTTCCATTACCATTGTGTCTGAGATGTTGACCATATATACGTACTACACAATTTCAAAATGTCATTCAATTGTTTTTTGCTCTACATACTATAAAAAGTGAAGGTATGATACTCGGTTTGGTGATCATTATCACAAATAGGGCTATTATATTTAGTCTCAATTTAAAGTGAAGGTATGAAACTCGGTTTATCACAAGGGTCAAATTAATCAACAAAGGGATAAAAGAAAGATGACAAGTACCTAGTTTGGCGTCATGAAATTCGACGGAACTGGGGTCACACTATGGAAGAAAGAAAAAGATGAAAGCTTTATTGACTAAGTATAAATGTTAGTTTGCGTTGTTGGCTACAAAGCCTACAAGGGTGTCAGACACGCCATGGTTTTTATTAGGTAAAAGGCTATTATAACCGGTACATTTATTAGTCCAAAAGATAGATAAGTATATAGGATGTGAGTGAGTCTTACATCTCCACCCATTATAAAGGTGAAATACAAACGCACCATTTGTGCCTCAAACTAAATCAATCATAAGAAAGATAAACTAATCGTATGAAAAACTACTTGATAAACTACTTATGTCTAGTATTACGATAAACACTTATATCATAGGCATCACAGAAAGCTAATTGTGTTTCTGTTAAATCTTCACACTCATCATCATAAGGGTTATCATCTGAATCATCTTTCCGACGCTCGTAAATATCATGGTATCATTATCATCCTCTTCCACTTCATTCTCCCTTTCTTTATCCTTATTATCCAAGTTAATAACTTTACTGTACCTACGTTCTCAACATCACCTTTCGCGTTAACTGAATCACCAGGAATAGTTTCATCATCCTTTTCCACCATATTAAGAACATCAAGATGATTTAAAGTCACCATTTTCATACCACTTAAACTATCCACATCACCTATATATTTTGAAACAAATTTAATACTATCCCCATCTATGTTAGAATTCGTATCTTTTAGCTTGGCTGCTTATCATCCATCTCCTTTGTAGTCATATACTAATAAGGTTTGTAAACAAGACGAGACTTAGGACCAACATGTAAACCTCTAACAACTTTCCTTTGTGACTTCACATTCTTTACAGTCGTATTCATATCAGATACAATTCTCTTAGGACATTGGTTGAATGAATGACCAAAAACATTACAGGTTTAACATCTAATCGGTTCCGAATCATACTCAACATGAACATAATGCAAGATATAACCATTACCTTCCGTTTTAGGTGCAACCACAACAATATTTTCTTTCAATTCAACATCAACATGTAAATCAATAATAGCTCTCGCAAAATTGGGGCGACCCCATGATTCCATACACATTGAGCCTGTATAAGTATCTAACATCAATGGGGTAGGATGAGATGTTTAAGAGTGGGCTTAGTGCATTGATCTTGTGTTTGGGTCACCGGTTCCTAAAGCAGGTCAACAAGGATACAATTGCATCAGGGATATGGACAAAGCTTGAGACTTTATACATGGAAAAGTCTTTAGCTAAATGTTTATAGTTGAAAAAAAAGCTATACACCTTTTATATATATCTGGGTATGAAACAACCTAAGTATATTGATGAGTTTCTCAAGTTGGTCGGTGACTTAGCAGTTATAGATACTGCTATATTAGATGGGGATCAGGCATTATAGTTGCTTACGTCTTTGCCATCATCTTATGTGAATTTTATGGAGATTTTGTTGTATGGTTGGGATACAATGAAGTTGGAAGACGTGTTGGCCACAGTGAATTTAAAGGAACTTCATAAGATGACAGAAGCAGGTGGTGAGGGTGGTGAAGGGTAGATTTGATCAGAGGGATAAGAATTAGGGAAGAGTCAGAGAAATTGTCAAAGTCACGAGGTACAGAAAGTAAACATAGGTGTTACACATGTATTTTTAAAAGAATTTAAAGAGGGATTGTCCCAGGTATAATCAAAAGAAGTATCAAAACTTTGTCAGGAAAAGATCAGGCATCCGGTTGTGGAGCTGATGGGTATGACAGTGCCAATGTGGTGATGGCTATGAGTGTTGAACAACTGTTGGAATGTATCATAGATTAAGGGGCCGCGTACCATATAACATACATGAGAGATTACTTGGTTTATTTTGAAGAGTATGATAGTGGTAATGTACTGCTAGGTGATGGCGAGGAATTCCGTGTACGAGGGACGGGTAAGGCTCGACTACAGACGAGGGATGGGTCAAGTTTAGTTTTGGAAAATGTTAGGTATGTTCTGAAATTAAGGCTAAACTTTATGTCGCTGGATGCTTTCGGAAAATAGGCTTTTACCATGATAATGCATTCGGGAAAGATGAATGTTATAAAGGGTTCGCTGGTGGTACTATTAGAAACACGGAGGGTTAAATGTGTATATGCCCTAATCGGCCAGGCATTAACCAGGAAGACATTGAAAGGTAGGAAGCAGTTAGGAGAATCTCATACTGAGAGGAAGATCAAGACGAGTAATGTTATTGAGTCTTGTAATCACGGGTCTGTACAACAATGTGAGAAGAGTGAGGCCGTCATAAATTTGGTCTGCCGGAGGTTTTTCAAGGAGAGGATACATCCAGGTCTACATATCTGTTGAATAAGTAACCATCATGAACGATTGGTTTCAAGAAGCCTATAGATATGTTTAGGGTTTTTGACTGGCTTGCTTGTATTAAGCAATGGATGCTTGAACCACGTATGGTCAAGTGCATATTCTTGGGATAATGTGAAGGTATGATGGGTTATCGGCTTTTGACATTTTATGATGTTACTTCAAAGGTAGTACTTTGGGAATATATATATATATATATATATATATATATATATATATATATATATATATATATATATATATATATATATATATATATATATATATATATATATATATTTTGTAAAAGGTCAAAAGACCCGTGTGGAAAATTAGAAGGGGGGTTGAATAGTTTTACCGATTAAAACTTTGTTTTAAACTATTTAGATCGACTTATGTCAATCTATTAAATGTGTGTGTTGGATGTTGATAGATAAGCAAATAAATAAGTAAAGTAGAGATAAAGAGTAAGAAGCACAAAACCACAACACGAGTATTTATAGTGGTTCGGCTACAAGGACACCTTCCTTGCCCTACTCCACTCTGAGAGTCACCTACTCGAGAGTTCGTAATCACTACACAACACAAACTCCTTGTGGCGGAGAAGCCTTCACAACATCGCCTACTCTTTTTCCGGTACAAGGCTAGACATCGGGTTCTTCCACGAGGTAGAACCAAACCTATCACAACGTCGCCTATACTTTATCCGGTACAAGGCTAGATATCGAGTTCCATTACAAAGGAGGAACTACTACCCAACACTACACAACACCTATCCCAAAGGAGAAACACTCCTTATTATAACATCATCAAGGATATCAATATCCTTGGAACCAAAATGCACCATATCGATTGTACACCCTTGGAACCTTTCACTAATGCCTATGACGTGATCCTTCAGCACCCTTCACTAATGCCTTCGACACGGACCTTCGGCACCTTTCACTAATGCCTTTGACACGGACCTTCGACACTTTTCACTAATGCCTTTTCACTAATGCCTTCTACTTGACCCTTCGGCACCTTTCACTAATGCCTTCTACTTGACCCTTTGGCACCTTTCACTAATGCCTTCAACACAACACTTCTAGGAGGGAGAAAGAACTATCAACAAGAGAACTTCAGTAGTCTTGATGATGAAGAAGCTTGGCAACTCATAGACTTGGGCTTGCACGACTTCAAAAGGTGGTGATCTCGCCTTTAAGAGGAACCTAGAGAATCACACAAAAACAAACACAAACTACATAGAAAGATCCTTTGGATATGAGGTTAGAGAGTTTACAATACTAGGAGAAAGTTTGTGTAAAAGGGGTGAGTTACAATGAAGAAATGGCTCACTATTTATAGGAAAAAACTGCCTACTGTTCCCCGGATCCCACGGATCCCTTACATGAGGGATCCGTCCAGTGTATTCCTGGGGATCCGTAGGACGCTCCTCCTAAATGGGTTATGGGTCATGGATTATGGGTCATGGGTCATGGATATGAGCCTTGAGTGGCCTCCAAGGTACAATGTATCTAGACATTGAGTCATGGGTCTTGGATCATGATCCATGGATAATATCCAACTATGACTTCATGCATGATGTCATACAATGGGTCATGGATCATGCTCCATGGGTATGGGTCATGGACTTTGGGTTTTACCCAACTACATTCAATGTATCAAGTCAATGGGTCAACTACTTAGATTTTTACCCATTACAATATATACTAAGTATATGTAAACACTAGTTGTTATACATATGTATTTCTATAACATGTAAACACTATTATTTTTTTAGTGTTTTATATGAAGATGTAAGTGTGTTAGTAAACTATTGGCTCAAACTATTTACGTATTTTATTTGTTTCATTAAAATGATTTTACGTTTGTTATCGACAAAACATTAGAAGATCGTAAAATATAAATAAACGTTTTTATGGCTTATTTGTATTAACAATCTCCCCCTTTTTGTTGATGACAAAATATAAAATTATTTTGAGGAAAAACTAAAATTCGTAAAAGTTTGAATTAGAGTTTTTACTCTCTTCTCCCCCTTTTTGTCGAAACAAAAAGAGCGTCGAAAAGAAACTAACACATTGTTTTAAAAAAATATATGAAAGGTAAAAAGTGAAAAAGTAAGGAGTAAAAGAAGATAAGAATTCTCGTCTTCGCTCCCCCTTAACGAGTGCGTCCCTTTGTTGAGGGTGTCAAGTAATTTAGGAATGCTAGACAAGTGCATTGCAATTATGTTTGCAAATGGTTTCGTCTTTTTGACGAACATGCTCCTCCTTGACGAGTGCTCCTTTGCAAGGAGGACGTTATGTTGTTATTGTAATCCTATGTAAAAGTATTGTAAATGATTTTGAAATTGTTTTGCTTTGACAAGAAACTCCCCTTAGCTAAGGGTGTCAAAGTCTTCATGTGTAAATTGAAAATCTACAAAACAAATGTTACAAAACAAGCATATGATACATAATTTCCTGCAAATGAGAATCAAGTTAGTAATAAAAAAAGTTTCTGTTGCACGGATCCCACGGTTCCTCCCTGGGAGGGATCCGTTTAGGCAAAACGCAGGGATCCATCTGCCTGCATACTTAAGACAGCAATATGGATGTTAAATGTGATGATAACATCAAAGTGAGTTATGTATTAAGGCACTAAACATATTCTCAAGACCATATGGCATATAACATATAATTTCATTCAATAAAAACAAGAGAAATGGTATACATATCTCTAAAACTAAGAGAATGACTTAAACATGAAATATGAGCTTAGGAATGTTTAGTTTTGTTGACCTTATCGAAACGTTCTAGGAGGTGATAACACATAAACATAGTTCTTCACGTAGTTCATATACTAAGCCTTCAACATGTTGACAATGATAATAATCTTTGTCATGGTTTGGAAGTGGTGGTAGTAGAAATGGAATGGTTTGAGATGGAAGATTGTATGAAGAAGGTTGAGGGTTCTCAAAAAAATGAGGGATTTGTGGAGGTACATTTGGAGGTAGATCAACTAAGGGTGATAGTGGTGAAATGTTTGTGGAAGACGGTGGTGATATGTCGATATGTAGTACAGATAATTTCCAAAGAAATACAAAGAAATGTATTTCCCGGGTCGTTCTCCCAACGAAGGATGAATGGAGATTTCAACTCGCGTCGCGTTTTACGTGATTTTGAATGGGAAAATAGGGAGGATATTGGGATTCTACACTACGATAATGGAACATAAACTAAAAAAAAACTAATTAAGCATATAAAACAATAACGTAAAGCAAATTAAACCTAAAACGAAATTTAAACATAAAAGCAACTACGGAAATTCTAAAAACGCTAATTAAAACTAAATTAAAGAGATTTAAGCTAATTTTATGAAAATTAAACTAAATTTAACTAATAAGAAAAGTAATTTGACAAAAAGAAACTTCTAAAACTTAAAACGTAATAAAAACGCAAAAACGAGCTTGCTTGAGTAAAAACCCGAGCCTAAAACGTAAAGTATTTGGAAAAACGACCCTAGGAATGAAAACTTATTTTTCCTAGGAAGAATACAAGTAAATAATTTTTAGGAAAAAGCAGAATATTTTTTCGAATTTTTATTTATTTATTATGAATTAAAAACTAAAAACGTAAAATTTAATTATTAAAAATACTAAAACATTTTAGAAAAATATGAAATTTTTATGAAAAAACTATGCTAAATGCTTAATTTTAGAAAAATGCTAAATCTGAAAAATGAGCTTGTGATAAGTTGTAAATAAGCTAACTGAATTTCAAAGCTTAAAGGAGAAAAAGTGGCTTAAATAAATAACTGGTGCAAGAAATGACAAGGTAAAAGATCTAGTGCAGTTGGTTGTGTGGTTGAGTATGGGGCGTGGGAAAGTGAGACTGCCCCAGGTTCGAATCTGGGCAGCTCCATTTTGGAAAACTTATTTTTTTGATTTTGGCTTTAAACAATTAAACTTTAAGCTAAGTTAACCAACTTTTTAATCAAATCTAAACTATAAACAAACACTGAAAAGCAAATTAACAACAGATATGGGAACATATTCAAACATAAACAAAACTAAACATCCTAAGAAATCCTAGTTACAACTTAATCTAATAAGCTCAAAGCGGTCTAATAAGATATAAAGGAACTATATTAAGCTAAGGGGAAAACTAATAAGCTAATAAGGATAAGGGGCAACCTAATAAGCTAAATGAACAATCTAAATAAGCTGAATTAAATGTATTTTTGGGTAAAGGGTTTCCCCGGTAAATATATTACTCCAAAAAAATAATTTAAGTACAAAGGATATGAGTGAAGTCCCATATCTCAGCCCGTTACATAGGCGGTAAAGCTAACATAACAAGACACTTCCTATTCTTAAAACAGTAAAACAACCACTACTCACTAGATTACATTTGACACAAAACCAAGCATAGCCTAATGTCTAGATTGCTTACTACCACGACCTTGAAGCTTGATATCATACATGTCAGTAAAAGCATCTAATTGCCCTGGTAAATCATAGACCTGATCCGCATAATCATCATAATAATCTTCAAGCTCATGACCGCCGCCTGTTGATGCGAGAAATTTAGCCATAGGATTATCCGGCTCAAGCACCTCCTCATCATCACTATCAGAAACAATCACATCCCCCACTTTAGAGAATGGGTTACCCACCATAGAATACGGAGAGGAAGACGAACTAGGCTTAGTAGCCGTATCATGCACCTTTTCTTGCAAATCAACCTTTTTAAGAGGTTTACCATCATCATCCACAAGAGTAACTTTCCCCTCAATAATTAGCTTTTCAAGCTCCTTAATTTTTCCAACAATAGGAGTAGTACTAGTGCTACCATTTCCACCCTTAGTAGAGCTACCATCTTTGGTCAAGTCAACAGTAACACTAGGAATATCAACCTCATCAGTATCAACCATATTAAGAGCATCAAACGGATTTGATGTAGCAATATTCATCCCACTTGTACTAGCCACTTCAGTAATCTTCTTCTTTGTAGCATCCGGCTTCTTCGACACAGGCTGATACACCTACTTCTTATGTTTAGAAGGGCTAAATTTAGCCCCATTTCCCACCTCAATACCACGAAATGCCTTCCTTTGAGGCATTTGGAACCCTTCATTCTTTTTTGCTTGATGTTTAAGATCAACAGGCACACTTTTGGGACATTGGGTCTTATCATGGCTAAAAACCATACAAACACCACAACGAGGTGGTTTCCACTCATATTCCACCCTGACAGTATGCAATACCTCCCCTTCACCATCCCAACTTGGCACAACAATAACCATTGTCCCCTTAAGCTCCCAATCCGCCTTGATGTTAATAAAAGATCGAGCATAATCAAAACGCCCCCATGACTGCAAACACATAGAGCTCGTGTATGCATCAAGCATAATAGGGGTACCGAGTTTGGTAGCTATGGCACTTAATCCATCTTCAGTAAAAGCAGCAATAGGAATATCATGTACTTTCACCCAGACAGGAACCGAACCCAAGTCCTCTTTAATAAAACTCGTCTTGGGGGTCAACTTCTTCAAAATAATAGGAACGGATCGAATAAACCAAGGTCCATTCTCTAACACTCCATTTAATCCCTCAATAGAGGCAAATTTGAAGAAAAATAAACCCTTAGAATTCATCATAGAATGTACCACACCAAACTTCTTCCATGCATTCTTCACGTAGTTATCAACTACGGGAAATGCAACCCTCTTTCCAATAAAATACCCGAAAAGAGTATTATCAAACTTAGAATTAAAGCACTATAAATTAACTGTTATGTAACAGCAGGCAGGGGTAGATAAGGGCTTGTTGCAGACTTGAAATAAGCACTAGAATAAGCTTCTAAAGGGATCTAAAGGATAAACATGTAAAAAATCTAAAATTCAAGCAATTAACTAAAATCAACAAGCAGATAATCTGACTTGAAACATGCTTCTCAGGACTGAACAGGGACTGCACATGACATCAAATTTAGGGCAAATAGGGACATTTGGGATGAAAAATAAGCAGTCTAGGCACTCTACAAACCAAATAAACTAACAGCAAATGAAGTTTACTATCCTAACAGCAATAAAAAGAAAACTAAACTAAATGTGAACCTGATTTGAGCCTCCAAACTTCTTGATAAATGTACATACTCTTGGATGTAAATACTTTGATGACAAAAATTGGTAAAGAAGGTGAAATCACTCAAAACATTTGACAGACTGAAAATAATGATGTAGACATCTTTAAAAACAGTTTCTAAACTTATTTACTTCAAATTTAACTTGAAGATTCAACTCAAACTTCAATAACAAGTACAATCCAAACACCACTTTAAGTTCCAAATTGCAATTTACTTCTAAAAATTGATGAATAATGACTAAATCTGAAATTCAAATTTACTTTCTAACATTAAACTCAATCCATTAACACATGAAAAACAGAAATTACTCAAAAACTTATTTGAATCTAAAACTTTGACTTATGTTGACTTTTTGGAAAATCATGGAATTAGAACAAATTAACCAACATAAAGCTTATACAAGCTTATATGAACTTTTAATAACAGGAATTAAAACTTTTAAACTCGAGCAATGATTAATAAAAAATAAAAATGGTAAATGGAATTTAGATTAAAAAGGAAAATTTTATTAACAAAAATGAGAGTACAACTTAAAACTAAGATTACAACTATTGATTAACTAAATAAAATGACAGAAAAGTAAATAGACAAAATTCCTCTAATACATGAGAAATTGGACAGCTTCTTCAATCTGTGGAGAGGGCTTTTATAGCCAAGCACATGGGTTGAGAAGAAGCTTCTGGGTCTTTATTCCACACCGTTGATCTTCATTTTGCATCATCCATCTTAATCTAAACCACATGATCAATCTAGTGACATGGCAGGACCAATAAGAAGCCTCCTTGCTGCCAAAGTGTCAATCCTTTCACAAGGATTGCCAACTTAGCATAAAGATGCCAAGTACAATGTGGTGAAGGGCAATGATGGGAATTCAAAGGGAGAAGAGGATCCACAGTGCTATCACCAATTGGGAGGGAAGGGGTACCGTGGGCAATTTTATTATTATTTTAACTGCGGGTGAGTGAAGTCGATCGTGGTTGACCGGGTTTGACCCAGGTAAAAGAGTATACGGGTTAAAGGAAATGGGGTGTTATTATAAGTTGGACTTGGAAGGAGGAATGGGCTAGGGTGGTAAATGGTGTATGTTTATTTTTGGGCTTTGATTTTTTTTAGTGTATTTGGTATTCTAAGTGTAGTATCCATGGATCAATTATGTAAACTTGTAAACACCAAGGGCTAATGATGTACTTTTATGAAAGGTGAAGGTGTCTTGGGTAATTGGATAAATAGGATTTATGAGGGGTGAAAATGGTAAAATGGGAAAGTGAAGGTTAATTATGTGAAAACTCCCAATCTTGATCAGAACTCTGTAAATTCATCTTTTGAGCATCAAAGTCTATAAAACCCATAAAATAACATTCCGGTATCTGATTTTGCACTCTCTTCCTTCTCGTGCTCGGTTTTTTGTTTGATTTGTCTTTCTTTTGTGTGTTTTGTCATATCCGTACCTGCACATGCATAAACTCAAGAATCCAACAAATGTTAGATATAAATGGCTCTTTTCTGGTTATTTTAGGCCTGATTTGGTAAAGAAATGGTATGTGTTTTAGAACATACTAAAATACCCCAGACTAGAAGATTGTCGTGTCCTCACGCAATGTCATCAACTCACGCTTTTAAAACCAAAGATTCCAATCTCTTTCTACTAAACCTATGAAAAGTTGCAAAGATTCCTCAAAGGATATTAAGAAACCCTCAATTCTAGAAATGCCCCGTTTACCTTTTATTTCACATATAGATATTACGATTAAGCACTTGCCAATTATGAGTGATCGTTTGTTGAAATTTCATGTCGATCAATAACTTCAAAATTTTTCAAAAGACATTTTTAGGATCACGGAGTAGGAAACACAACTCAGCGAGGAGTGACCATACGGATAGAATACATCGTCCCTGATTTTTCACAAGTCCCCAAACTAAGCGTAAAATCAAAATCATTGCTAGATATGACTTTAGATTCTAAAACTACCCATGAAAGTTACTTGTGTAATTACCTCTTGCTCCCATTTTCCTATTTTCCTCTATTTATTTTATTTTTGGTGATAAATGAATTTCTTCAAGTTTCTCGTTTTGATAGTTTTTATTCCGATAAAGATATGAAGCTAAAACGCTAATTAGTTTTCCATCTTCCCTCGAAAACCGTTGCATACAAGAATGAGGTCCACATCAAGGTCCTAATTTAACACGATTTAGGGAGATATCCTTTTTATTACGACCGAAACAACTCATCTACGAGTCAAGAGACAGAAGCTTTTATTTAGATATCTCCCGGAGTCAAAGTTTAGCTTAACACTTATTTCAGCACATTTGCATTTTTGCAATTTAGGCCCTCGGTCTTTTCAACCACTAATTCAACGGGATTACCTTTTATCATAAGTCTTATTATAACTTTGTTATTTTCCTCAACCTTTTCAAGTCCATGACAACGGGGTACCGTCGGACATAGAAAACTTTTATGGCTTTGGATTTTCACTTTAATACATTTGGGCTTTATTTCATGTTAATTTTTGTGCCAAACTCCGAATCCCATGGCTTTTATAACAATAGAAACAAAAGCGACAAACTATCAAGAATCGCTTGTCTATTACATTGAAACACCGACAGTACCTTGATG